>LR738711.1:560221237-560237458 GCA_902687465.1 Secale cereale | reverse complement strand
GGGGGGGGGGGGGGGGGGGGGGGGGGGGGGTCCTATATATAGGGGAACGGCGAGGTCCCGTGGACCTGTGCGCCGGCGAGCTGCTGCTCGACGCCATAGCGCACGAGAGGCGACGGGAGTGTGTCTGCGGCATTGCTGGACGAACCCTACGCCCATTAGAGGAGAGAGGAGGAGCGGGGAGGCTTCCAGACGAAGCGCGCGTGTGAAGCCGAGGAGTGGACATCGCGGGCGGCCGGTGCGCGTGTGGCGACGGCCACTGGAGGGCACAGGAGGAGGGGGACAACACCGGTGGAGGCTGCAGACGTCGAGGCGCGTTGGGAGGCGCGAGGGGAGAGCTCGAGGCTGTCGGGGGCAGGCGATCGGGCGAAGCTACAGTGTGTGGGTGCACTGTAGCACGCTCTGGAGCGCCCTTATCGCATGCCATGGCATGCCATTGGCCCTCTGGACGCGTCCACCGTGTCTGGGGGGTCCAGGGTGATGCAAGCACTACGGTTGAGGCTTTGGATGCTCTGGAGATGCTGTGAGAGAGAAGAGGAGCTGGTGACTTGGTAGAAAATGGCTGTCCAGCAGGGTGAACTAGGGTTTTTACCCCTCAATCATGGAGCTGGAGACATGGGAGAGTTACTGGGGGTAGCTAGTAACTAGATGAACGTGTGGTAGAAAGTTGAGGCCAAGGTAAATAGTAAAAGTGATCAAGAAGAGGGTTTTGGTAATTTGGCAGAAGGTGTTTGATCAGTGTTTGGTCAAGCAAATGATCTCCACTTGCCATGACACTTAACAGGATTGAATGACATGTGAAAATAGGGTGCTTCACCAAATTTGGGCTCATTTGAAGATACTAGCCAATGTAACTTTGGTGAACCCTAGAAAACAACAGAAATGGCTTCATCTTGTTTGAGTCAAGCTAATCATCTCCCCTTGATGCACCACTTGGTGTAGTTTCCTCATTTGGGGTATTGATCATGCCCACGAAGTTTGAAGCTCCAGGTAAAAAGTTGGTAATGTAAAGTTGTTCAAATTTGCATTTGAACAGAAAGGGTTTTGGGGTATTCTGATCAAGTTGCTCTACTCCAAATCTTATGCCATTTGGTCTAGATGCCTTATTAGGCATTTCTAGCCTGTGCACCAAGTTTGAGAGCATTTGAACAAGTTTGGCAATGTAAAGTTGCTCAAACTTCAAATATGGACAGAATGGTTATGAAGGGTTTTGAGGATGTTTTCTTGCTTCCCAAGGCATGGGACTTGGCAAGATAATCAAATATGTCATATATGACATGATAGAATTTCCCTGGAATTTTTGGAGAATATTTCCTTTGTAAATATTTCAAAAGCTTGAAATATCCAGAAAGGGTTTTAGAGGGATTAGCCCATTATTTTGAACATGACCAAGTGTTGAAACTCTTATATATGGACTATATATGTCCTATGAGTCCCCCTGAATTTTGGCAAATATTTTTGAAATACTTAAATAATTTTTCCCTATTAAAGACCATTTCTGGCCTTAAGAAAAAGCTTTTAAATAAAATAGGAGAAATAACTTTTAAAATTACACCTTTGTGGTTTCTGGAAGTCCTATGACTACTAGGTCTCAAATACACCTTTTGAAATAATTTTCTCACCCTAAATTAAGAACTTGCAGTGCAAATCTCAATTCAGGGGTTTTTGGAAAACTAAATTTATAAAATACATTTTGGCCAAATTAATTTGTAAGAAATTACTATACTGTTATATAACACTTGGCATGATCATTGGGCAGAAGTTTTGGGTATGGAGATGAATTCTTCAAGAGGGAATAGTTGACTTTAATGAGCACATGAAAAAGCACATGGAGAAAAACTCAATTCCAAATAAAGCCAAATGATGCTAAAAAATTTTGCTGGTCCAAATTTTCATGCTTCATTGATGCAAATAACATGTTACAAAATGCAGGGTGTGACAGACCTACCCCCCTTACAAGAATCTCGTCCCCGAGATTCCTAAACTAGGTCTTAAAAGAGATCGGGAAACTCGGATCTAAGATAGTCTTCACGTTCCCAGGTTGCTTCTGCTTCGGTGTGGTTGCTCCACTGGACCTTGAAGTACTTTATGGTGCGGCTTCGCGTCCATCGTTCTGCTTCATCCAGAATGCGAATAGGCTTCTCGCGGTAAGTCAAATCAGGCTGCAGATTAATGGCTTGGTGATCAACATCCTTGTAGAGATTAGGCTTGTCTGGAACTTGGAGACATTTCCGGAGTTGTGACACATGGAATACATTGTGCACACCGGATAGCTCGGGTGGTAGTTCCAACTGGTAAGCTACTTCTCCTCGTCGTGCAGTGATCTCAAAGGGTCCAATGAACCTTGGTGCGAGCTTCCCCTTGACGTGGAAACGCTTGGTTCCCTTCAGAGGAGTTACCCGCAGGTACACATGGTCTCCGACATGGAAACTCATGTCCCGACGGTGAGTGTCAGCATAGCTCTTTTGCCGTGACTTGGCTGCCTTCAAATGTTCTCTGACTAGTTGGACTTGCTCTTCTGCTGCGTGGAGAATATCCGGTCCAAAGATTAGCCCTTCTCCAGTCTCTGACTAGTTGAGGGGTGTGCGGCATCTGCGTCGGTACAACACCTCAAATGGTGCCATCTGAAGGCTCGACTGGTAACTGTTGTTATAGGAGAACTCGGCAAAAGGGAGACAATCTTCCCGCTTGGCTACATATGCCAAGACACAGGCTCGGAGCATGTCTTCGAGAATTTGATTGACTCGTTCTGTCTGACCTCCGGTCTGTGGGTGAAAAGCCGTGCTGAAAGATAACTTGGTTCCCAAGGCTTCTTGGAACTTCTTCCAGAACCTAGAGGTGAACTGGGTTCCTCGATCTGACACAATCTCCTTGGGAACGCCGTGAAGACTTACGATTCTGTCGATGTAGAGAGCTGCCAGCCGGTTGCCATCATAAGTGGCCTTGACAGGAATGAAATGGGCCACCTTGGTCAAATGATCGACTATGACCCAGATAGAGTCATGTCCTCTATCCGACCTTGGTAATCCAGTGATGAAGTCCATCCCGACTTTATCCCACTTCCACTCAGGAACCTTGAGTGGCTGAAGCAATCCAGCAGGTCGCTGATATTCAGCCTTGACCCTTTGGCACACATCACACTTTGCAACATAGGTTGCAATCTCTCTTTTCATCCCGTGCCACTAGAATCGTGCCTTCAAGTCTTGATACATCTTGGTTCCTCCGGGGTGGATGGAATACGGAGTGTCGTGGGCTTCTTGCAGGATCAGGTTCTTCAGCTCTGTGTTGTTTGGTACGCAGATGCGGCCTTTGTACCAAACAATCCCGTGCTCGTCTTCAGAGAATCCTGGGGCCTTGCCTAGCTTCATCTTCTTCTTGATGCCTTCAATGCTTGCGTGTCCATCTTGTGCCTTCTTGACTTCGTCCATCAGGGTTGGTTGACTTCCAAATGATTCAGAAATCCGGGGGTGACCAATTCCAAACTGATTTGTTCGAGTTCCTTAAACAAGGCTGGCTGCCTTTCTTGAATAACGGCATTCAAAGAGCAAGCCTTCCTGCTTAAGGCATCGGCCACCACATTAGCCTTCCCGGGGTGATATTGAACACTGAGGTTATAGTCTTTGACGAGTTCCAACCATCTCCGCTGCCTCATGTTCAATTCCTTTTGGGTGAAAATGTACTTCAGACTTTTGTGGTCTGTGTAGATCTCACACCGTTTCCCTAGGAGGTAATGCCGCCATGTCTTCAAGGCATGAACTACTTCCGCTAGCTCAAGATCGTGAGTAGCGTAGTACTCCTCATGAGGTCGTAGCTGCCTGGAGAGGTAGGCTATGACTCGGCCTTCTTGCATCAGAACGCTTCCCAATCCGGTTCGAGAGGCATCACAATATATCATGAACTCCTTGTGAATATCAGGTGTTGCCAGAACTGGGGCGGTGGTCAATCTCTTCTTGAGCTCTTGGAAGCTCTCTTCGCATTTTGGCGTCCACTCAAACTTCTTGTCCTTCTTGAGGAGCTGAGTCATTGGCCGTGCAATGCTAGAGAATCCTTCCATGAATTTGCGGTAATAGCCCGCAAGTCCGAGGAAGCTTCTGACTTCCTTGACGGTTGTTGGAGATTGCCATTGGGTCACAGCTTCGATCTTCGCGGGATCAACTGATAATCCTTCTTCGGTCAAGACGTGACCTAAGAATCCAACTTTATGCAGCCAGAACTCACACTTGCTGAATTTAGCATACAGTTGGTGCTCCCGAAGCTTGTCTAGGACCATCCTCAAATGTTGTTCGTGCTCTTCCTCCGACTTCGAGAAGACAAGAATGTCGTCGATGAAGACAACAACGAACTTGTCCAAATATTCCATGAAGACTTTATTCATGAGATACATGAAGTAAGCTGGGGCATTGGTTAACCCAAATGACATGACCGTGCACTCGTACAAGCCATATCTGGTTACGAATGCCGTCTTCGGAATATCTTGGGGTCTGATCTTCAGTTGGTAGTACCCAGATCTGAGGTCGATCTTGGAGAACACCTTGGCTCCGCTGAGCTGATCAAACAGATCTTCGATCTTGGGACGTGGATATTTGTTCTTGATTGTAACTTCATTGAGGGAACGATAGTCAATGCATAAGCGAATGGTACAGTCCCTCTTTGCCACAAACAGAACGGGTGATCCCCAAGGGTAGGCACTTGGGCGGATAAATCCCTTCCTCAGCTGCTCTTCCAGTTGCTTCTTCAACTCGGCTAATTCTTCCGTCCCCATTCTATAAGGCTTCTTATAGATGGGCCTTGCCCCGGGCACGAGCTCGATGATGAACTCAATGTCACGGTCAGGGGGCATTCCCGGTAGTTCATCCGGAAAGACATCAGGATACTCACATACCACCTGTACTTGCTCTAGCCCAACTTCAGACAGATAGTTGACTTGAAGGGCTTGAGCGTAAGAGGATTTGGGAGCAAACTTGACTTCGACTCCTTGGTCATTGGTCACAGTGACTGTCCGATTGGCACAGTCTAACAAGCCTTGGTGCTTGTTGAGCCAATTCATGCCTAGGATCACATCCAAGCCTTGTGATCTCAGGACAATGAGGTCTGCTAAGAAATCTACACCGTTAATGGTAATACTGACTCCCTTACAGCCTATCTTGGCTCTCATCTCTGCTCCGGGGGTTTGTACCACCATAGGGTTATTCAGGGGTGTAGGGGTCATGCCACTTTTTAATGCAAACCTTTGAGTGACAAATGAATGCATTGCTCCAGAATCAAACAAGACAGTTGCAGGTGCTGAGTTGACAAGGAACGTACCCAGCACGACGTCCGGGTCTTCCTCGGCTTCTTCAGCAGTGACGTGATTCACACGCCCCTTCCCATGATTAGGTGGATTGCGAGGAGCTGGGTTCCTTGGTGGCATCCCGCGGCCTTGTCCTTGGTTCTGCGCATTGGGGCGCGGGGCATCTGGCTTCTTGTTGGGGCACACCCTTGAGATGTGTCCGGACTGACCGCATCCAAAGCAAGTGACTTGGTTTGGATTGATCTTGTTGCCACCATTGGTATTGGGGTTGAAAGCTGGCCTTGGGTTGGCATACTGCTGAGGCTGATAGTTGGTGCGAGGTGCAGGAGCTCTTGGTTGTTGATAGGTTGGCTTGGCCGGGGCTAACTGCCACGGACGAGGCTTCTGGTTGCTGGAACTTCCCTTGCTGACCATCTTGCGCTTGCGAGTGTCTTCCAAAGCACGCCGCTTGTCTTCAAGCATAAGTACTTTGTTCACCAGGTCAGGGAAGGTTGGGCACTCGCACACGACAAGCGAGTATTGCAGAGTCTGATTGAGGCCTTCCATGAAGCGCTCCCTTTTTGCAGCATCAGTGCTGACATCTTCAGGGGCATACCTTGACAGAACACTGAACTTCTGCATGTACTCTTTCACAGTGCCACTTCCTTGCTTCAGGGCTCGGAACTCACGCTTTTTGATAGCCATGATTCCGAAAGGAATGTGGGCCTTGCGGAATTCTTCCTTGAAGTTGACCCATGTGATGTCTCGTTCAGCATGCATGACCTTGAATCCATCCCACCAAGCTCTAGCAGTCCCCCCGAGGCAGTGGGCTGCATAAGCCACCTTCTCACGATCTTCGGTGCATCCGACTAGTTCCAGTATTTCCTCAATGGAGCGGACCCAGTCGTCTGCATCCAGGGGTTCAGCAGTCTTGATAAAGGTTGGCGGTGCATGCTTCTTGAACTCTGCCAACGTGGAACGTCCATTGACATTCCCCGCCGGCTGGCGGTTGTTGGTGACAGCTTGAGCAATCAGCTGAAGGGCTGCAGTGTTGGCTTGGCGTTCCTCTCGGAAAGCTTGGAGAAGCTGAGCCATGTCCATGTTCGGGGGAGGTGGTGGTGGTGGAGCTTGGTCGTTGGTTTGGTCGTGGCATGCCTCTGACTGAGCGGATGCTCCGGCTTCAGGCTGCTGGGTAGAGGCACCAGTATGAGTTACAACAGGCATCCTGTTGGAGCGGTAAAAGGTCTCATGACTCGGAAGAGGGAAAGCAAAATAGATGGGTGCCTAGTAAGGGGGTGGGTGTGACACTAATCAAATCATGCAAGGGCCGTAAGGCCAAAACACATTCATTAAAATCCAAATGGGTGATGCAGTCGTTTACACATTCCCAAAGGAAGAATACGACATACATCCAGACACCTCAAAAGCAAACACTAGATGGTTTCATATGAACCATACAAGGACTCGACTGCGCATAGGGGTTACACGACCTATCCTACCGTAGAGGTCACAACTGGCATATCCGAGTAGCGAATAATGCCTAAGCGGCGGAATGCTCGGTCGCGTATTCTGGCTCTTCTGGGTCTTCCTACTTGTCTTCATCTGTCTGGGCCCCCTTATCGCTTGAGGGTGTGGGGGAGTGGAGGAGTTGAATACGATGGTGCTTCGTCGGTGGTGCAGGGAAAAGCTTGCGATATTCCCTTGCCGTCATCCGGCGTCGCCGAGGTGGTTCTTCATTCTTGGAAGATACATCCTCGGAGGGCCTTGCGCCTCGGTATGCGATAGCGGACTGTCCGGAAGGTGCTCCTTCCTTCTTGATCCTATTTGTCTTCTCTTGAGCTCGACGAAGAAGTGCCTTGGTCTTGTGAAGTTCTTCTCGAAGCTTCATCGATTCCGAGGCCAAGTCTTGTGCCAAGCTGTCGGCACATAGACTAAAGTAGGTCTGGAACCGAAGCGAGAGTCCTTCCTTTAGTGGAGGGGCTAGCGCTGCTTTCTTCTTCACCTTCCTTCCGGTAAGGTAAGAAGCGAGTTGTCATCTTGGCTGCCATCTCCGGAAGAAGCTCGCGGAGACGGGTTAGTGCCTTGAGTGCAGCAGCCTCGACAACGAGAGGTAGTGTTGCCATCTGGGGTCCCTCGAAGAACCAACTTGTGGGAGGATCGTTTTCCTTCACGATTACTTCCACATGGTACTCCACCTCAGTGTCGCTAACCCAATGCTCAAGGTATGTGAGGATGGGCGCTCGGTGGAACTGACACTCCTGGAGGCTATCCTCGAGAAGCAAGGGAAACCCAATGGTCAGGTGCTCTTCGGGTACAGCGGCCATATACAAAGGTGGAATAGGAGGGGTTAATAAACTGATGAAATCTTAGGTTTAGAAAAGAAGAGAGGTTCAGAAGGTTTTTGAAAAAGGGCCTCATCTAACTAACGCCCATGCTAACTAAGGCTTCCTACAGTCAGGATGGCTCTGATACCAGCTCTACCGGGAACCCGACTTAGAAGTCGAGATCACCGAGTGCACGTGTACAATGATCCAAGAGATCAATGCTCACTGAACACACAGAAGCTGAATAACAAGAGTCTTACATCCATACATATCGTCTTACACAAATTAAGGCCATTATGGCCAAGTCTTACATAAATAAAGCCTCACGGGCTTAATAGCAAATAACTCAAATAGCAGAAGTCTTCGATGATAGGTAGGACCCGTGCCATCTGCCTTAACCCTACAGGCATTCTGACTGGGATAGCGTCCTAGTTCGCATGATCGTCTCCAAAGAATTCTTCCTCAAATTCCTGTTCCTCCATGCCTGGCCAATTAAATAACCAGTGGCAAGCCAATGAGTACTTTGAATGTACTCGCAAGCAACCCATGATGTGGTTCAAAATAACAATGCAAACTGAACAATAATGAGCAATCTAGCAATGAGCTAGAATAAATATTCTACCATCAAGTGTATCCATCAACGAGTTCATGTAACCTTGAAAACAGGTTGCCGATATCAACATGAATATGATTCAACTCATCGAGTCAAGTCACCACCTTGACTCACACACTTTCACCGATGAAGTAAAATTCTGGACATAGTTTAAGTAGCACCACCCAACTGCCCATGACCGTGGACACGACTATTCGAATAGTTTTACACTCTGCAGAGGTTGCACACTTTACCCACAAGATCCGGGAAGCTTTCGTGTCATCCACGATCCCGCAGTACTTCAAGTACTCGGGGGAAGCACCCGGTCATTATCTTTCCTTAGACGACACTAACATAGAGTCCACTCGTTGGTACACGGCCCTCGAGTACAAACAATAGTTAACGGAACTTGCCCTAATTTCAATGTCACGCGTACCCGAAGGGACCAACGGTGTGTCCGGTGCCCTGTAAAAACAGTCATGGTCGTCTATCCAAGCACGACCCCGTCCCGGGAAAGACCTCAAGTCTTCCCGTCACTAGTAATGCGGGCACCATGCTAGTATCGACCTAAGTAATCAATAAAGCCCCGTCCCATAAGGGGTAGTGTGGTTGCACATGTTTGGTTAGGACGGTAGTCACACATAAATCTAATCCATTATTTCACCCATGCACAAGATTTAACCGGCACATCACCTCTTCCTTAAGTGATGACCTAATTCAACATCACCCTCGGGCATTAGGGGCACCCGATGGGTTTTATGCAAGGATTACAACCACGAAGGTTCATATCACACATGCATCACTAAGTATCACTACTTACTATTTGCACGTCATCTAGCACATAGTAAGATTAAGAGCAAGGCATGCATCATGTGGTGATCCAACTAGGTTACCACCGTAACTCTACCATCATGCATTGGAAACAACCGGGTTCCAAAGAACAAGTGTATCATGGTCAAAGGGCTGCTTGCCTGGATTGGCTTGGTCTTCAAAGTCTTCAAATCCTTCTCCTTCTCCTTCTTCAGCAACTCCGTCAAATATGGTATCTATACGTCGCATAAATACAACGGAAAAATAAGACCACAAATAAAACAAAAAAATCAAAGTGCTCAGAAAAATGTCAACTTATTTTTGTTAAATACTAGAGGGAAAACTAAGATGGAGAAAATTCTTAGTTGGAGTTTTGGAGTTACAGAATGGAATTTAGGGATTTTAGAACAGGAGTTTTATTGCTCAAATTTGAATTTAAATTTGAACAGGACAGAAAAGTTTCATGGATATGTGTGAAAGTGACACCATTAAATAGGTTGGAATATTACAAGAATTTAGGAGGTGGAATTATTTCATTTGGACTAATATTCATTTCTGTAAAATTATTTGAAATAATTACAGAAAGAATAAAAAGAAAATGGCCCTGTGCTACTGGGCCAGAGTGGCCACAGTGCACGGCCCAGGGCATCCAGCCCAGCCGCTCGGGCGCCAGCGCACGCACGTCAGTCTTTCAAACCTGACGGGCGGGGTCCGGCGGTCAGCGGCTGTGAGGGGAGGGAGAGAGGGGTGAGGATGACAGGCGGGGCCCGCCTGTCATCTTCAACCTCACGGCCACGGCGACGGCGAGCTCACCGGCGACGATTTCGGCCACGGCGATGGCAACGGAGGGCAGGGATGTGTTCAGCGACGAGTCGCGGAGGTAGTGGTGGTGGTGCGGCACGCCGGGGAGGTCTGGTTCGTCGACGGCGACGTGGGACGGCGGAGGGTCGTCGTGAAGTTGCTGGCCAGCTCGTTTCCGGCAGCTGCAGAAGGGGAAAATGGAGGGGAACGCATCAGTGATGCATGGCGGTTCTAAATCGAGCAAAAGGAGGGGCGGAGGAGGCCCGTACTGCGAGATCGCCGGCTGCCTGACGCGGCGGAGCTCCGGTCGATCCCGAGCACTGGGGCTCTTCGGGGATGAACTAGCAGTGCTGGAGGACTAAAGAGGATGTGGTGAAGCTGCTGGTGCTGAGCGGAGGGCTCGGGGGGTCCTATATATAGGGGAACGGCGAGGTCCCGTGGACCTGTGCGCCGGCGAGCTGCTGCTCTACGCCACAGCGCACGAGAGGCGACATGAGTGTGTCTGCGGCGTTGCTGGACGAGCCCTACGCCCATTAGAGGAGAGAGGAGGAGCGGGGAGGCTTCCAGACGAAGCGCGCGAGTGAAGCCGAGGAGTGGACATCGCGGGCGGCCGGTGCGCGTGTGGCGACGGCCACTGGAGGGCGCAGGAGGAGGGGGACAGCACCGGTGGAGGCTGCGGACGTCGAGGCGCGTTGGGAGGCGCGAGGGGAGAGCTCGAGGCTGTCGGGGGCAGGCGATTGGGCGAAGCTACAGTGCGTGGGCGCACTGTAGCGCGCTCTGGAGCGCCCTTATCGCATGCCATGGCATGCCATTGGCCCTCTGGACGCGTCCACCGTGTCTGGGGGGTCCAGGGTGATGCAAGCACTACGGTTGAGGCTTTGGATGCTCTGGAGATGCTGTGAGAGAGAAGAGGAGCTGGTGACTTGGTAGAAAATGGCTGTCCAGCAGGGTGAACTAGGGTTTTTACCCCTCAATCATGGAGCTGGAGACATGGGAGAGTTACTGGGGGTAGCTAGTAACTAGATGAACGTGTGGTAGAAAGTTGAGGCCAAGGTAAATAGTAAAAGTGATCAAGAAGAGGGTTTTGGTAATTTGGCAGAAGGTGTTTGATCAGTGTTTGGTCAAGCAAATGATCTCCACTTGCCACGACACTTAACATGATTAAATGACATGTGAAAATAGGGTGCTTCACCAAATTTGGGCTCATTTGAAGATACTAGCCAATGTAACTTTGGTGAACCCTAGAAAACAACAGAAATGGCTTCATCTTGTTTGAGTCAAGCTAATCATCTCCCCTTGATGCACCACTTGGTGTAGTTTCCTCATTTGGAGTATTGATCATGCCCACAAAGATTGAAGCTCCAGGTAAAAAGTTGGTAATGTAAAGTTGTTCAAATTGGCATTTGAACAGAAAGGGTTTTGGGGTATTCTGATCAAGTTGCTCTACTCCAAATCTTATGCCATTTGGTCTAGATGCCTTATTAGGCATTTGTAGCCTGTGCACCAAGTTTGAGAGCATTTGAACAAGTTTGGCAATGTAAAGTTGCTCAAACTTCAAATATGGACAGAATGGTTATGAAGGGTTTTGAGGATGTTTTCTTGCTTCCCAAGGCATGGGACTTGGCAAGATCATCAAATATGTCATATATGACATGATAGAATTTCCGTGGAGTTTTTGGAGAATATTTCCTTTGTAAATATTTCAAAAGCTTGAAATATCCAGAAAGGGTTTTAGAGGGATTAGCCCATTATTTTGAACATGACCAAGTGTTGAAACTCTTATATATGGACTATATATGTCCTATGAGTCCCCCTGAATTTTGGCAAATATTTTTGAAATACTTAAATATTTTTTCCCTATTAAAGACCATTTCTGGCCTTAAGAAAAAGCTTTTAAATAAAATAGGAAAAATAACTTTTAAAATTACACCTTTGTGGTTTCTGGAAGTCCTATGACCACTAGGTCTCAAATACACCTTTTGAAATGATTTTCTCACCCTAAATTAAGCACTTGCAGTGCAAATCTCAATTCAGGGTTTTTTGGAAAACTAAATTTATAAAATACATTTTGGCCAAATTAATTTGTAAGAAATTACTATATTGTTATATAACACTTGGCATGATCATTGGGCAGAAGTTTTGGGTATGGAGATGAATTCTTCAAGAGGGAATAGTTGACTTTAATGAGCACATGAAAAAGCACATGGAGAAAAACTAAATTCCAAATAAAGCCAAATGATGCTAAAAAAATTTGCTGGTCCAAATTTTCATGCATCATTAATGCAAATAACATGTTACAAAATGCATGGTGTGACACAGCAGGGAGGCGGCGGCGGTGCGGTGCTCCCGGCGGAGGAGAAGGAGCATGAGGGAGAGGGTTGTCGCGGGGGAATCGACGAGAGGAGGAGAGGGATCGGGGAAGAGAGGAGGGAGAGATCAAGGGAGAGAGGAAGGGGATCGAGGGGGAGGCGGCTGAGGCCTGGCGGCACGAGCGAGGGAGAGAGGGATGAGGGAAGTAGGGGTCGGGGAGGCCTCTTGGGCCGGCTAGGTCAGGCCGCAGGTGGGCCTTAAGCAGGCTGCCGGGAGGCCCTTTTCCATTAAAACCCAAAACAGGAAAAAAAACAAGAAGAGAAAAAGAAAAGAAGGAAGGGTTACAAAAAGAATTTGGACATGGGGTAAAATTCCCTGGACTCACAAAAATGAGTGTGGCCCCAGAAAATGTAAGTGGGCATGAGTGAAACATTAAATTCAAATTCCTTTGAATTTAATTCAAAAGGTTTGAACAAAGACTAGATTTTTGAAGTGTCCAAAAATGTTCAGATTTTTGGAGGAACCTCGAAAAAAGAGATACGAGTTGTTGGCAAGGTTTGAGGCAATGAATTGAGAAAGAAAAGGCATCGGGAAAATATGCAAGTGTGTTATGGTTACTTCCAACAAATGGAATATTTTATAATAGCTCCATAAATATTAGGAGGATATGTTATAAAGAGAAGTCATCCTTCCCTCGATTTAAAAGGATCGAAGATACACATAATTTATTTAGTTGAGATGCAAAGATTAATGACATGATGGCATGATGACATGATGCAAAGCACAAATAAAATGAAGCAAACAAATAAAAGACACAGCGAAACCCGAAACATATGGAAGTCTTCTGGAGCGTCGGTCTTGGGGCGTCACAACTCTCCCACACTAACAGAGGATCTCAACCCGAGATCCTGGAGATGGCACCGGATAAAAGCAAAAGAGGAAAAGGTAAAACGAAGTTGCTTCTTTGACAAACGAGTGAAACCACGAACTTTGGAGGGTTGGACAACTTGAAAGAAAGAATACAATGGAGATGACGAGATTACAAACACTACCTTAGCAATGAGGAACAAGGAACACAATGAGAACCCATAGCTCAAGGAACAAGATAGACATTGAAGGCACTCTGGTTAAAACAAGATAGAGAAGAAATAAGAACGCAAGAATTTGGACAACATTCCGACTGCCAATGGATGGAATTGAACATGAACTTGACAAGATGGAGTGATACTTGATGAAATCAGCAACACACTTCCTCCAAAACAATTAAAAGAATGGCACAAGGGGTAAGAAAGATTTAGACAACACTTCGGTTGAAAGAGAGGCAAAACATGAAAGATGAGAGAACTTGAATGGAGGTCACAACACTCATGTTAAATGGACAAGCAAAGGAAAGAACATGATCTCGATAAAATGAGATGATGGTTTGGAGAGAGCAACATCACAATGCCTCCGGAATGAAAGAATATATGCTAGATCGTTGGAAAGAAAAGATCGGAGAAGAAAATGACAACTTCTCCCACGAATGAATTTGAAAATCATCCTTACAAAGAAGGGTTGAACGGAGTTGTTAGAATTTCAACAACGAAAAGAATAAGCTTGATGTGGGTTTATGGAAAACATCTCAAAACTTGAGGTGAAATTCTACCACTAACTTAAACAATTGATTTGATTGAGAGCACCAAAGAGATGATAATTTTCTTCCACCAAGATTGTTAGGCCCAAGATGCGATTCTATCCAGATCACATGACACTTACGTGATTGGGTCACAACCGCATTTCGGGCGCTTAGCAAGATGGATATCATTACATCGTACCATTACATACATACATGGGGGATACAACAATACATACAAGTCACTTGAATACAACAACATCAATACAAGTATCCGACTACGGATACAAACAATAAAGCACAAAGACATCCATCTGCTATCCCAGGCTGCCGACCCGGAACCTAACCCAAGACTGAAGAAGAAAGAAGAAGAACTCCAACACAACGATCAACGCTCTCACGTCAAGACATCGGAAACCTGCACCTGCAACTGTTGTTGTAGTATCTGTGAGCCACGAGGACTCAGCAATCCCATAACCATGGGTAACAAGACTATCAAAGCTTAATAGGTAGGAAGAGGTAAAATGGTGAGGTTGCAGCAGCGGCTAAGCATAAATATGGTGGCTAACTTACGAGTACAAGAATAAGATGAGCATCTACGCAAACGGTCGCATCTAGTAATGATCGCTAAAGATCCTGAACTACATACGAGACAAACATAACCCCACCGTGTTCTCTTCTCAAAGTGAAAAGAGACAGTCATGGTTACTCACACAGTTGTGTGTTTTACTTCGGATCCTCTGTCAAGTTTTCTACAACTGGACATTAACAAATTCCAATCTGCCACATAACCGCGGGCACGGCTTTCGAAAGATCATAACCCTGCAGGGGTGTCCCAACTTAGCCCATCACAAGCTCTCACGATTAGCTGAAGTGATAAATATAATATCATCACCCCTTATCTTAGGGAAATCCGATCAGGCTCGGCATCCCGGTGCACAAGACATTTCGACAATGGTAAAACAAGTCCAGCAAGACCTCCCGGTGTGTCAACACCTTGATAGTAGCCGCGTGTATCTCGTCTCAGGCCACGACCGGATGGGCGATGCTACAGGTAAAACCAAACCTCGAGTTTCCCCATGGTGGCCCCGCAGGCTCCCCGTTTGGGACCAACACCATCAGCACTGGCCCCCCCTGTTATGTAGAATTAAGAACCCGGGGACATGACCCCCTATGCAATTAATTAATTAATTATGTTGTTATATGAGCAAATTAAAACCAATGTTGGGCCTTGCTGGAGGAGTTTTATTCAAAGTCGAACTGACAAGGGGTCCCCATATACCCATCGTGTAAGGAACGCAAAATCAAGGAACATAATGCCGGTTTATCGGCGCCTAAGGTGGCATGAGTGGAACAAAACACCGAGCAAAAGGACAAGCCTTCCACCCATGCCCAGTATATAGGTGTGTTAATAGTAATAATAGATATTGTGATATTCCAACAACAAGTTCCCTCCTGGAACGATCTTCATCTTCACCTGCAACTAACAACGCTATAAGAGGGGCTGAGCAAGCGGGTACATAGCCAAACAATGATTTTGCTAGGAAGGTTTCCAAGGTTAGAGGTTTCATGGAAACAAGGAGAGGCTGACAATAATGATGGGTAGCGTGACATGTAACGATAGCATCGAGACACTAAGCATGGCAATGACAGTAAAGGTATCCAGGGTATGGTCATCTTGCCTGAGATCCCGCAAGGAAGAAGAACGATTCCGTGAAGAAGACGGAGAAGAAGCCTTTAAGAAGAACCACGGGTAGACGAACGAATCCTCACGAACGCAATGGAACAAGCACTAACAAGAAGAAGCAAGCAATACGGTAAACAAACCACTCAAGAACATAACAATATGCTCAACCAAGTATGATGCAAAAGAAGTCTACTTATGATGCACAGAAAGTCTACACAGGAAGCAAAACATGGCAAGGTAGGAAGCACAGAAAACATCACAGGAAACATGGCAATGTGCTGAAGCAAGTATGATGCAAACAAGTCTATATAGGGAGCACAACAAGTCTATACAGGAAGCATTACATGGCAAGGTAGGAAGCACAGAAACAACACAAGTCTATATGATGCAATACATGGCAAGGTATGATGCATGACAAATCTATACAGGAAGCACAACAAGTCTATAAAGGAAGCATAACATGGCAAGGTAGGAAGCACAGAAAAACAACACAAGTTTATATGATGCAATACATGGCAAGATATGATGCATGACAAATCTAAACAGGAAGCACAACAAGTCTATACAGGAAGCATAACAAGTCTATACAGGAAGCATAACAAGGCAAGGTAGGAAGCATAGAAAAACAACACAAGTCTATATGATGCAATATATGGCAAGATATGATGCATGACAAATCTAAACAGGAAGCACAACAAGTCTATACAGGAAGCATAACATGGCAAGGTAGGAAGCACAACATGGCAATGGTGCAAGGTGCACCCAAACATCAACCAAACTTACTCCAAACATGAAAACAATATGATATTATGATTCTAC
>LR738711.1:560141187-560221227 GCA_902687465.1 Secale cereale | reverse complement strand
CAGGAAGCATAACAAGTCTATACAGGAAGCATAACAAGGCAAGGTAGGAAGCATAGAAAAACAACACAAGTCTATATGATGCAATACATGGCAAGATATGATGCATGCCAAATCTAAACAGGAAGCACAACAAGTCTATACAGGAAGCATAACAAGTCTATACAGGAAGCATAACAAGGCAAGGTAGGAAGCATAGAAAAACAACACAAGTCTATATGATGCAATCTATGGCAAGATATGATGCATGACAAATCTAAACAGGAAGCACAACAAGTCTATACAGGAAGCATAACATGGCAAGGTAGGAAGCACAACATGGCAATGGTGCAAGGTGCACCCAAACATCAACCAAACTTACTCCAAACATGAAAACAATATGATATTATGATTCTACATGCAAAAACACTCAAGTTTCATATAAGAATCACCCCAAACGGAGCAACGGTCTAAAAGATACACATGAAACAAGATATATCAACAAGCTGAAATTAACAGCCACATAGCAACTTGGAAGCAAGAAATATATATGCTACAGCACTCAAACATGGTGACAAGAAGCATGGACATGAAGTAGACATATCCTACAGCAAACAAGTCCATTGGAGCAACTCCATAGGAGGCATGGATCAATAGCAACAAGCTACAACATTTTGATAATGACACTAAAAACCTGACAGCAACATTTTATAGCAACTTGAGAGCAAGAAATAAGTAAGCTAAAGCAACCCAAATGAGCAAGTGAATGCATGAATGGATAGATAACAACATATACAACAAGGAATGATCAATAGTCACCCCAAAACTAACATGGATTTGCCTAGAACAACAAGCAAACATAGCATCAGGATATTACAGATTCCAGACTTAGTGAAATTTCACTAAGTGTTAAAACAGCAGTATTATCATGGCATGTTTGTGAGCAAGTTTAAGTCACCTCAAAGCATAACATGGCAAGTGGTTTGCACCACAGCAAAGTACACATGATGGGGAGTCCAAAACATATAAGCATGCAACATGGGGACAACCACATCAAAAGCAACGAGCTCCTCAACTAGGCATCTCGTAACAAGTTTAACAAACTAACCGCCACAAGCACTTTTGCAAAGGAGATAAACATGGCAATATGAATTCTATCATGCAAGCTAAAGCAACCAACATGTAGAGCATCTCATGATGAACATGTGGACATATCATTTGCTTCATTTGGATAAACAT
Source organism: Secale cereale (assembly GCA_902687465.1). Taxonomy (NCBI): domain Eukaryota; kingdom Viridiplantae; phylum Streptophyta; class Magnoliopsida; order Poales; family Poaceae; genus Secale; species Secale cereale. The sequence continues at coordinate 560,220,012 of LR738711.1, read as the reverse complement.
GCATCAAGTTATCACATATCAAACATGGCATGAAAACAACTAATAGCAGCAGTTTATAATAAGTAGCACTCTTGCAACAGAGACTTAAGCATTTAGATGAACTCAAATGAGCATGGCACAATGGAACAAAACATAGTACATGTCACCACGAACATTTTGACATATCATACGCACAAAATGGGCAAGCATAGTAAAAGTTATCACTATGCAAACATGCACACTTTTTTAATGCAGACTAGGGACTTAGCAGATTTTTTATACCTCGGGAAAACAGGATCGAGCGGACCCGGGACGATGAGATCCGGGCCCCCAGGGCGCGTTTGGATCGGCGGATGAGGGCATCCTGGGACGGCTGTGTGCAGGTGCGCGGCGGTTCAGTGGGACGGCTCAGGCGACGGTTCGGTCGGACCGGCCCGGTTTAGTCGAACCGTCCGGCCCGACGGTTTTCGCGGGGACGGGCGACAGGGCCCCCACGGTAGCGCCACCGGCGAAGCAGATCGAGCGGAGGAGGCGGGTCTGGCACAGATCGCTCCGGATCCGAGCGCGGCGGCGGTGGGAAGGCGGCTCCGGCCGGAGGAGGAGCTCCGGCGGGCTCGGGACGGCGAAGCTTGCCGGCGCTGGAGGCGGCTGATACGTCCAAAACGTATCTATAATTTCTGCTTGCTCCATGCCTCTTTTGTGTGATATTGCTATGATATTTATGCACTTCCATACACTTTTGATCCTATTTGGACTAACCTATTAACTCAGTGCACCCAGTGCCAGTTTCTGTTTTCTGCTGTTTTTGTATTTTAGGTTTTCCCATTACTTAAATTGCCAGAAAAATTCCGGGAAAAATATATAAAAAATCAGCGCTCCAGAAGCTTCCACGCGCCAAAAGTGGGGCCAGAGGGGAGCCAGGGGCAGCCCAGGCGGCCTGCCCACGCGGCCCCCCTCCTGGCCGCGCAGGGGGGGGGGGCGCCTGGGCCTCCCTTACCTCCTCTGGTGACCCCCTTTGGCATATATTTACATCGCGTCCCGAAACCCTCGAGGACGGAACCCTTTTTCGCGATCTCATCTCTGTTCCGCCGCCGCCGCGCTTCCAAGATCGGGAGCACCAGGAGAACTCTTCTCGGCACCCTGCCGGAGGGGAGAACCACCACCGGGAGCTTCTCCACCACCATGGACACTTCCCGGATGAGTTGTGAGTAGTCCCCCTTGGACCATGGGTCCATGACCAGTAGGAATGTGATGTTCTCCTCCCCTCTTTGTTCTTCACCGATTAGACCTCGTGAGCTGCCCTACATGATCGAGGCACATATGTAATCTTTATGTTATTGCTATGCTGAGTTTGCTGGGATCCGATGGATTATGAGATTATGTTCAGATTGTTTGTGAGTAATATATTTGATTCACCTCTTTTATATTTATGTTCTTGAGTAATTCTTGCATGTTCTCCGTTGCTGTTTATTGCTTTGGCCAAGTAGTAGGTAGTAACTCCAAGAGGGAACGTTATGCTTGATTGTGGGTTCATGCCCCTCGATGACTAGTTTGAGTGACAGAAACATGAGTCTAGGGGATGTGTTGTTGCCACAAGGGGGAAAACAACGGTGCTTGTACTTGCGGGTGCAAGGATTGTTTACTTTACGCAAAGTTCTTTTAATGCAGTTGTCTGTTGCTTTGAGTTTACACTATGGGTGGACTCGCAACTTAATACCAGCGAGATGTTCTGGATAGATATCTCAAGGTGAATGATTAGTAGTAGATGCAGATGGATTTCGGTCTACTTGCCTTGGCGTACCGCCCATGCTTTTGAGCCTCTACCTTTCTTTGCAGCATAGTTAGCATTGGTTTGCGCACATAATCCTGTCAATTGCCCAGCTGTAATTCGTTTACCTCGCTTAGCTGTTTTATCGTCTTTTGGGAGAGAGACATCACTATTGAACATCATGGGACCCCGGTCCATATTACCATCACTGATCACACCCGCTATTTACATCCTGTTCTTATTTACTAGTTGCAGTCATACCTATCACTATTATCTCTTGCGTTTGATCCTTTGTAAACGACAAGGTCGGAGGGATTGACAACCTCTCTGTACTCATTGGAAGCAAAGTTATTTGTATCTGTGTGCAGGTCCTGTCAAAGCAAAAGTCTCTGGCGCTATTGACACCTTCTTGTCGACCCTCGGAGTCTCACGGGATTCGATCCTTGGTATCTTTGCCAAGGGAAAACTGCCGCTACGCTACATCTCAAACCTTCCACTTGGGGTAACCAACGAGGGGCGAGAAGCCATCAAGCAAAGTTTTCTGGCGCCGTTGCCGGGGACTCCACTCTTCAAGATAGGGGAGTTGCACACTATCTTTTATCTTTGCTTTTTAGTCTTGTTAGTTTACCTTTCAGTTTTCTTTATGTCTTTTCACTAGTTTTGCTTAAGGGAAAACAACAAAAATATGAGAGAGCTTTATAAGCTCTACCTTGCTTTGGGACATGATGTGTTTGAAGAGAATATTAAAAAACCTATGGAACTTTATTATTTGCATAACAATCATGATGGTGGTGATGTTATTAGTATGCTTTCTTTGAATATCAATATTGCTAATGACATGGAAAGCTCTAAGCTTGGGGATGACACGTTTGATGAACATGATAGTTTTAGTCCCCCAACTTTTGAAGAGAAAATTTACTATGATGATACTTTGCTTCCTATATATGATTACAATGATGAATATCATGTTTTTAGTCCCCCTACTATTGAGGATATAATTTATTATGATTATGATATGCCTCCTAAATACAATGATTACCATGATGGTTATGATTGATTTACTCTCACTATTCCTAATAAGAAAGATTTTGCTTATATGAAGAGTAATGATACCTTTCTGCATGTGGATCATGGTAACAATGCTTTATGTGATGCTTATATTGTTGAGTTTATTCGTGATCCCACAGAAAATTATTATATGAAGGGAACATATGCTTATAGATATTTCAATAATATCAAGTTCCCTCTCTTTATGTTGAAGGTTTTGAAGTTATGCTTGTTTTGCCTTCCTATGCTAGTTGCTTTGTGGTTCAATGAATTATTCTATTGCAATATTCCTATGCATAGGAAGCATGTTAGGCTTAAATGTGTTTGGTATTTGCTACTTGATGCTCTCTTTTGTTCTTCAACTCTTATTCCTACGAGAGCATCACTAAAGTCTTAAGCCTATCTTTATGGCTATAAAGAAAGAGCTCTAGGGAGACAACCCTTGTTATCTTTGATTTCAGTTTGTTCTTTCAGTTTTAGTGGTCTTGATGTTTGTTACTACTGTAGCAACATCATTGTATCTTTTCTTTTCAGCTTTGTGCCAAGTTTAGCCTCCGATTGCAAGAAAGTTCAAAAGTTGTGACGTGCAGTCCAGGAAACAGATTCTGTCGTTGGGCCGAAAAATTCGTATAAAATCACCAGATCATCCTTTTGGCCTGAATTTTTCCGACAGCGTGCTCTATACAATTGGCTTTCGGGCGTCTGTTCTGAGTTTTTCTATTTGAGTTGCAGAAGTGCCCCGAAAAAATTATTTACTACCTGCTGGTCTGTTTTTCACAGATTATGTCCTGTTTTGCCTTTTCTTCGTTTTGCAAACCTTGAGCTTGCTTTTTCTTTGCAAAAACCTTTTGGCAATCTTGAGAAACAGTAGCTCTTCAAGATTATCTTTATTTCCAGCAAGGAGAAATTATTTTATTATGGATACTAACCTCGCTAATCTGATTATGATGAGTTATGTATGAAGGGAGTTTTCAAGTGTGCGAGGGAAGATGATAAAAAGATTCAGGAGGGTCAAACGCTCAAGCTTGGGGATGCCCCCGTGCACCCCCAAGAAATATTCAAGAATACTCAAGCGTCTAAGCTTGGGGATGCCCCCGTGCATCCCCTTCTCCATCAACAATTATCAGTTCGTCTTTCGTTCCACTATATTTTAATCACTTCATGCGTTATGTGCTATGCTTGGAGCGTCTTGCTTTTAGTTTCCTTTTTAGTTTTCTTTAGCTTTGCGTGCTGTTCATAACGAATTAGAACCCAGCTTTCTTTGTGTGGGAGAGAAACACGCTCCACTTCAACCTAGAACACAACATAGGATTTTCATGCTTATCTTTGCTGTGTGTGTTCTTTGTCTTTCAATAAGCTACTGTCATGTTTAGCTCTTAGTTTTCATGCTTTTCTTTTTAAAGAGCTTTTGTTTAGTTGGTTGTTGAACTCTCTTGAGTTTTCATGTTCATCTTGTTAAGAGAGTTTGCCTGTTGCACTGAGTTGTGTGTCTTAACTTAAAGTAGGTAATTGAGGTTGCTATTTAATTTTAGTAGTAAGTTGCAATAGTTTTGAGGTATTGCCATGGGTAATGTTTGAACTTTTGGTGTCAAGAGCTTTAGCCTATTAGTGATAGATGTCGTATTTTGGGCAATCCGTGTTTATTTTCGAAAACCTACAAAATAGTTGAGAACTTTAGCTACTAAATGGATCACTAATCTTTGGAGGGATCGAATATTAGAGTACACTCACGTACCATGGGTCGAGGATGAGCAAGGGTAACCAAACCCCCATACACACCTCCTCGGGGTACTTGTCTCTTTGTGAACCTCCTAATTAGATTGAGAGTTACCGATAATAAGTGCATGAGTTCTTCGGACTAATGTGAGTATTCGAAGGTTGACACTTCCACCTATCCATATTTTTCTAGCCTCTTCGGTACCGTGCATTACCCTCTCTCACCTCGAGAGTTGGCGCATACTTCGCCGGTGCATCCAAATCCTTGGCACGATACGCTCTGTCATCATAAGCCTCATTATATCCTTCCTCAAAACAACCACCATACCTACCTATTAAGGCATTTCCATAGCCTTTCCGAGATACATTGCAATGCAACATCCATCTTCTCATGACTTGATCTTCATGTCATACATGCTTTTTGCTTGATCGATGAGCCGCATGCTAGTTGGGCCTTCCCCTAATCATTGCTACATGACGCGCTAGTATCATTGCATATCCTGCTACACTGGTAGAGGCATACATTTTCATACATCATGATAGTTTCATTTTCTTTATGTTGAGTACTTTTGTAAAGTGTGAAAGATCTTCTATACTTCTTGTAATACATAGAGTGTTGCCCCTAAGTGAGGAAAAGATCCCAAAGAGGTCAAATCAAAAGATCCAAAAGAGGACAAAATCAAAAGATCCCAAAGAGGACAAATGAGAGATAAATAGAAAGAGCCATTGAGGCCACGAAAAAATAAAAAAATAAAAAAAGAGAAAAATAAATAAAAAGAGAGAAGGGGGCACACTACTATTTCTTTTGAGAGATCCACACTCGTACTCCATCTTATACCTTGTACTCCATAGAGATTATCATTTATGCATATAGCTATGTGGGGACCTTTACACTATAGAACTTGGCTTGTATATTCCAATGATGAGCCTCCTCAAAAGAGCTCTAGGTCTTCTTGAGCAAGCAAGTTGGATGCACCCCCACTAGTTCCATTGGAGAGCTTACCTTAGCTCATGTGCATCCGTTGCATGGCAATCCCTACTCCTCGCATCATATCTATCATTTGGCTTTCTCTCGCCGATGATTGTCCTCATTGATGTGAGCCTTTCACACCTTTTTTGTCTTCCCCCTCTATTATTTCTCTCTTTGCCATCCTAAGTGTCGACTTTCTTGCTTACGCTCATCCATTGCATGAGTGCTCAAAATATCGAAAGGGAGTGGATCATTTTGACTTGTACCTGGCTGACGGTCCGGGGATGAGTCAAGATAAGATTCCAAAGAAGACCAAGTGTGAAACTTTAGTAGATTAAGTTCTCAACAATACGAAAACTATGTTTTACTCTCTCATATATCCCTATCCCCTTTCTTGCACGCAAACACCATTTGGAGACATTCGAGTCACGGACAGTGAGAGCTCTTGCACCTTTATGTTCTTATGTTACTTGTTACAATACTAATATAGACTCTTGCTTGTTATGACTTGAATTGGATTACATGCCTTGATTGCTTTACTTAAAAGTTCTTATATGGTTGATAGCATGTCACCACAGAAATTATGCTTGTTATCATTTACCTACTCGAGGACGAGCAGGAATTAAGCTTGGGGATGTTGATACGTCTAAAACGTATCTATAATTTCTGCTTGCTCCATGCCTCTTTTGTGTGATATTGCTATGATATTTATGCACTTCCATATACTTTTGATCATATTTGGACTAACCTATTAACTCAGTGCACCCCAGTGCCAGTTTCTGTTTTCTGCTGTTTTTGTATTTCAGGTTTTCCCATTACTTAAATTGCCAGAAAAATTCCGGGAAAATATATAAAAAATCAGCGCTCCAGAAGCTTCCACACGCCAGAAGTGGGGCCAGAGGGGAGCTAGGGGCAGCCCAGGTGGCCTGCCCATGCGGCCCCCCTCATAGGACGCGCCGGGGGGGCGCCTGGGCCCCCTTACCTCCTCTGGTGACCCTCTTTGGCATATATTTACATCGCGTCCCGAAACCCTCGAGGACGGAACCCTTTTTCGCGATCTCATCTCTGTTCCGCCGCCGCCGCGCTTCCAAGATCGGGAGCACCAGGAGAACTCTTCCCGGCACCCTGCCGGAGGGGAGAACCACCACCGGGAGCTTCTCCACCACCATGGACGCTTCCTGGATGAGGTTTGAGTAGTCTCCCTTGGACCATGGGTCCATGACCAGTAGCTATGTGATGTTCTCCTCCCCTCTTCGTTCTTCACCGATTAGACCTCGTGAGCTGCCCTACATGATCGAGGCACATATGTAATCTTTATGATGTTGCTATGCTGAGTTTGCTGGGATCCGATGGATTATGAGATTATGTTCAGATTGTGTGTGAGTAATATATTTGATTCACCTGTTTTATATTTATGTTCTTGAGTAATTCTTGCATGTTCTCCATTGCTGTTTATTGCTTTGGCCAAGTAGTAGGTAGTAACTCCAAGAGGGAACGTTATGCTTGATTGTGGGTTCATGCCCCTCGATGACTAGCTTGAGTGACAGAAACATGACTCTAGGGGATGTGCTGTTGCCACAAGGGGGAAAACAACGGTGCTTGTACTTGTGGGTGCAAGGATTGTTTACTTTACGCAAAGTTCTTTTAATGTAGTTGTCTGTTGCTTTGAGTTTACACTATGGGTGGGACTCGCAACTTAATACCAGCGAGATGTTCTGGATAGATATCTCAAGGTGGATGATTAGTAGTAGATGCAGATGGATTTCGGTCTACTTGCCTTGGTGTACCGCCCATGCTTTTGAGCCTCTACCTTTCTTTGCAGCATAGTTAGCATTGGTTTGCGCACATAATCCTGTCAATTGCCCAGCTGTAATTCGTTTACCTCGCTTAGCTGTTTTATCGTCTTTTGGGAGAGAGACATCACTAGTGACCATCATGGGACCCCGGTCCATATTACCATCACTGATCACACCCGCTATTTACTTCCTGTTCTTATTTACTAGTTGCAGTCATACCTATCACTATTATCTCTTGCGTTTGATCCTTTGTAAACAACAAAGCCGGAGGGATTGACAACCTCTCTGTACTCGTTGGGAGCAAAGTTATTTGTATCTGTGTGCAGGTCCTGTCAAAGCAAAAGTCTCTGGTGCTATTGACACCTTCTTGTCGACCCTCGGAGTCTCACGGGATTCGATCCTTGGTATCTTTGCCAAGGGAAAACTGCCGCTACGCTACATCTCAAACCTTCCTCTTGGGGTAACCAACAAGGGGCGAGAAGCCATCAGCGGCGGACGGCGAGGCACCGGCTCGGCGGTGCAGCAGGCGAACGGCGGCGGGATTCGGCGGATCCGGGCGCGGCGGCGCCGGATCTGCCCGGAGGCGAGGCAGGCGCGGTGGTGCTCGGCGTCGGGGTCACCGGGGGACCGCGGCGGCGGGGCTCGGGCCAGCAGTGCAACGGGGAGGCGCTGGAGCTCTCGATCTGGAGCAGCTCGAGCGCAGCGGGGCGGACGGCGTGGTCGGGCCTCAGCCCAGATCGGGGCCCGGGGCGGGCCTGGCGCGGGCCGCGCGCGGTGTAGGCCAGGGGGCGACGTGGCGCTCGGCCATAGGCCGCAGGCGGCTGAGGTGGCGGCTAGGAGCCAGTGGCTCGCTGCCAAGTGGCAGAAGTGAGGTGGCCAGCGCCGAAATTGGAGGAGGAGGGGTTGGCTATGCATTGAATTTGAGGAGGAGGACGAAGAAGGCCAAAAATGGCATGGGGGAGGTGCTTAAATAGGCAGGTGGGGTTCTAGGATTAGGGTTAGGGGTTGTTTGGAGGGGTTTTAGAGCCCTCCGATCGCGATCCGACGGATCCGATCGCGAGGTGAGGTAGGATGGGCCTAGGGGAGGTCAGTGGGCTGTGTAGAAGAGGTTTCAGGCTACGAGGAGAGAAGGGAAAAGAGGCCCGCGGGGTTTTCGGAGACCGAAAACATCCGACAAAATAACCGGCTACTAGTGCCGCTATATATATCCGTTGGGCTATCAAACGGACTCCGAATGCGATGAAATTTGGCACGCGGCCTGTCTACACTATAATAAGACCACACGCCAAGTTTCAACCCATTCCGAGAACGTTTTTCAGCCACTCACAAAATAAATATTCGGAGGCACCGCGGGCGCGTGTGAGTGTGTCTGGGCTCAGAACGGACAACGGAAAGGACGAGGGGACTCGGGCGGATGCAAGTTTTGAAAACATGCTGATGCAACACACATGATGACATGGCAAGATGCAACACGCAAGCAGATGACAAGGCACTGACAACGAATAACTGGCTGACACCTGGCGCACCAGTCTTGGGGTGTCACAACACTCCCCTACTAACAAGAGATCTCGTCCCGAGATCTTAGGAACAAGACGGAAGAGAAAAAGGAAGAACAAAGTTCTTCGAGGACAAAAGAGTGAAATCAAAGAACCTCGAGAGGTTGAACAACTCAAAAGAAGGATACAACGGAGATGAACGAAGTTGCGAACACTTCGTTAGACAAGAGGAAGAAGGAATACGACGAGAACCCAAAAGGTTGAAGGAATAAGAATGAATTCGAAACCACTCCGGTTAATAAGAGATAGAAAAGGAATTGAACGAAGGAATTCGGCAGCACTCCGGTTGAAACTGAAAGAAATAGCACACCGGTTGACAAGAATGGAATAGAACGAGAACTTGAGAAGATGGAACGATCCCTGACGAGATGAACAAGACAATGCCGGCGGTGGCGACGTCGTTGATGGTGACGGCGAGGCGGCGTGCTGCACCTGATGGCAGAGGCGCGGGTCGACGGTGATGCGGACGGAGGTGGAGCAGAGGAGGGGTCGCGGCTGGGCGGCGTGGGCGCAGCCCTGGAGAAAGGCGAGGCGGGGCTCCTGCCCTGCCTGGCGGCGCGAGGGGGAGACAGAGGCGCGCTGGAGATGGAGAGGCAGCAGGGAGGCGCCGGCGGTGCGGTGCTCCCAGCGGAGGAGAAGGAGCGTGAGGGAGAGGGGCGTCACGGGGGAAACGACGAGAGGAGGAGAGGGATCGGGGAAGAGAGGAGGGAGAGATCGAGGAAGAGAGGAAGGGGATCGAGGGGGATGCCGCTGAGGCCTGGCGGTGCGAGCGAGGGAGAGAGGGATGAGGGAAGTAGGTGTCGGGGAGGCCTCTTGGGGCGGCTATGTCAGGCCGCAGGCGGGCCTTAAGCAGGCTGCAGGGAGGCCGTTTTCCCTTAAAACCCAAAATAGGAAAAAAAAACAAGAAGAGAAAAAGAATTGAAGGAAGGGTTACAAAAAGAATTTGGACATGGGGTAAAATTCCCTGGACTCACAAAAATGAGGGTGACCCCAGAAAATATAAGTGGGCATGAATGAAACATTAAATTCGAATTCCTTTGAATTTAATTCAAAAGGTTTGAACAAAGACTAGATTTTTGAAGTGTCCAAAAATGTTTAGATTTTTGGAGGAAGCTCGAAAAAAGAGATACGAGTTGTTGGCAAGGTTTGAGGCAAGGAATTGAGAAAGAAAAGGCATGGGGAAAATATGCAAGTGTGTTATGGTTACTTCCAACAAATGGAATATTTCTATAATAGCTCCACAAATATTAGGAGGATATGTTATAAAGAGAAGTCACCGTTCCCTCGATTTAAATGGATCGAAGATCCACACAGTTTATTTAGTTGAGATGCAAAGATTAATGACATGATGGCATGATGACATGATGCAAAGCACAAATAAAATGAAGCAAACAAATAAAACACACGGCGAAACCCGAAACATATGGATGTCTTCTGGAGCGTCGGTCTTGGGGCGTCACAATAACCCACAAGTATAGGGGATCACAATAGTTTTCGAGGGTAGAGTATTCAACCCAAATTTATTGATTCGACACAAGGGGAGCCAAAGAATATTCTCAAGTATTAGCAGTTGAGTTGTCAATTCAACCACACCTGAAAGACTTAATATCTACAGCAAAGTATTTAGTAGCAAAGTAGTTTGGAAGTAACAGTAACGGTGGCAAAAGTAACTGTAGCGGTTTTGTAGTAATTGTAGCAGTGGCAACGGAAAAGTAACTAAGCAAGGATCAATATGTGAAAAGCTCGTAGGCATTGGATCAGTGATGGATAATTATGTCGGATGTGATTCCTCATGCAATAGTTATAACATAGGGTGACACAGAACTAGCTCTAGTTCATCAATGTAATGTAGGCATGTATTTCGAATATAGTCATACATGCTTATGGAAAAGAACTTGCATGACATCTTTTGTCCTACCCTCCCGTGGCAGCGGGGTCCTATTGGAAACTAAGGGATATTAAGGCCTCCTTTTAATAGAGTACCGGACCAAAGCATTAACACTTAGTGAGTACATGAACTCCTCAAACTACGGTCATCACCCGGAGTGGTCCCGATTGTTGTCACTTCAGGGTTGCCGGATCATAACACATAGTAGGTGACTATTGACTTGCAAGATAGGACCGAGAGCTCACATATATTCATGAAAACATAATAGGGTCATATCTGAAATCATGGCACTCGGGCCCTAGTGACAAGCATTAAGCTTGGAAAAGTCATATCAACATCAATCTTAGAACATAATGGATACTAGGGATCAAACCCTAACAAAACTAACTCGATTACATGGTAAATCTCATCCAACCCATCACCGTCCAGCAAGCCTACGATGGAATTACTCACGCACGGCAGTGAGAATCATGAAATTGGTGATGGAGGAAGGTTGATGATGACGACGGCGACGATCTCCACTCTCGGGAGCCCCGAACGGACTCCAGATAAGCCCTCCCGAGAGAGTTTAGGGATTGGCGGCGGCTTTGTATCGTATAACGCGATGAATCCTTCTCTTTGATTTGTTTCTCCCTGAATATGAATATATGGAGTTGGAGTCGAGGTCGGTGGAGCCTTAGGGGGCCCACGAGACTGGGGCGCGCCCCCACCCTCGTGGACAGGGTGTGGGCCCCTGGTCTTGATTCTTTCGCCAGTATTTTTTATATATTCCAAAAATATTCTCCGTGGATTTTCAGGTCATTCCGAGAACTTTTATTTCTGCACAAAAATAACACCATGGCAATTCTGCTGAAAACAGCGTCAGTCCGGGTTTGTTCCATTCAAATCATGCAAGTTAGAGTCCAAAGCAAGGGAAAGTGATTGGAAAAGTAGATACGTTGGAGATGTATCAATATCATGAAAGCCAAATCGAGCTTTTTGACCTTGCTCTCCTTGCTCACCAAGCATGGAGATTGTTACAGGAACCGGAGTCACTTAGTGCCCGAGTTCTAAAAGCAAGGCATTACCCCAACGACCATATTTTTCACCTTGCTCTCCTTGCTCCCCAAGCACGGAGATTGTTACAGGAACCAGATTCGCTTAGTGCCCGAGTTCTAAAAGCAAGGTATTAGCCCAACGACCATCTTTTGGTTGCTACATTGGGGTCAGCTCCATCACGAGTGTGGAGATCCATACTGAAGTAACAATCTAGCTTTGGGATTAATTAAGCGCATTGGGTTTGGGTCAAGTACAAATATATGGGAAGAAAAATGGCTCCCAATAGACTACAAGCTCAGACCTATCTGTTGCCGATCTACTAATCCTCCTACTAGGGTAGTTGACCTCGTCAACTCCACTACCCGAACAAGGGATAATTAGGTTCTTGCGGAATCCTAATATTGAAATCATTCAAAAACCACTGAGCATGAAAGTCCAAGAGGATTTTTGGTTATGGCATTATGAAAGGAGATGTGTGTTTACAGTCTGATCTGCATGTAGGATGTTGTCATGCATTAAATCACAGAGGGAAGACTGGCTCGAATATCGCCCCGTGAACTCAAACCAGCAAGCAACGAAGAATCTTGGTCCTCTCTATGGAGAGTAAAAACTCCCTCAAAGGTGCGTTTTTTTTGTGTGGAGGCTGGCACATACATCAATACCAACAAGAATATTACGACATACTCGCCACTTGACAGACTCCCCCATTTGCATGATTTGCAATTATGATGTGGGTTTGCAGTGGCATTTGATGTTTAATTGTCGTATGGCAAGGTGCGTGTGGACATTGGGAGATGAAGATGTACTTGAACATGTAATATCGAACATGAGCGAGGATCCAAAGCTATGGCTCTTTTGGTTGTACGAGACAATTAAGCAAGAGGATCTTGCAAGGGTTCTGGTGACTGCATTGTTAATATGGTGGGCTAGGTGGCAGGCTACCCACGATGATGAATTTTCAAGCCCTTTTTTGACCATGTAGTTCATCAACAGGTATCTTGAAGAACTGGAGATTGCAAATTGTCTAGCTAATAGATCATAGGCTACACCATCTGATAGACCAACGACAAAGAGGTGTATAGCTCCTGATATTGATGCAACGATGGCAAATGTGGATGGAAAAAATTCGCAGCTAGGAGATAGAGGAGTTGCAGCAGCACTGATAAGGGACAAGGAAGGTCACTATCTGGGTTCATCTGCTATAGTTTTTGATGGACTAGTTGATCTGACAATTTTGGAGGCACATGTTCGCTGCGAGGCCATTGCTCTGGCACAAGATTTGAACATTTAACATTTTGTTGTTGCCTCAAACTGCCTCGAGGTCATCACAAACATAAGGAAGGGAGCTTCGCCCTCATACGACATCTGCTAAACATTATTAAACTTAGTACTAGTAATTTTGCTTCCATAGATTTCTGATTTGAGTTTAGAGAAAATAATTTTGAATCCCACCCTCTAGCAAAAGGATATGTGTCTTTGTAGGTGGGTTACCATCTATGGCTAGGGGTTCTACCAGATATTCCTTGCATTCTGCTCGTTATGATTTCTGAATAAACCCTAGTTACCCTAAAAAATGCAACACATGCTTTTCGGGGAGCAAATTTTTTGAGAAATTTCAGAGAGCAACTAATGCGAAGGTTCCCCACGGGGGTTTGATCACTGGATTTGGGCCGACCAAGGGGCAGTCGCAGATCGCTTCCCAACCTTGGTCCACGGTCTCACCGGCGGGAAGGCTGAGTCTAGTTTCACCTGGTTACTTGCGGGGTTGAATCGGGTCTGGGCCATGGCTGATTGCGGTGTAGGATCGACCTCGTGTAGCAAGGGGAAGGAGAAACTTGAGGATCAGATGAAGGAGTTGGCCCTCGAGGAGGAGGATCTCGATGATGTTATTTTTGATGAAGAAGATGCATCACCTGCAGAAGATCTCTAATGGATAATCGTACAAAGACTGCATTCGCTACTTGTTTTTCCACAATATGTACTACTTGGGACCTAGCCATGGAGGTCAAGACCAAAACCCTAGTGGAGAATCTGTTCATCATGAAGTTTGATTGCCTTGGTGATTGGGGGAGTGTGACGCAAGGTGGTCCATGATACTTCTGGGGCAACCTGATGATCTTGCACCATATGATGGGTGCTCCCAGCCATCCTCGATCAAACTTTTCAAGTTTGACATATGGACGAGAACCTTAGAACTCCCTCCGGCATATCATGGCAAGGTGAAAGCTCTATCCTCGATGTTTGGCGAGTTTCTGGACTCAGAACCCTCCTCCTTCGATTTGAAGGGAAATTTTTATGGTGTGGGAGTTCAAATTAATGTGTGATCATCTTAAGAAAGCAACCTACATTGCTCAGGCTGGCCAGCGAGAGATATTTGCAGTAAGGTATGAATGGATCCCTGATTGTTGTCGATTTTGTGGGATGATGGAACATGAGTTTAAGGAACATGGTGATGGGCTTCACCCTCCCTGTGCACTAGTTTTCAAGAACTTTCGGGCTCCACTACCACTCGCTGGGGGAGGAGATGCAACAGATTGCCGTCAAGGGAAAAAAGGGGCCGCATCCGCTGAATAGGATGGGACGAGCAAGGACAAGGATGCTAATATGGAAGAATCTAATCCTAGCTGGAAGAGGTCATCAGAGAAGGTGGTTGATCCGCAAGCTAGAAGTCTAGAAGGGACCGAGATAATACAGGCAGGTAGCAATGCTACTCATATGTATCCGTCATATCTATGATTCTTTGTTATTTCATGCCAATGTTTTACTACTTCCACATACCTTTGGCAACAATTTTTATGAGTTTCTTGCACTAACATATCCTATATACTTAAGAAGTTCGCCCCCACTACTTGATTTATCTCAACATGCAACATATACACCTCAGCATTCGATCACATGAAGCCACGTCACACCTCATACAGTCCCACCTCCTGAGATCATTTTTCCTGAAAGAAAAAACAAAATATGGACACATCAGCAGCCCATCCATGTCAGCAATTCTGCACATGCATAACGCGATGACGTTCAGTGTCCATCGGTGAATACTGATCGACCCTTTCCCCAACATGAATACTGATCAATCCCTCCCCGCCTCGAAAATAAAAAATGTTTGCTCAAGTGTCAACTGACCAAGTACCCTCTCCTGACAGTCAAGTCCTTTGCCCTTCCCGTGAATACAGGCGCATGTTGCAGCACAAATCGTCTCAACAGACAGATTATGTTGTCGTTTCCTCCTTTTTGGTAGTATAAAATGTTACTGTTTCCTCTTCTTCGGTTAATGCGTCCTCCATTACCCCCTCTCCATCCGTTCATGGGAAACGCCATGAACTCGCTCATCAGTAACTTCCCTCGCGGTATGTTCCTACAGATCGCGTCTTCCTACCGCTGATGTTGTCATGGGTCAATGTTGTCCTTCTTGTAGATTGCATGATCCTGCCGCTGATGTCACCATGGCCTGTGGGTCAGCGTGGTTCAATCTAGATCGCCTATTCCTGCCGTTGTTGCTTTCACGGTTGAGCGTTGGTCCACCATGATCACCCCCTTGATGAATTCCTCTCTATGTTCATATACATACTTCTTTTTTTATCACAGAGTGATGTTCAGTTTCTTCGTCCTCTGATGTTAGTGTTGCCATCAGAATGAACTCTAGCCGAGATAAAATAGATTACAGGGTTGCTTGACATGGCAATGCAATATCCTATAAACATGTGTCTTGTTCTGCTCTCGATCTACCAAAGTTCATATATTCTAACTCTGTCCAATCGTCTAGATTCTTGAAATAGTTGTTCAGCTGAAGTAGTCTCTAGCTAGATAGATAGGAAGCATAAGGACAGTAAGAACATCTTTTATTAGTTTAAAGTGTAAGACTTCATAAAACTCTTTAATATTTATTGCAAAATTACAACAAATTGGAGATAGGGAAAGAAGAATATGTTATGCTCAGAAGTTATTTTTAGCAATAGAGGGCTTGAACTGATGTGTTGTTTGTACCATCCAAGTTTGCGAACCTCTTATCACACTTCAGAATTTGCACGCAACCTTGAGGTAGATCCTTCCTCGAGGAACCTTCAGGTTTGTAGGCTTGATGTTTTTATATAACCTCCGTTAATTTAGAATTGGATTAAGGGGGAAATGCTGTAACATTTTTTTGCAGGGAGTAACTATTTAATTTGAAGCTTCATGAACTGTCTTAACACTCACTCATTCCAAATTCTAGCGTAGGTATGCCTACCTGATGTGTCACTTGAGCGAATATTGTTTATTTAAGCCTTTCTGATAACCTTCCACTACTAAGATATACTCCTTGCAAATGTAAAATTCATCACGTGAGGAAGTGTTGATCATATTGCAAAATATGATTTCACATTTTGGTGCATCTTAATTTCGTTCAACGGTTACTTAACTAATTACCTTTATTGTGGGGTAACTAATTACTATTTGATGTCGCTTAAAGCTACGTTGGTATTTCCCCAAAGAGGAAGGGATGATGCAGCACAACGGCGGTAGGTATTTCCCTCATATGTGAAATCAAGGTTACCGAACTAGTAGGAGAACCAAACAATACAACGTAAACAACACCTGCACACAAACAACAACTTCTCGCAACCCGACGTGTTAAAGGGTTTGTCAATCCTATTCGGGGTACGGCGCCTCACGATAGGCAAAATGGACATGAGGATCTGTAGTAGATTGATAGATAGGACGCCAAATAAAATAAATAAGAATAAATTGCAGCAAGGTATTTTTGTATTTTTGGTTTAGTAGATATGAAAATAAATGCAAGGAAAAAGTAGATCGCAAAGGCAAATATATGAGAAAGAAGACTCGGGGCCGTAGGTTTCACTAGTGGCTTCTGTCGAGAAAAATAGAAAACGGTGGGTAAGCAAATTACTATTGGGCAATTGATAGAACCTCAAATAATTATGACGATATCCAAGCAATGATCATTACATAGGCATCACGTCCAAGATCAGTAGACAGACTCCTGCCTGTATCTACTACTATTACTCCACACATCGACCGCTATCCAGCATGCACCTAGTTTATTAAGTTCATGGAAAAATGGAGTAATGCATTAAGAAGGATGACATGATGTAGACAAGATCCGTTTATATATGGTGTTAGATATGGATCTCGTCGTTTTATCCTTAGTAGCAACGATACATACGTGTCGGTTCCCTTTCTGTCATTTGGATCAAGCACCGTAAGATCGAACCCACTACCGCGCACCTATTCCATTGCAAGATAAATAGATCAAGTTGGCCAAACAAAACCCAAATATCAGAGAAGAAATACAAGGCTATAAGAGATCAAAGAAACTCAAATAACTTTCATGGATATAAAAAGATAGATCTGATCATGAACTCAAAGTTGATCGGATCCCAACAAACACACCGCAAAAAGAGTTACATCATATGTATCTCCAAGAGACCATTGTATTGAGAATCAAAAGAGAGAGAGGAAGCTATCTAGCTACTAACTACGGACCCGCATGTCTACAATGAACTACTCACGCATCATCGGAGAGGCACCAATGGAGGTGGTGAACCCCATCCGAGATGGTGTCTAGATTGGATCTGGTGGTTCTGGACTCTGCGGCGGTTGGATGAATATTTCATCGACTTCCCTAGGGTTTCTGAAATATTGGGGTATTTATAGAGCAAAGAGGTGGTGCGGGAGGCCACCGAGGTGGGCACAACCCACCGGGGTGCACCAGGGGGCCTGGTGCGCCCTGGTGGGTTGTGCCCCCCTCGAGGCACCCCCCAGGTGCTGCCTTGGCCCATCAGGTGTCTTCTGGCCCATAAAAATTCTCCAAAAAGTTTCGCGTTGTTTGGGCTCTGTTTGATATTGATTTCTTGCGATGTAAAAAACATGCAGAAAACAGCAACTCCCACATGGCACTATGTCAATAGGTTAGTACCAAAAAATGATATAAAATGACTATAAAATGATTGTTAAACTTCCAAGAATGATAATATAATAGCATAAAACAATCAAAAATTATAGATACATTGGAGATGTATCAACATCCCCAAGCTTAACTCCTGCTCGTCCTTGAGTAGGTAAGTGGTAAAAATAGAATTTTTTATGTGGAATGCTGCCTATCATGTGATATCATATTATTTTCTTTATAGCATGGACATTTGGACTTTTATATGGTTCAAAGCGATAGTCTAGTTTTGACATAATAATTTAGATACTCAAGCATATCAATAAGCAACCATGTCTTTCAAAATATCAATGCTATAATAAGCTATCCCTACAAAATCATATAGTCTTGTCATGCTCTCTCTTCGCGGCTCAAAGTATAAATCATTTACTACCCCGGTGTTAGCCAATCAATTGGTTCATACTTTTTAACGCGCTTCAGCATTTTCAACTCTTACGGAATACATGAGTGCAAGCCATGGATATAGCAATATAGGTGGAATGGAATGCAGTGGTAGTAGACAAAAAGAAGGGAAGAAAGTCTAACATCAACTAGGCAAATTAATGGACTATGGAGATGTCCATCAATCGATATCAATGTGAGGAGTAGGGTTTGCCATGCAACGGATACACTACGAGCTATGAGTGTATGAAAGCTCAATATGAAACTAAGTGGGTATGCATGAAACTCTTCTACGGAAAAATTCCCACTAGTATATGAAAGTGACAACATAGGAGACTCTCTATATGAAAAACATGATGCTACTTTGAAGCACAAGTGTGAAACTAGCAGGCCCCTTCTCTCTTTTCTCTTTTTTTCTTTCTTTTTTTCTTTTTCTTTCTTTTTCTTTTTTTTTCTTTTTCTTTCTTTCTCTTTTTTTTCTTTCTCTCATTGTCCGGAGTCTCATCCCGACTTGTGGGGGAATCATAGTTTCCATCATTCTTTCCTCACTGGGACATGCTCTAATAATGGATAATGATGATTATCACACTTCTATTTACTTATAACTAAAAAAGAGATATAAAATTTCAAATCGATACCTATGACATAGCATGACTCTATATTATGAAAATGAATGCTCAAGTCAACTATATGATGGAAGTGCATGGCAATATATCTCGGAATGGCTATGGAAAGGCCATAATATGTTGGTATGGTGGCTGTTTTGAGGAAGGTTTAATAAAGTTTATCAGTGGCGAAAGTTGCGCGGCATGAGAGAGGCTAGCAATTGTGAAATGGTGAGATTGCGTATAATCCATGGACTCACATTAGTCATAAAGAAATCACATACTTATTACAAAAGTTTATTAGCCCTCGAAGCAAAGTAATACTATGCATGCTCCTAGGGGGAAGGTTGGTTAGAGTTAACCATCACGCGCCCCCGACCTTCACACAAAGATAGGACAATCAATGATAAATTGTGCTCCGACTTCCCGGCATAACGAGAGACCATACATGCATGTTTCAGGAATCACAAACCTTAACATGAATATTCTTACTAAAGCATAATTACTCATTAACATGACTCACATATCATATCATCAGTCTCAAAACTGTTACAAGGAGTCAAGTTTATTTTGTCCAATGATCTTCATGAAAGTTTTTATTATATCCTTCTTGGATATCTATCACTTTGGGACTCATTTTCATGTGCCACTTTCGATAAGCTCAAACAAGTATAAGTGAAGATCATGAGCATAATTTTTATTCATTGTCTCAAAATAATATAAGTGAAGCAAGAGAGAATTTCTTTAAATTTTTACTAACTCTCAAATAAATATAAGTGAAGCAACAAAGTATTTCTTAAAAAAATACTAAGCACACTGTGCTCAAAAAGATATAGGTGAAGCACTAGAGCAAGTCCATTGCTCATGAAAATTTAAGTGAAGCATAGAGAGCAATTCTAGCAAGTCATGGCATAATTTTGGCTCTCTCAAATATGTGTGTACAGCAAGGATTGATTACTTAAAAATAAAACTAAAACAATTAAATACTCATATCATACAAGACGCTCCAAGCAAAACACATATCATGTGACGAATAAAAATATAGCCTCGAGTGAAATACTGATAGTTGTTGGAAGAAAGCGGGGATGCCACTCTGGGGCATCCCCAAAATTAGTTGGTTGCTCATTTTTGGATAATAGCTTGGGATTCCAGGGCATCCCCAAGCTTAGTCTCTTCTATCCTTCCTTCATCCATCGTAAGATAACCCAAAACTTGAAAACTACAATCACACAAAACTTCAACAAAACCTTCGCGAGATCTGTTAGTATAAGAAAGCAAACCACTACTATAAGTGATCTATCAAACCAATTAATATTTTGTTTTTGTATTGTATCTATTGTATTCCAACTTTTCTATGGAAAAAACCCATCAAAGAAAACCATAGAGCCATCAAAATAAGCACATAACACAAAGAAAGCAGAATCTGTCGAAAAACAGAATAGTCTATAGTAATCTGGAAGTTTTGAATACTTCTGGAACTCAAGAAATCTTGAAAAAACTAGGGCCATGTGGGAAATTTGTATATTAATGTTTTGCAAAAAGAATGAAATAAAAATCGCTTTTCTGTTAAAAATGACAATTTTTCTCGTGAGCGCAAAAGTTTCTGTCTTTTTCAGCAAGATCAAACAACTATCACCCAAGAGGATCCTATTGGTTCTACTCGGCACAACCACTAATTAAAACACAAAATATAGAATCATACCAGTAGCATAATTATGCTAACACTCAAGAACATAAACAAAAAGCAAACATAAATTTTATTCATTAGGTTGCCTCCCAACAAGCGCTATCGTTTTACGCCCTTAGCTAGGCATAATTCCAAGATCTCAAGTGTTGTCATCTTTGTTGGATGTTCCATAAGTTTCCCTCATTATAGATTCATAAGGCAATTTGATCTTGGTTCTAGGGAAGTGCTCCATGCCCTTTCTCAAGGAAAATTGGAATTTAATATTCCCTTCTTTCATGTCAATCACCACGCCAATAGTGCGCAAAAACGGTCTACCAAGTATAATAGGGCAAGACGGATTGCAATCGATATCAAGAACAATAAAGTCTATGGGTACATAGTTCTTATTTGCAAGAATAAGAACATCATTGATCCTCCCCCAAAGGCTTTTTAATAGTAGAATCCACCAAATAAATTAAGAGAGTAATCTTCAATATTGGTAAGACCAAGAACATCACCAAGAGATTTCGGAATCGTGGAAACACTAGCACCCAAATCACACAAAGCAAAGAACTCATAATTTTTAATTTTGATTTTGATAGTGGGTTCCCATTCATCATGCAAATTCCTAGGAATTGAAACTTATAATTCCAATTTTTCTTCAAAAACTTTCATCATAGCATCAACAATATGTTTAGTAAAAGCTTTATTTTGTTCATAGGCATGGGGTGAATTAATCATGGATTGCAACAAAAAATACAATCAATCAAGGAGCAACTATCATAATTAAAGTATTTGTAGTCGAAAATAGTGGGTGCATCACTAGTTAAAGTCTTGACCTGTCCAAACCCACTTTTATCAATTTTCTCAACAAGATTTTCACCCTCCGAAATATTGGGATGCCTTCTACCTAAAGTTGACTCTTCTCCAGTTCCTTTATCATTAAGTTGAACTTTAGTAAACAAAGAATCAATGGAAGAAACAACAATCATTTTAATGTCTTCATCATTTTTATCTTCTAATGGGATTGGTTTTGCAGCCATTTGATTTACTAGATTAGCTTGTGCATCGGATATTTTTCCTAGCAAAATTTCAGCAAAAGCATACTTATATTGGAGATTGAACACTTCTCTACAAATATCATCAAGTTGTTTTGTTATAGAATCAAGCACAACAGAGTGCTCCTTGAGTTCTTTGGTAAAATATTTATTATGCTCAAATTGTGTAGTCATATACTCCTTAGTGCTTTTCTCAATTTCAAGAAAAATATTGGGGTAAGGAACATCATAATATTTTCTTTGAGGCATCATGACTACGCAAACAAAAACACACGCAAAAACAGATCCGGCAAGAAACGGCGAACGGAAAAGAGAGGTGAATAAAACGGCAAATATTGGTGAAGTGGGGGAGAGGAAAAAGAGAGGCAAATGGCAAATAATGTAAATTGCGAGGAGATGAGATTTGTGATTAGGAACCTGGTATATGTTGAAGATCCTCCCCAGCAACGGCGCTAGAAATTCCTTTTGATGTCGCTTAAACCTACGTCGGTATTTCCCCAAAGAGGAAGGGATGATGCAACACAACGGCGGTAGGTATTTATCTCAGATGTGAAACCAAGGTTATCGAACCAGTAGGAGAACCAAGCAACACAACGTAAACAACACCTGCACAATAACAACTTCTCACAACCCGACGTGTTAAAGGGGTTGTCAACCCCTTTCGGGGTACGGCGCCTCAAGATAGGCAAAACAAATGTGAGGAATTTGTAGTAGATTGATAGATCGAATGCCAAATAAAATAAATAATAAAAAATTGCAGCAGGGTATTTTTGTATTTTTGGTTTAGTAGATCTGAAAATAAATGCAAGGAGAAAGTAGATCGTAAAGACAAATATATGAGAAAGAAGACCCGAGGGGCGTAGGTTTCACTAGTGGCTTCTCTCGAGAAAAATAGCAAACGGTGGGTAAACAAATTACTGTTGGGCAATTGATAGAACCCCAAATAATTATGATGATATCCAGGCAATGATCATTACATAGGCATCACTTCCAAGATTAGTAGACCGACTCCTGCCTGCATCTACTACTATTAGTCCACACATCGACCGCTATCCAGCAAGCATCTAGTGTATTAAGTTCATGGAAAAATGGAGTAATGCACTAAGAAAGATGACAAGATGTAGACAAGATCCGTTTATCTATGGCGTTAGATATGGATCTCGTCATTTATCCTTAGTAGCAATGATACATAAATGCCGGTTCCCTTTCTGTCACTGGGATCAAGCACCATAAGATCGAACCCACTACCGGGCACCTCTTCTCGTTGCAAGATAAATAGATCAAGTTGGCCAAACAAAACCCAAATAATGGAGAATAAATACGAGGCTATAAGAGATCATGCATATAAGAGATCAAAGAAACTCAAATAACTTTCATGGATATAAAAAGATAGATCTGATCATAAACTCAAAGTTCATCGGATCCCAACAAACATAGCACAAAAAGAGTTTACATCATATGGATCTCCAAGTGACCATTGTATTGAGAATCAAAAGAGAGAGAGAGAGAGGAAGCCATCTACCTACTAACTACGGACCCGTAGGTCTACAAAGAACTACTCACGCATCATCGGAGAGGCACCAATGGAGGTGGAGAACCCCATCCGAGATGGTGTCTAGATTGGATCTGGTGGTTCTGGACTCTGCGGTGGCTGGATGAATATTTCATGGACTCCCCTAGGGTTTCTGGAATATTGGGGTATCTATAGAGCAAAGAGGCGGTGCGGGAGGCCACCGAGGTCGGCACTACCCACCGAGGCTCTCTAGGGGGCCTGGCGTGCCCTGGTGGGTTGTGCCCCCCTTGAGGCACCCCTAGGTGCTACCTTGGCCCCATCAGGTGTCTTCTGGCCCATAAAAATTCTCCAAAAAGTTTCGCGGTGTTTGGGCTCTGTTTGATATTGATTTCCGGCTATGTAAAAACCATGCAAAAAACAGCAAATGGCACTTGGCACTATGTCAATAGGTTAGTACCAAAAAATGATATAAAATGACTATAAAATGATTGTAAAATATCCAAGAATGATAATATAACAACATGGAACAATAAAAAATTATAGATACGTTGGAGACGTATCACTATTCAATGCTGAATAGTGTATAAAACAAAAACTTAATGTTTACATGTAACTCTGACCACATATATCTGACAACCCATGTAGAAGTACAATCTATTATGCTCCAAGTTCTTCTACGAAGCAGAGTTGTTTTCACTAAACAAGATTTGAAGTTAGTCATTTTCTAAGCATTGCATTTTCTTTGTTAATACCTAAAATAGTCCATACACGGTAATATTTACAGAGATTTGTTTCAAATATATATGATTTTTGGGAAAAGAATCTATAAAACACGCTGCCCGAGGGCCCGACAAGACAACAGGGTGTGTCCTACCCCCAGACACACCCTCATGTCTTGTGGTCACCTCGTAGGTTGGTTGGAGCCCTTCTTTCACTGCAAGAAATACAATTTCCGATTAAAATCCCATCAACATTTCAGCCCATCCGGAGTTACGGATATATGGGAATATAAGAAACTGTAGGGCTCCAAAAACAGACGTGAAACAAAAGAGAAATAGTGATAGAGATCCAATCTCGGAGGGGATCCTGCCCTCTAGGAGCCATGACGGCCAAGGACCAGAGGGGGAAACCCTCCTCTCATCTAGGGGGGAGGCCAAGGAAGAATAAGAAGGATGGGGTCTCTCCCCCCTCTCTCTAGATAGCGCTAGAGTGCCGCCGGGGGAAACATCATGATAGTGATCTACACAAACAACTTTCACGCCGTCATGACAACCTTTCTCCCCCTCTATGCAGTGGTGTAACATCTCTATTCCCGATGTAATCTCTACTTAAACATGGTGCTTTATGCCGCATATTATTATCCAATAATGTGTTGCCATCCTATGATGTTTAGTAGATTCCTTTTTTCCTACATGTTAATTGTGGTATGGTGTGATTGATGTAAGTTGTATGTTAATATGGTACTATCCTATGGTGCCCTCCGTGCCACGCACATGTGTGGGAATTCCCACTGTATGGTGTTGCAATACATTCGTAATTTACTTCTAGTGGGTTGCAAGAGTGACAAAATATTAAACCCGAGTAAGGGGGTTGTTGCGTATGGGAGTAAAGGGGACTAGTTACTTAATGCTATGGATGGGTTTACCTTAATAATGATCTTTAGTAGTTGTGGATACTTGCTAGAGGTCCATTCATAAGAACATGTGATCCAAGTACGGAAAGTATGTTAGCGTATGCTTCTCCCGCATTGGATATAATAAGTATCACACGTGTTATATTCAATTGCCTAGGGACAATCTTTCTCTTTGTGTTACTAAAGTTCTCCACTAAAAAAACTAAATTTTATTATCTAGCAAAGTACTTATAGTTTTATTCTTCCAAACTTATACTATTACACCTACAAAGTAGTTTTATTCTAGTTCTAGTTAAAGTGAACTTTAAGTGTGCGTAGAGTTGTATTGGTTGTCGATAGAAATTGAGAGAATATTAATTCTACCTTTAGCTCCTCATTGGGTTCGACACTCTTACTTATTGAAAAAGAGTACAGATGATCCCCTATACTTGTTGGTTATCAAGACCTTTTTCTAGCGCAATTGTGGTGGAGTAATAATGTGGGGTGAATATTCTCGTGTGCGTTTGTTGGCTTTATCTATAAGTAGATTTTATTTTCTGTTCTTGTTTTCTATCTTTAGTTATGGGCAGGAAACATAAAATACCAAAAAAATAGTTGTACTTGCTAACCCAATGGTTGAAGAACCATCCAAAATCTTCACTACTATTGAAGCTTTTGTACTTGGATAATCTTTGATCCATTTGGCTCGTGCTGAAAACCCAACTAGCTTAGTTGAGGGAAAATCATTAGACGGGCATGCTTATTTTGTGCATTACCACTTATCTCAAAAAGGGAAACACTTGTGAGATCAAATACCTCGATTAGAATGTTATGCTTTGAATTTATGTGAAATATATGATTTTACTTGCTGCTCTAGAATGGACCCTAGGAAACACCTTCCATATCAATGCGAGTTTAATGATAATGAAGTCTTATATTCTTATGCCAAGGGTGTTTATAGTTATTATGATATTGAACAAATTGAAGAATTTGTCGCTTTTAAGGGTGCCTATGAAATTTCTTCTTTGATTGAAAAGTATGATGGCGCTCTTTACAAATCTGATATTTTTGCCATACTTAAATATTGCTATGAAAACTCTTCTCCTTATGCTCATATTAATGATTTTATTCAGAGAATGTCTTCTTTCCTGGAAGAGACAAATATTGTATAGGCCCCTATGGAAGAAGAAATTGATAAACTTTGAGCTCATTAGATGAAAAAGATGAGGATGAGAGCGTAGAACAAGAGGACGAAAAGCGGATTAGCTACCCGTGTCCACCTTCTAATGAGAGTATAATTTCCCTTCGAATGCTATGATCTCTTGATTTGTTTGAAATATCCCTTTTTGATGAACTTGACGCTTTCTATGCTTGTGTCCATGATGCCAATATGACTGATGCTTATGGAGATGAAATTGCTATAGTTCCTTATGTTAGGAATGAAATTGTTTCTATTGCACCCTCACATGATAGTCCTACTATCCATTTGAATTCTCCCAACTACACTATATCGGAGAAGGTTGCTCTTATTAAGGATTATATTTATGTATTGTGTTTTACTATTGCACATGATGATTTTGATGGATATAATATGCATGTGCTTGCTGCTCCTACTTGCAATTATTATGAGAGAGGACCAGATATCTACCTCTCTATGTTTCGAGTGCAATAAAATTGCAAGAAAATGTTTATACTATGCATTGGCCTTCACTTTATGTGCATGAATTGTTCTTTTATGACATACTGATAAATAGGAATAGAGTTAGACTCCGTTGTTCTATGACTTATGTTGCTTTGTGATCACTATTGAATTACAAATCATTGTTAATTAAAATTGGCTTTGATATACCTTGGGATTCGGGTGGATCGATTACTTGAGCACTTTATGCCTAGCTAAAGAAATTGTTGCATGGGAGACGACCCGAAAGTTTTAGAGAGTCATTTACTTCTGTTGTGTGTTTTTAAAAAGTTTAAAAACAAAAAATATAGAGGGGAACCTACAAATTTTTCAAAAAGAAAAATAAAAGTGAGACAGATGAGCAATGTGGAAGTTGGGGCTAGCCTTGAACTTTGTTCATGTCCATGGAAACTTTGTGAGCGTTGATCACAGAAACATTTGAACAAAATTAATTATATCCTTGTAAAAATCCATTGTATTATAAAAATAATGTGCCAAGATTTACCTTTGGGGTGTTAAAATTTCTTGTTTGGTATCTACTATGTAAAATCAGAAACTTTTGTTGTAGTATTTGAATTTATATATTTTACTGGAATGAGCTAATTTTCTGAAAAATTTACACTCTACTTTCATGGAAATCGTTTATAACTTCCTAATTTTATCAGAATTTCTATAGTTGCAAAAGTATATGTTTCATCTTCATCTTTATAGGCTGTCATGTTTTCACAAATTGTTGTTATAGTTTCTTTATCTTCTTGTGTTTTTCGACTTTTCAAAGCCCCATTGATGCAGGAGCATTAGAATTGTGATAGCATACAATTGGTAATATTTGGATTATAATTATGCGATATTTTTACAACAAGAAATGATGAGATTTTATGTTATATGTACTAACCCCTCTAATGAAAGTTTGGTTAAGTTTTGTGTGAATGAAGTGTTCGAAGACCAAGGTGGCATCGATATGAGAATAATAAGGAGAGGAAAGAGCTCAAGCTTGGAGATGCCCAAGTCACCCTAAGTAAATATCCAAGGAGACTCAAGCGTCTAATCTTGGGTATGCCCCAGAAGGCATCCCATCTTTCTTCCTCGACAATTATCACTATGTCTTGGTTTTTGTTTTGTTCACATGATATGGGTAAATTCTTGGAGCGTCTTGTGTGCTTGTTTTTTCCTACCTTTATTCACCTACTGCTATGATATAAACCTTCGCTGATTTATAGAATGCTCTTTGCACTTCACTTATATCTTTTGAGTACGACTTTATAGAATGCTTCATGCACTTCACTTATATCTTTTGAAGTTTGGGTGCTCGTTTCCCTACATTTGGAAAACCGCTATTTATAGAATGCTCTTTTGCTTCCGTTATATTTGTTAGAGCTTGGATGAGACTTTTGAAGAAAGAATTAAACTCTCGTGCTTCACTTACATCTATTTAGAGAGTTAACAGGAATTGGTCATTCACATGGTTAGTCATAAAAACCTACATAAAACTTGTAGATCATTGAATATGATATATTTGATTCCATGCAATAGTTTTTCAATATTAAGATGGTAATATGTGGTGTATTATTTGATAATCATGGTTAGTAAAAATATTGATGATAAAGTTTGCAATTCCTGAAGCATGCACGTATAGATCTAGTTTTGCGATGAAGTTGGAGCATAATTTATAATTGATTGAAATCCTTTGTGATGTTTGGATCGGGGGAACGTGATGGTTAACTCCACCCAACCTCCCCACTAGGGGAATGCGAGTAGCTTTGCTTCAAGGGCTTTGAAAATTTCATAATAAGTATATGAGTTCTTTATGACTAATGTGAGTTTGTGGACTATAAGCACTCCCACCCATCCATATTTTGCTAGCCTCTCTGGTACTGTGCATTTCCCATACTCACCTCGAGACTTGGTGCAAGCTTGGTCCACCCAACCCTGTGATATGATACGCTTTATCACACATAAGCCTCATTATATCCTTCCTCAAAATAGCCACCCATATGTACCTATCATGGTATTTCCATGGCCATTCCAAGATATATTGCCATGCAACTTCCATTGTTAATATTTGTTACATGACTTGTGTTCATTGTCATATTGCTTTGCATCATCATATATAACTGACATGATATTTGTGGCGAAGCCATAGTTCATATTATTATACACGTTACACTAGATCATTGCACATCCTGGTACACCACCAGAGGCATTCATATGTAGTCATATTCTTTAGTTTATCCGATTGTAAGTAAATAAAAGTGGGATGGTCATCATTAGAGCATTGCCCTGGTGAGGGAATAAGTTGTGGATACTAATGAGTCCTCAAAATAGTGGTGATGAGGTCCATGATAATGTTCTAAAAAAAGAGGATAAAAAGAGCCCATGGAAAAAGAGAAAAGGAAAAAGGAAAAAATAGAGAAAAGAAAAAGAAGGGGCAATGTCTGTCGGGGAAACTGATCCACGAACACCTATGGGACCGGCGGACCGAGTCCCTTTCGATTCGGCGGGGGCGGAGATCGCACGAAGAGCAGATCGAGGCGAAGCACACGAGCAGTTTACCCAGGTTCGGGCCGCATGGATGCGTAAAACCCTACTCCTGCTTTGTGGTTAGTATTGAGTTCTTGCTCAGGAGCGCTGAGTGCTACAGTACACTCTAGCAGCTAACGAGACCGAGCGCGAGAGTTCTCTGGCTTCGACCCCCCCCCCTACGTTGCGCATGGGCCTCCTTTTATATGCTCAAGGGGTCACCGACAGGTGGCAACGTAGTCAAGGGCAAAAATGGAAAGGTGTTGTAGTTGGTACAACTACCTGTACAGTGTATCATACCTAACCCTGACGGTAGGGGACAAAGGCATTAAATGCCCGTCTGTGTCACCCAAACAGCGCAAAAAGGGACCGTCAGGGACGCCTCCGCTCGCCACGATGGCGATCTTGTCAGCGGCGCTTGCCACCGCGCACCTCTGGCTGCACAGCATCCCGCCACGTACACCTAGAAGGGTCCTAGAGCGACACGTTGGCGGATGTGCTGGAGCGCAGGTACAGAGTGGTAGCTTGCCGCGGCAAGCGCCTTGCCGCGGTCGTTGTCTTGTCGCGTCCGGGCGCTTGTCGCTCACCGGGCCTTGCCGGGACGCGTGGCGCGTCGCGGCAAGTTCCTTGAGATGCCTTGGTTGGCCTTCCCGGCAAGCTCCTCTTGCCGGGGTCTTGTCTTCTTGGCTTAGATACTTTGTTTTTGAATGGCTCCGAAGGAACCACAGAGGACCTCGGCGGTCACCCGGCAAGCCTTGCCGTAGGACGCTGCGACTGCCCGTGCACAAGTTCGGTATACTAGGGTACCCCTACTCTAGTACACCGACAGGAGCCCCTGGGCCTGGGCCATACACGGTACCGAGCGCTGTTGGGCCAGGCCCAAAACAGGGCACGGGCACGCGCGGCCTGGTTCACGCCGTATCTTTCTCCGTATCCACCGCGCCCTCCCCGAACGGCACGCGTTGATTGCGGCGTCGTGGGAGAGATCGTGGTAGGTTTCTTTAATTGGAAAGGCGGAACGTCCGCCCCCTCCCTCTTTATAAGCAGGGGAAACATGGGCAGTTCGCCCATCCGCCCGTTGCTACTCCAACCTCGAAAACCTCTGCCGCTCCCCTTCTTCCCAAAGCTGAAAGAGAGTAGCGCTCCGCCCCCCATCGCCACCAGCACCACCAACGCTGTCGACCTCCCTCACCACTTCTGCAATGGCTCCGAAAACCGACAAGGGGAAGGGCGCGAAATCGGCCGAGGCGCAGCGGCTGGCGGCGCTGCGAAAGGAGCGGGCTGTCTTCCCCTCCCCCCAAGCTTGCCGCGAGGGATCTGAGGGAGAACTACTACCTCTTCTGGTCGGGGGAGACGCGGGCGCACCCGCGCACGAAAGTACTTCCAGCCGTCTCCTGGAAAATGGCTCCAACTGGATACCCTTTGTTCGCCTTGTTCTTCTACTGCGTGCTCTGCCCGCCCTTCTCTGAATTTTTCTGCGACATTATGAACACCTACGGGCTCCGCCTCCTTGACTTCACCCCCAACGCCGTTCTGACCATGGCAGTTTTCGCACATCTCTGCGAAAACTTTGTCGGAGTCTACCCAAATGTAGCCCTTTTCCGCCACTTCTTTATGCCCCGAGTTGAGAGAGGAGAGCCTTTATCCGGCGGAGTCTCCTGGATCTAGAGGGCCCACAAGAAGGAAGCTTATCTGGAGGGAGAGCTCCGTGGCAAGTGGGAGGAGTGGAGAGCAATCTGGTGCTGGATCGTCGAGGAGAACCCGCAGCCATTTACCGCCTGCCGCCAAACCCCAGTAGTGCGCGGCAACGATTGGAGCAACGTGGCCCCGGAAGATGACAGGATGAAGATTGCCGTCACCCGGATCCAACGCCTCAGGCTTGCCGGGCTCACTGTAGGCGCAGTTGGCGCAGACTTCCTTCGCCGCCGCATCGCCCCCCTGCAGGAGAGGAAGAGACCCGCCTGGGAGTTCGAGAATGCGGCGGACATCATGAGGCTGCGCGCGGGCCTCAACTTCAACTTCACTGTCCTGGAGCTCAACGCGATGCTCTAGGAGCTTTTCAAGTATGACCCTCAGCATCCTGAAGTGTTCAGGTTGCCGCAGGGTGTCGTTCCGCTGTGAAACAACTCTGCGCTTAGCCGTATTCGCGCAATGATGCCGCTGTGTGACTCGCATGGGATTGACCCAACTTGGCAAGAGCCTGCAGATGAAGCCGTGCAGAAGTTCTTCGACAGCTTGGAGGAAGTGCCGATTCGCTCCGACGAGAAGAAAGGCCTCACCCACGACACCACTGATACGGAGCTGGCGCACATCGCCACTAGGCTGGAAGAGGCGGCGGCAGCTGCGGCCGCGGACGAGTTCGGATTCACTGTGGAGGAGGCAGAGGCAGCAAAAGCGGCAAGCCTTGACGAGCGAGGGGAATTTGCCGGCGAGGGAGAGCTTGCCGGGCATGACGCTGAGTCGAGCGAGCCCGCCGGGCAGGGCGTCGAGTCGAGCGAGCCCGCCGAGGATACGAGCGGCTCGTTGGAGATCTACTCCTCCTCCTCCTCTTCAGGCAGCTCGCCGCTAGCAGAGCCCCCAGCTCCACCAAGAAGGCGTCTCCGCAAGGCCGGGGACGTAACTGAGCGGCAGACGAGTCGACAGCAGCCGCTCCGAGCGACACGCTCCACCGCGGCAAGCACTGTTGCCGCGGGGGCACCTCGCGCTGCTGCAGCAACTGGAGCGGGGTCCTCCCGGACCACCGCTTCTGCTCCTGCCGCTCCTTACGCCACGGCGGCAGTCGGAGCGGGGTCGTCTCAGACCACCACCACTGCTCCCGCCAAGGGGCCAAGGGAGCCTACTCCTCCACCTCCTCGCACTGGACGTGAGCCGGACTTTTACTTCTCCTTGCTCAGCTCTGACGAGGAAGAAGAAGAGTAAGATTCTTATTTTTCTTGTATTTCTTCAATTTTTGCTGTTTTGTCTTGTATCTCATTTTCCTTACTCTGAACTTATCCCTTTTCAGGACTCTGGCCCAGGGAGCGGCAAAGAGAGCCAAGGTCCCGACGAGGAGAGAGGAGGTGATCATCGTCGAGGATGAACCCATCGAGACCACCTTGCCGGACCCGGCAACTAATCTTCAGAGCAGCCCCCAGCGCAGCCCCCAGCGTAAGCGTATGGTTCACTTTCCGCTGTTAGGCACGCGTGGGTGTTCTTTCTTTGCTGACATCTTGATTGTTGGTTTGTGTAGGAGTAGAGCAGCCACACCAGGAGCGCCCGGAGACCGTCCCCGACGTGCCATCTGCTTCGACTACGCCGCCAAGGGAAGGTTCTCCGGCAAGGGTCTCTCCGGCAAGGGAGAGTTCTCCGCCAAGGGAGAGTCCTCCGGCAAGGGAGAGCTCTCCGGCAAAGGAGAGTACCAGCGGCCCCCCGCCGGCGGAGACTACGACTGCGCCGCCAAGGGAAAGCTCTCCGGCAAGGGAGCCTGCCGAGGAGCCGGCTCGCGCAGGTAATCCTCTCACTTCAAACTTCCCTTGGGCTTTTCTTCTTTTGATTCTCTTTGTGGATATTTGCTTGACTGTTTTTCTCCCCTTTCCTGCCGTCAGACCCATCTGCTGCGGAGCCTATGGAGACAGAGGCTACTGGCGAGGAGAATACGCGCGGCAACACCAGCGACGCCGCTGCCACCGAAGAAGCGGCCGGTGCTGACGATCCCGCCGGCGACGAGGCTGCCAAGGCTGCTGCCGCAGCAGCTGGCGAGGGGTCCGACGATCGTACTGACGGCCCTGAGGCCGCAGGAGCCCCAGGCGCTACGCCGACCGCCGATCCCTCCACCACTGCCGCAGCGTGAGGCTCCGAAGAGCCCCAGCCAGGCGTCTACCTGAAGGCCGGCGACGGCGTCTTCATTAATCTCCCATGGGCATCCATGTCCAGGGTGCCGGTCGAAGGAGAAATCTTTGACGGAGAAGTACTTGCCTCCGCCGGGCTGACGCTCGTTGACGCGCCGAGCAGCAGCAGCGGCGAGCCTGAGGAGGAACGGCTGCTGCGGAAGCTGTTGTCGCTCTACCGCGCTCAGCAAGCCAAGCTGGAGTCCCGCGAGGCGCTTGCCGCGAAGGCGGGAGCTGACATCGAGAAACACGCGGAGGAGCTCCGGGCCCTCAACCAGGCAGCTCTCCGGTCCCTGGCAGAGGAGCGGGAGCAACTTGCCGAGGAGCAGCAGGCCTTCTTCCTTGAGAAGGCTGAAGTCGAAGAACAGCAGCGGCTTGCCGCTGAGAAGTTGTCCGCGCCGGAGGGCGAGCTGGCGCAGCGGAAGGTCAATCTTGACAGCCACGAGGAGGAGCTTGCCGCGCGCGAGCGATCACTTGGCGGAGCCCTCAAGCAAGCAGAGGACGCTGCCGCAGCTGCCGAGGCCGCTAAGAAGGAGCTGGAGACGAAGGTGGCGCAGCTGGAGGCCGACCTCAAGGCGAGAGGTGAAGAACTTGCCACGCTCAAACACGAGCGGGATAAGGACGCCCACAGCCACCCAGAGCTGCAGGTTCGTCTCGCTGAGAAGGGCAAGGAGCTTGCCACCGCCAAGGACTCCATTGCAGATCTCGAGTTGAAGCTGACCACTTTGACCAAGACGCTGGACGGCGCCAAGGAGCGGGAGGCGGCCTTGAAGGAGGAGATCAAGGCCGAGAAGGCGCTGCTGGCGAGTGCTGCTGTCACCCAGAACACCTTTAGGGAGACTGTAGAGCACTGGACGGAGGGTCTCGTCAATGCTGCCGCAGATATCGACAGGGAGCTGGCGCAGCTGAGGACGGAGTATCTCGGGTATTCCTCCAATGAGAACCTCCACCCCAGCGCCAAGCTCACCCTGTTCTTCAAAGGTGTGGCGACGGCCCTCCAGCGACTCCGGGAGAGGATCCCAAAGCAGCTGGCCGACAAGTCGCGCAAGCTTTGTGCGGGAGCTCTTTAGAAGGTGCTGGTGAAGGTGGCCTTCCGCAATCGGGGCCTCTACCTCACCAACGTCCTCAAGTCCTTACCGCAGGATGCTGATCTGGAGGCACTCAAGGCCCTTGTCGCACCCATTGTGGACAAGGTGAGCGGGATCAAGAGGGTTGAGGGCGACCGTGTAGATTAGGCCGCCCGTTTTATTCTTTCTTTGTCGTTGGTCCCTTCCTTTGTATGTTCTTGCCCTACGGTTTTAGGGAACTTGCCGGTGTAGGCACCTTAGCCGCGAGCGCTGAGTGCGGAACGTCAGCAGCCTGCTGGCAGTGCCATTACCGACAGGAAACCTCGTCGCAACTAGTCGCAGCTCACTTAAGTTGTTGAGCGAACTCGAAACAAAGTTGTTGAGCGGACTCGAAACAAAGTTGTTGAGCGGGCTCGAAACAAAGTTAAGGGCGCAACTAGCTACGAGTTGGTTCCTCCGCGCACAGGTTTTCCATACAAAGCACGGTCGTTCAAGGAAGATAACTTAAAAATATAAAAATCTGATTGCTCAAACTTTGGCAACTTAGCTTTTCTGTTGTTTGCTTCCCGGCAAGGCGAAACTTTCTTGAACGACGCCTGGTCCACACCACTATCTTCTCCTCCCCCCCCCCCCCGGCGAACCTTCCTTTCCTTGAGAAAAAGAAAGAAGAGAAAATAAAGATATGGAGCCTTAAGGCTCGTTATTGCTTACCGGGGGTAGGTGCTGCACAAAGTGTCAGATAACACATGCAAAAAAATAGAAAGCATGAAATTGACAAGATGTGCGGAGCACATGAGCTTTACTTATGCACGGGGTCTGCGCCCGACTTTGTAAGGATTACATGCAACAGCGGCAAGACTTGTACAAAAGGTGGTTGCCGGAATGGGTTCCGGCAACCGTGCCTTACGGGTAAAACTTGCGAAGATGATCAATGTTCCAGGAGTTGCTCACCGGAAAGCCATCTTCGGTCTCAAGGCGAACAGCACCAGGCCTAGTGACTCGTTTCACCTGGTAAGGGCCTTCCCACTTCGGCGTCAACTTGTCAAAGATGTCGAGGAAACTGATCCACGAACACCTATGGGACCGGCGGACCGAGTCCCTTTCGATTCGGCGGGGGCGGAGATCGCACGAAGAGCAGATCGAGGCAAAGCACACGAGCAGTTTACCCAGGTTCGGGCTGCACGGATGCGTAAAACCCTACTCCCGCTTTGTGGTTAGTATTGAGTTCTTGCTCGGGAGCGCTGAGTGCTACAGTACACTCTAGCAGCTAACGAGACCGAGCGCGAGAGTTCTCTGGCTTCGAACCCCCCCCCCCCCTACGTTGCGCATGGGCCTCCTTTTATATGCTCAAGGGGTCACCGACAGGTGGCAACGTAGTCAAGGGCAAAAATGGAAAGGTGTTGTAGTTGGTACAACTACCTGTACAGTGTATCATACCTAACCCTGACGGCAGGGGACAAAGGCATTAAATGCTCGTCTGTGTCGCCCAAGCAGCGCAAAAAGGGACCGTCAGGGACGCCTCCGCTCGCCACGATGGCGATCTTGTCAGCGCCGCTTGCCACCGCGCACCTCTGGCTGCACAGCCTCCCGCCACGTACGCCTGGAAGGGTCCTAGAGCGACACGTTGGAGGATGTGCTGGAGCGCAGGTACAGAGTGGTAGCTTGCCGCGGCAAGCGCCTTGCCGCGGTCGTTGTCTTGTCATGTCCGGGAGCTTGTCGCTCACTGGGCCTTGCCGGGACGCGTGGCGCGTCGCGGCAAGTTCCTTGAGATGCCTTGGTTGGCCTTCCCGGCAAGCTCCTCTTGCCGGGGTCTTGTCTTCTTGGCTTAGATACTTTGTTTTTGAATGGCTCCGAAGGAACCACAGAGGACCTCGGCTGTCACCCGGCAAGCCTTGCCGCGGGACGCTGCGACTGCCCGTGCACAAGTTCGGTATACTAGGGTACCCCTACTCTAGTACACCGATAATGTGCTATCCGTTTACCACACTTGTGCTTCAAAGTAGCACTATGTACTTCATATAGAAAGTTTTCATAATCTTCATGATTGTGCTAGTGGGATCTTTACATATAGAACTTGGCTTGTATATATCAATGACATGCTTCCTCAAATGCACGAGGTCTTCATGAGCTAGAAAGTTGGATGCACACCCACTTACCTGCATTAGGAGAGCTTTCATACACTTATATCTCTACTGCATCCATTGCATGGCAATCCCTACTCCTCACATTGGCATTGATTGTAAGGCCTATCCATTGCCTAACGATCAACCACGCTGATGTGAGACTTTATTATATTTTTTCCTTCCCTTACAAACCCCAATCATCACCCTCTTCGCCATACAAAGTGCTAAGTCCCTGGCTCACGCTCATGTATTGAGTGAATTTGAAAAAGCTGAAGCGAGATAAAGTATGATACAATTACTTGGTTTGGCACCGGGGTGCTTATGATTTATACTTATGCTAGGAACACTAAGCATGTTAATCTATATAATTTTTTAGGGATAGTGTTCTTTGGCATTCTTTATTTTCAAGGGCAAGAATCATGATTGTTTGTTAGTATGCCCGAGTATTGATGTCTTTATATCAAATGATAGACTATTGTCTTTAATCACTCGTATCCTAATATTCATGCCATGATTAGATTATTTGATCAAGATTATGTTAGGTAGCATTCCATAAATTAAAATATTTTTATCATTTACCTACTTGAGGGAGAGCATGAATTAAACTTTGGGATGATCATACGTTTTCGTCGTATCTATACTTTTTGATTGTTTCATGTATTTTACTACTTTCACATACTGTTGGCAATAATTTATATGATTTTATTGGACTAACATATTGATCCAGTGCCCGTGTTAGTTCCTATTTGTTGCATTTTTTGTTTCAGAGAAAATTAATATCAAATGAAGTCCAAACACGATAGAATTTTACGGAGATTTGCTTGGAATGTATGTGATTTTTGGGGAAAATAATCAATGCAATACGGTGCCCAAGGGCCCCACAAGACAATGGGGTGCGCCCTATCCTCTCAGGCATGCCCTAATGTCTTGTGGTCACCTCGTAGATCAGTTGGAGCCCTTCTTTCGCCGCAAGAAAGATAATTTCCGATTATAGTACCGTTAAAATTCTAGCCCAATCGGAGTTACGGACCTCCAAGAATATAAGAAACGATGAAGGGCTCCAAAAACAGACGCGCAACAAAAGAGAAACATAGAGAGAGATCCAATCTCGAAGGGGCTCCTACCCTCCGGGAGCCCTGACGGCCAAGGACCAGAGGGAAACCCTCCTTCCATCTAGGGGGGTTGGAGGAAGAACAAGAAGGAGGCTCTCTCTCCTCTCTCCGGTGGCGCCGAAGAGCTATCGGGGGAATCATCACGATGACAATCTACACCAACAACTTCACCACAGTCATTGTCGGTTTCTAAGTGTTGGGTAGACACACTCCCCTGTCGTAGCTATGCATCTCCTAGATTGGATCTTAGGTGTTTTGTCGGATATTTTTTATTTTCATGCTTCGTTCATAACCTTGTAGACAGAAAGTGTTAGCGCTGTAACATGGTTGATGAAGTCGTACTCTTCATGATCCAATCGCGATCCAATCCGACCTAGTGCCGAACGAACGGCACCTCCTAGATTAGCACACGTTTAGCTCGATAGCGTCCTCTCCTTCTTGATCCAGCAAGAGAGGGAGATGACGTAGATGAGATCAGAACCACACGATGGTATGGTGGTGGTGGCAACAGCAAAATTCCGTCAGAGCTTTGCCAAACGTGTACCGGAGGGACGTGGGAGGAATTACGAGCGGGAATGGGCCAGGGTCAAGGGTTTGTCGCCCCCATGCGCCTCCCCCATCTATATATTGGCTAGGGGTAGGGGGACGTCCAAAACCCATCTAGGGCCTGCCACAAGGTTGAAATCTCTTTAAACTTGGAGATAATATATTATCTCTAGATTCAACCATTTAAATTTAGAATTAGGACCTTTTCTCTAGATTTAAACAACATGTGCCTTGGGGAATGGGGCGGACAACCTATTTGGGATGTAGCCCCACCCCTCGGTCCATGTGGGCCCTTCCTAGGTCGTTGGGACCCACGATCGAACCCTCGAAACCTTCTAGAACCTTCTCCATGATATACTGAAAAACAAAACTTTTTCCGAAACCCAAAATATGACTTCCCATATATAAATATTTACCTTCGGACTATTCTGGAGCTACTCGTGATACCGGTCCCATTCGTGACTCCGAACAACCTTCGGATTTTCCAGTATTAATATCTCAATACAACCCTAGCGCTACCGAGTGTTAAGCGTGCGATCCTATGGGTTCGAGAATCATGTAGACATGACCGAGACTCCTCTCCGGTCAATAACCAATAGCGGGACCTGGATGCCCATATTGGTTCCCACATATTCCGTGAATATCTTTATCGGTTGAACCACGATGTCAAGAATTCAGTCAATATCGTATGTAATTACCTTTGTCCGGTGATATGTTACTTTCCCGAGATTCGATCGTTGGTATCTCCATACCTAGTTCAATCTTATTACCGGCAAGTCTCTTTACTCATTCCGTAATACAAGATCACGTGACTAAATCATTAGGCACATTGCTTGCAAGCTCTTTACAATTTTGTATTACCGAGAGGGCCCAGAGATATCTCTCCGTCACATGGAGTGACAAATCCCAGTCTCGATCCATGCCAATCCAATCGAAACCTTCGAAGATACCTGCAGATTATCTATATGATCACCTAGTTACAAAGTCATGTTTGATAGCACACAAGTTATTCCTCCGTCATATGGGAGTTGCATGATCTCATGGTCGAAGGAAAAGATACTTGACATGAAGAAAGCTATAACAAATAACTTAAATGATCTGATGCTATGCTTATGGTTGGGTCTAGTCCATCAAATCATTTTCCTAATGATGTGATCCCGTTATCAAATGACAACTCATGCTTATAGTTAGGAAACCTTAACCATCTTTGATCAACGAGCTATTCTAGTAGGGGCTCACTAGGAACATGGTATTCACACATGTATTTACGTTTTCGGTTAATAGAATTCTAGCATGAATGATAAACCATTATCATGAACAAGGAAACATGATAATATAACCAATTTATTATTACCTCTAGGGCATGTTTCCAACACTAAGTACCTACATATGAGTTGTGAGCAACAACCCTTTAAAAGTTCAGCCAGGGACTGATCACGTCTAGCCATCCGAAGTCATGGGCGGTGGATGAAATATAGATGAACACAAGGAAATACATAGGTTTGGGCCACCTCTTGGTTTAATAGCCTACTCTTGCTTTGTTTGGATTGCAATGGTGAAGAGCTACAATGTGTCTGTTACAAGGTGAGAAGATCGACCCCCTTTGAGGCTTGGATCTCCCTATTATTTTGTCGAAGGAGACCTAGTAGAGGATCTTATTGGTTGAATATACATTGTAGTAGGCTTGCATAGCCTGTACTTTGGTGATATGGTCACCCCTGGCATGCTTGTACGAGTGGTGATGACGTCCTTCCGGGGCGGTGTATTACCCCTCATACTCTTACATGCCTCCTTCGGTATTCGTTGGGTGGTGGTGAAGTACTGCCACTGTACCATTCTCTTATGAAACCTGGGATCCTTGGCAACGACAATAGCTCCAGTGTTGTCACAAAAGATAGCCATTGGATCTAATGTACTAGGTATTACGATCGGATATGAACTCCTTCATCCAGACTCCTACTTGTGCTGCTTCCAAAGTAGCTATATACTCCGCTTCACATGTAGATCCCGCCATGACTCTTTGCTTGGAACTGCAACAACTAACCACTCCACCATTTAATATAAATACGCATTCGGTGTGAGACTTAGAGTCATTTGGATCTGTGTTGAAACTAGCATCGATGTAACCCTTTACGGCAAGCTCTTCATCACCTCCATAAACGAGAAATATATCCTTAGTCCTCTTCAGGTACTTCAGGATATTCTTGACTGTTGTCTAGTGATCCACTCCTGGATCACTTTGGTACCTCCCTGCTAGACTTATGGCAAGGAACATATCAGGTCTGGTACACAACATGGCATACATTATAGAGCATATGGTTGAGGCATAGGGAATGAATTTCATCCTTTCTCTTTCTTCTGCCGTGGTCAGGCTTTGAGTCTTACACAACTTCACACCTTGCAATACACGCAAGAACCCTTTCTTTCATTGATCCATTTTGAACTTCTACAAAACTTTGTCAAGGTATGTGCTTTGTGAAAGTCCTATTAGGCGTCTTGATCTATCTCTACAGATTTTGATGCCTAATATGTAAGCAGCTTCACCGAGGTATTTGATTGAAAAACTCTCATTCAAATATCCTTTTATGCTGTCCAGAAATTATATATCATTTCCAATCAATAATATACCATCCACATATAATATTAGAAATGCTACAGAGCTCCCACTCACTTTCTTGTAAATACAAGCTTCACCGTAAGTTTGTATAGAACCAAAAGCTTTGATCACCTCATCAAAGCGAATATTCCAACTCCGAGATGCTTGCACCGGTACATAGATGGATCGCTGGAGCTTTCATACTTTAGTAGCATCCGTAGGATCAACAAAACCTTCTGGTTGGAACGTATACAACTCTTCCTTAACAAACCCATTAAGGAATGCCGTTTTGACGTCCATTTGCTAGATTTCATAATCATAAAATGCGGCAATAGCTAACATAATTCTAACAGACTTAAGCATCGCTACGAGTGAGAAAGTCTCATTGTAGTTAACCCCTTGAACTTGTCGGAAACCCTTTGTAACAAGCCGAGCTTTATAAACGGTGACATTACCAGCAACATTTGCCTTCTTCTTAAAAATCCATTTATTCTTAATGGCTTACCGATCATCGGGCAACTCCACCAAAGTCCATACTTTATTCTCGTACATG
The DNA here is from genome assembly GCA_902687465.1 of Secale cereale. Classification (NCBI taxonomy): domain Eukaryota; kingdom Viridiplantae; phylum Streptophyta; class Magnoliopsida; order Poales; family Poaceae; genus Secale; species Secale cereale. Next base: position 560,179,408 of record LR738711.1, on the reverse strand, counting down.
GATCCTATCTCGGATTTCATGGCCTCAAGCCATTTGTTGGAATCTGGGATCATGATAGCTTCTTCATAGTTCGTAGGTTCGCCGTTGTCCAACAACATGACTTCGAGGACTGGATTACCGTACCACTCTGGTGCGAAATGTACCCCGGTTAACCTACGAAGTTCAGTAGTAACTTGATCCTAAGTATCGTGATAATCATAATTAGCTTCCTCTTTGGTTGGTGTAGGCATCACGAGAACTGCTTTCTGTGATGTGCTACCTTCTAATTCAAGAGAAGGTACAATTAATTCATCAAGTTCTACTTTCCTCCCGCTCGCTTCTTTTGAGAGAAACTCCTCTAGAAAGAACCCATTCTTGGCAACAAAGATCTTGCCCTCGGATCTGCGATAGAAGGTATACTCAATGCTCTCCTTAGGGTATCCTATGAAGACACACTTCTCCACTTTGGGTTCGAGCTTATCAGGATGAAGCCTCTTGACATACGCGTCTGATGTCTGCTAGAACTGCGTTGGTATTTCCACAAAGAGGAAGGTATGATGCAGTATAGAAGTAGTAGGTATTTCCCTCAGTGATGAAACCATGGTTACCGAACTAGTAGGATAACCAGGCAACACAACGTAAACAGCACCTGCACACAAATAGCGAATACTCGCAACCCGACGTGTAAAAGGGGTTGTCAATCCCTTTCGGGTAATGGACATGATAGAGTTGTAAATATTCATATATCAAACGCCAAATAAGATAAGTTGTAGCAAGGTATTTTTGGGTTTTTGGTTTAATAGATCTGAAAATAAAAGCAAAGGAAAATAGATCGCAAAGGAAAATAATATAAAGAAGAGACCCGAGGGCCGTAGATTTCACTAGTGGCTTCTCTCGAGAAAAATAGCAAACGGTGGGTGAACAATTACTGTTGGGCAATTGATAAAACTTCAAATAATCATGACGATATCCAGGTAATGATCTTTATATAGGCATCACGTCCAAGATTAGTAGACTGACCCCTGCCTGCACCTACTACTATTACTCCACACATCGACTGCTATCCAGCATGCATCTAGTGTGTTAAGTTCATGGAAAAACGGAGTAATACAATAAGAATGATGACATGATGTAGACAAGATCTATTTATGTAGAAATAGACTCCGTCGTTTTATCCTTAGTAGCAACGATACATACGTGTCGGTTCCCCTTCTGTCACTGGGATCAAGCACCGTAAGGTCGAACCCATAACAAAGCGCCTCTTCCCATTGCAAGATAAATAGATCAAGTTGGAAAACGAAAACCCAAATATCAGAGAAGAAATACGAGGCTATAAGAAATCATGCATATAAGAGATCAAAGAAGATTCAAATAACTTTCATGGATAAAAAGATAGATCTAATGACAAACTCAAATTTCATCGGATCCCAACAAACACACCACAAAAAGTGTTACATCATATGGATCTCCAAGAGACCATTGTATTGATAATCAAAAGAGAGAGAAGAAGCTATCTAGCAACTAGCTACGAACCCATAGGTCTACAAGGAACTACTCACGCATCATCGGAGAGGCACCAATGGAAGTGGTGAACCCCTCCGTGAGGGTGTCTAGATTGGATCTGGTGGTCCTGGACTCTGTGGCAGCTGGAATTGATTTTTGTTGACTCCCCTAGGGTTTCTGGAATATTGGGGTATTTATAGAGCAAAGAGGCGGTACAGGGGTACCCGAGGTGGGCACAATCCACTAGGGTGCACCTGGGCCTCCTGCCGCGCCCAGGTGGGTTGTGCTCCCCTCGGAGCACCCCCCAGGTGCTTCTCCAGCCCACTAGATGTCTTCTGGTCCAAAAAATCCACAAAAAGTTTCGCTGCGTTTGGACTCCGTTTGGTATTAATTTTCCGTGATGTAAAAAATATGCAGAAAACAACAACTCGTACTTGGCACTATGTCAATAGGTTAGTACCAAAAATGATATAAAATGACTGTAAAATGATTGTAAAACATCCATGAATGATAATATAATAGCATGGAACAATAAAAAATTATAGATAAGTTGGAGACATATCAGCATGCCAAAGCTTAATTCCTGCTCGTCCACGAGTAAATAAATGATAAAAACAAAATTTTTGATGTGGAATGCTGCCTATCATGTCATGTCATATTCTTTTATTTACAGCATGGACATTTGGACTTTTATATGGTTCAAAGCAATAGTCTAGTTTTGACATGAGATTTAAATACTCAAGCATATGAACAAGCAATCATGTCTTTCAAAATATCAATGCTAAAATAAGTTATCTCTAGCCCATCATGCTCAACCATTGATTCATTCATGATACACACTCGCATATTAGTTACACCCAATGCTCAAGTAAGATCATAGTGCTTCCTAGTTGGTGGTTCATAAGAGAAGATGGACACTCAAATTCAAAATAAAAATTGCATAAAGTAAAACAAAGGCCATTCACATACTGAAGTAGGGATTTGTAGAGGTGCCAGAGCTCAAAGCTTAAATTGAGAGATAAAATTATTTTGGGAGGCACACTTTCCCCACCAACGAAAACGACTTAGAGTTCCCAACACTTTCCATGCTAGATATATCATAGGCGGTTCCCAAACATAAAATAAAGTTTATTCCTTTTTCTACCAAACTTTCACAAGCCATGGCTAGCCGAATCCACAGTTGCCTTCCATACCAATACTTTCCAAGGAATTTATTATTTGACAACATAAAGTAAATTTATTTTTCATTTCGGGATTGGGCACCCCTAATACCTTGCCTTACTCTCGTGCAATGACAAGTGACTAAACACTCATTGCGAGAATAACACATCTAGCATGGAAAATATTAGCCACCCCTCACTGCCTCGCGAGCAGTATGAGCACGAAAAAGGGAAATTTATTTTGAAAATTAGAGATGGCACATACAAATTAGCTTAGAATGGCAAATGAATACCACATATAGGTAGGTATGGTGGACACACGTGGCAAAACTAGGTTAAAGGATTTTGGATGCACAAGTAGTGATCATACTTAGTGCAAAATGAAGGCTAGCAAATGATTGGGAAGCGACCAACCATGAAGCAACTAATCTCATAAGCGAGCATTAAGCATAATGAACACCGAATAATGCACAACCGGTAGGATGTAATTTCATGGCATGACTATTGACTTTCGTGTTTGCATAGGCAATCACAAACCTTAACATCAATTTTCTTACTAAAGCATAATTACTCATTAACATGACTCACATATCACATCATCCTATCTCAAAACTATTACAAGGAATCAAGTTTATTTTGTCCAATGATCTTCATGAAAGTTTTATTACATCCTTCTTGGTTATCTATCACTTTGGGACTAATTTTCGTGTGTTGCTTTCGAATAGTTCAAACAAATATAACTGAAGATCTTGAGCATGATTTTTCTTTTTCTTTCTCTCAAAATAATTTATGTGAAGCAAGAGATAATTTTTTAATTTTTTTACTAACTCTAAAATAAATTTAAGTGAAGCAAGAGAGTATTTCTTCAACAAATTTAAAGCACACCGTTCTCAAAAAGATAAAAGTGAAGCACTAGAGCAAATCCATAGCTCATAAAAATTTAAGTGAAGCATAGAGAGCTATTCTAACAAGTCATGGCATAATTTTAGCTCTCTCTATAAGGTGTGTACAGCAAGGATTCAAGACTTAAAAGCAAAACAAAACAAGCAAAGACTCATATCATACAAGACGCTCTAGGCAAAACACATAGTATGTGACGAATAAAAATATAGCTTCGAGTAAAATACCGATGGTTGTTAGAAGAAAGAGGGGATGCCACTCGAGGGCATCCCCAAGGTTAGTTTCTTGCTTCTCTTAGGATAATAGCTTGGGATGCCATGGGCATCCCCAAGCTTAGGCTCTTCTTACTCCTTATTCCTTCATCCATCGTAAGATAACCCAAAACTTGAAAACTTCAATCACACAAAACTCAACAAAACTTTCGTGAAATATGTTAGTATAAGAAAACAAATCACTACTATAAGTACTGTAGAAAACCAATTAATATTTTATTCTTGCATTATATCTACTGTATTCCAACTTTTCTATGGCAAAAACTCATTAAAGAAAACCATAGAATCATCAAAACAAGCACTCAACGCAGAGAAAACAGAATCTGTCAAAAACAGAACAGTCTGTAGCAATATGGAAATTTTGAATACTTTTGTAACTATATGATTTTTTTTAACATAGCACCACGTAAAAAAAATGTATATTAATCTTCTGAAAAACGAATCAACTTAAAAACACTCTTCTGTTAAAAATGAGAATTTTTCTCGTGAGCGCAAAAGTTTCTGTTTTTCAGCAAGATCAAATCTACTTTTTCGAAAAGGGGTGCTTTGTATTACTTAAAAGATTTAAATATTACACCCGGCTTCTGCATAACTAAGATGCACACAGCCTAATAAGATCCTCTTATACAAATGAAAAATAAAAAGGCGAAATACAAAGAGACATAAGAGTCCGTATAACGCCTAAAGCGTAGGGGGCCAATCCTAAGATCATGCTGCCACCCATGTTGGGTAAAAGTATCCCTCGCCTTAGCCTCCAATCGTGTACACACCTTCATAAACAGGTCTCGATTCTCCACGCGTTGTAGAGAGGACCACAAACAAAGAGTCCCGGTACATCTGTAGATAACCTGCATCAGAGAAGTACTTTTATCATCCAAAACCTTATCGTTTCTACATAGCCAAAACGACCAAATAACGACAAGCTCTCCCACCCTGAGAAGAGTTTTAAACCTATGATCAATCCCATGCAACCAGTTGCCAAATACATTGGCAACACTACAAGGAGGATACAAGCCAGAAGCTATTTGGATGACTGGCCATATAGAAAGGGCCAATTTGCATTGGAAGAATAAATGGTTTATTGTATCATCACGGTGACAAAAGACACATTGTGCACTTCCATGCCAATTCCTCCTAATAAGGTTATCTTTAGTAAGAATGACTCCGCGACGAAGATACCATGCAAATATTTTATTCTTAAGAGGTATCTTCATCTTCCAGATCTTCTTATTATTATCAACTGACACATCAGACAGGATTAATGCTCTATACATTGACTCCACTGAGAATTGTCCATTCCCATGGAGGTTCCAGCGGAAAACGTCAGACCCATGTGACAATTGCACCATGGGCAACCGCTCGAGCAGGATGTTCCATGATTGGAGTCTGGGTCCAATTAAATCTCTTCTGAATGTCACATTTGGTGGAAATGATTCCATTACCGTGGCAATAGTATCACCCTTGTGGCGCACAATGTTGTATAGAGCCGGATATTGTTCCCGGAGTGTGGCATCTCCTAGCCACCTATCCTTCCATAATCTAATTTCCAAGCCGTTCTTAATTGAGAAGGATCCATAGCAGAAGAAATATCTCTTCGTAGCCATTATACCCGCCCAAAAGTGTGAATCCCCGGGCTTCCAGTATACTTGGGATACCGCCTTGGAACCCACATATTTCCTCCTTAGGAGGGTTTGCCATACACCATCTTCGATCAGTAATTTAAACAACCATTTGCCAAGGAGGGCCCTATTCTTAATATCAATGTCATGAATGCCCAACCCGCCTTGGTCTTTGGGACGGCAAACCACACTCCATTTCGTTAGTAGATATTTATTTCTCTCGCTATCTCCTTGCCAAAAGAATTTTGATCGAAAATAATCCAATCTATGTAAGACTCCTTTCGGCAACTGGATTAAGGAAATCATATATAGTACCATATTACTTAGTATTGAATTTATGAGAACCAATCTTCCACCTAGAGACAACAGTTTACCTTTCCAACTTCTAAGACTTTTTTGCAGTCTCTCATCGACGTGCTTCCATTCAACATTTGTGAGTCTCCGATAATGTATTGATATCCCCAAATATGTGAGCGGAAACTGGCCCAACCCGCATCCAAACAATTCAGCGTACAGGTGGGCCTTGTCTTGATCGTCACCAAAGAAAAACAATTCACTTTTATGAAATTTGATCTTGAGACCCGAGAGTTGCTCGAATGCTGATAAAATCAGTTTCATATTTCTCGCTTTCTTGAGGTCATGATCCATGAAGAGAATCATATCATCGACATATTGAAGTATAGAGAGACCACCGTCAACCAAATGATTTACTACCCCATCAATTTGGCCATCAACCTTGGCACGCTCAATCATGACCGCTAGCATATCTGCCACTATATTTAATAGCATGGGCGATACAGAGTCACCTTGTCAGAATCCCTTATTCGTTTGGAAATAGTGTCCAACGTCATCATTGACCTTAATGGCAACACTACCTCCAGAAACAAAACTATGGACCATAGCATGCCACTCTGCAGAAAATCCTTTCATTCTGAGAGTCTGTTGAAGAAAGGGCCACTTGACTTTGTCATATGCTTTTTCAAAGTCTATTTTGAGTACCACCCCATTCAAATTTTTTCAGTGTAATTCATGGACTGTTTCGTGAAGGATAACAACTCCATCTAGGATGTGCCATCCTTGCATAAAAGCTGTCTGTGAAGGGCGAACCACATGTTCAGCAACCGAATTTAGCCTAATAGTCGCAACCTTCGTGAATATTTTAAAACTAACATTGAAGAGGCAAATAGTCTATATTGTTGTATCCTTTCAGCCTCATTAAACTTAGGCAATCGAATAATCTCATCGACAGTTTAAGCGAAACAATTCTAGTTGGCTAGCATAAAGGTCGCTAAACAAAAGTAGGAGATCAAATCTACTAACACCCAACATGACCCTAAAGGATTTGCTTTGCACACACCTTTATTCGAACCACAAAAACGCATCTAAGTAGAGGTATTAAAGGGTATTCTTATTGAAAACAACAAGGAAATCAAAAAGCAAAAAGATATAAGTTGGGTTGCCGCCCAACGAGCGCTATCGTTTTACGCCCTTAGCTAGGCATAAGGCAAAGAACTAAGTGTTGTCATCTTTGTTTTCCAATTCTTTAATCACACATTTCTTTAAAGATTTAGCATATAATTCTTCGACAAGGATACTCCTAGGAATAAGATCAAAGAATTTGCTTTTGTAAAGAGGTCTTTCTATTACTTCAATAAAATTAGGGTGAATACTAATCATTTTAAGATCCCCTTTATTGTTACAAGAAGAAGCCCCTTTATTCTTACGACTTTTTACAGGTGTTTTCTCAATGGTGTTAATGGAAGAAAAAACAGTACCCAAGTTACTAAGGATTTCTTCCAATTTATTAATCCGAGAAGGACTTTCTTCTATTCTTTCATTGACTACGGGTTCCTTCTCTTTTAGCAATTTAAAAACCTCACCCACCTTAGATCCAAATATATTATCAAGATCTTCCATATTTTTGTCTAAAGTTTCAATATGTTCTTTAGTAAGCATCCCCTTTTCAATAGCATCTAATATTTTCATAACATGCTCAAGAGTCAAAGTTGTTTCATTAACGATAATAAGAGGAGATCCCACTAAACTTCCCATAGCATTCAAAGCATCAAGAGGAGGACAACTTAAAAAATTTCCTCCGGTAATGGTATCAAGAACAAATCTAAACCAAGTAGTGATTCCCACATAAATGTTTTGAAGAAGAACAATAGTGGATTGCTTGTGAATAAATATGTTATTAGGAGTGCAAATCCGGTACCACGCATCTTTTATGCTTTCTCCCCCTCTTTGCTTAAAGTTGAGAACTTCGTTCTCTGGGGTGCAAATGATGAGGGGAGCCATGATGACAAGAATTAGAATAGATCCGACAAGAAGACAGCGAACGAAAAAGAGGGCGAATAAAACGACAAATTTTTGTGAAGTGGGGGAGATGAAAATGAGAGACAAATGTCAAATAATGTCAATTGTGAGGAGATGAGATTCGTGATTAGGAACCTGGTATATGTTGAAGATCCTCCCTGGCAACGGCGCCAGAAATTCCTTTTGATGTATCCTAGAACTACGTCGGTATTTCCCCAAAGTGGAAGGGGTGATGCAGTATAGCAGTGGTAGGTATTTCCCTCAGTGATGAAACCAAGGTTATCGAACCAGTAGGAGAACCAAGCAACACAACGTAAATAGCACCTGCACACAAATAACAAATAGTCGCTCCCCGACGTGTAAAAGGGGTTGTCAATACCTTTCGGGTAACAAACATGATAGAGTTGTAAATATTGATATATAGAACACCCAATAAGATAAGTTGCAGCAAGGTATTTTTGGGTTTTTGGTTTAATATATATTAAAATAAAAGAAAAGGAAAATAGATCGCAAAGGCTAATAATATAAAGAAGAGACCCGGGGGCCGTAGATTTCACTAGTGGCTTCTCTCGAGAAAAATAGCAAACTGTGGGTGAACAATTACTGTTGGGAAATCGATAAAACTTCAAATAATCATGACGATATCCAGGCAATGATCTTTATATAGGCATCACATCCAAGATTAGTAGACTGACTCCTGCCTGCATCTACTACTATTACTCGACACATCGACCGCTATCGAGCATGCATCTAGTGTATTAAGTTCATGGAAAAACAGAGTAATGCAATAAGAACGATGACATGATGTAGACAAGATCTATTTATGTAGAAATAGATCCCATCGTTTTATCCTTAGTAGCAACGATACATACGTGTCGGTTCCGCTTCTGTCACCCGGATCAAGCACCGTCAGATCGAACCCACTACAAAGCACCTCTTCCCATTGCAAGATAAATATATCAAGTTGGCCAAACAAAACCCAAATATCGGAGAAGAAATACGAGGCTATAAGAAATCATGCATATAAGAGATCAAAGAAGACTCAAATTACTTTCATGGATAAAAAGATAGATCTGATCACAAACTCAAAGTTCATCGGATCCCAACAAACACACCACAAAAAGAGTTACATCATATGGATCTCCAAGAGACCATTGTATTGATAATCAAAAGAGAGAGAGAGGAAGCCATCTAGATATTAACTACGGACTCGTAGGTCTACAAGGGAACTACCCACGCATCATCAGAGAGGTACCAATGGAAGTGGTGAACCCCTCCGTGATGGTGTCTAGATTGGATCTGGTGGTTCTGGAATCTGCGGCGGCTGGAATTGATTTTCGCTGACTCCCCTAGGGTTTCTGGAATATTTGGGTATTTATAGAGCAAAGAGGCTGTCCGCAGGCACCCGAGGTGGGCACAACCCACGAGGGCGCGCCTAGGCCTCCTGGCGTGCCCTGGTGGGTTGTGCTCCCCTCGGAGCACCCCCAAGGTGCTTCTCCAGCCCACTGGATGTCTTCTGGTCCAAAAAATCCGCAAAAAGTTTTGCTGCGTTTGGACTCCGTTTGGTATTGATTTCATGCGATGTAAAAAACATGCAGAAAACAACAACTAGCACTTGGCACTATGTCAATAGGTTAGTACCAAAAATGATATAAAATGACTGTAAAATGATTGTAAAACATCAAAGAATGATAATATAACAACATGGAACAATCAGAAGTTATAGATACGTTGGAGACGTATCAGCGTCGCATCTGCAAAATTTAAGAAACAACATCTTAGGTTTCTTGCCAAACCACAACTCATACGATGTCGTCTCAATGGATTTAGATGTTTCCCTATTCAAAGTTAATGCAACTGTCTCTAATGCATAACCCCAAAATGATAGTGGCAAATCAGTAAGAGACAATATTGAACACGCCATATCCAATAAAGTATGATTACAACGTTCGGATACACCATTATGTTGTGGTGTTGCAGGTGTCTTGAGCTGTGAAACAATTCCACATTGTCTTAAATGCATGCAAAACTCGTAACTCAAATATTCACCTCCACAGTCAGATCGTAGAAACTTTATTTTCTTGTTATGATGATACTCCACTTCACTCTAAAATTCCTTGAATTTTTCAAATGTTTCAGACTTGTGTTTCATTAAGTAAAATATACTCATATCTACTCAAATCATGTGTGAATAATGATATCCACCGCGTGCTTCAACACTCATCGAACCGCATACATCAATATATATTATTTCCAATAAGTCAGTAGCTCGCTCCATTGTCCCAGAGAACGGAGTTTTAGTCATCTTGCCCATGAGGCATGCTTCACATGTCTCAAATGATTCATAATCAAGAGATCTCAAAGGTCCATCAGCATGGAGTTTCTTCATGTGATTTACGCCAATATGACCTATGCCGCAGTGCCACAAGTATGTGGTACTATCATTATTAAGTTTGCATCTTTTGGCATCAATATTATGAATATGTGTATTACTACGATGGAGATTCAACAAGAATAAACCATTCACAAGGGGTGCATGACCATAAAACATGTTACTCATATAAATAGAACAACCATTATTCTGTGACTTAAATAAATAACCGTCTCGCAATAAACAAGATCCAGATATAATGTTCATGCTCAACACAGGCACCAAATAACAATTATTTAGGTTTAAAACTAATGCTGAAGGTAGTTGTAGAGGCAGTGTGCCGACGGCGATCATATCAACCTTGGATCCATTTTCGACGCGCATCGTCACCTCATCCTTATCCAGTCTTCATTTATTCAGTAGCTCCTGTTTTGAGTTACAAATATTAGCAACCGAAGCAGTATCAAATACCCGGGTGCTACTATGAGCACTAGTAAGGTACACATCAATAACATGTATATCAAATATACCTTTGTTGACGATGCCAACCTTCTTATATGCCAAGTACTTGGGGCAGTTCCGCTTACAGTGACCACTCCCCTAGAAGTAGAAGCACCCAATCTTAGGTTTGGGTCCAGCCTTGGGTTTCTTCACAGGAGCATCAACTGCTTGCCATTCTTCTTGAAGTTCCCTTTCTTTCCCTTGCCTTTCTTGAAACTAGTGGTCTTTTGAACCATCAACACTGGATGCTCCATCTTGATTTCTACCTCTGCAGCCTTGAGCATTGCGAAGAGCTGGGATATCATTTTCTCCATCCCTTGCATATTATAGTTCATCACAAAGGCCTAGCTTGGTGGCAGTGACTAAAGAACTTTGTCAATGGGCGAAAGGGTTGTTTCAGGCGGCAACATGGATGTCCTTGTGCGACGGATGAACGACCTTGTTTTGGGAAGTCCCAATGGCTATCGATTGCAGTATATGAGAAGGTACCAAAGAAAGTGAGGTGCTCTAGAACCGTTGTCGAGGCATTGCTAGAAGTAGCGTGGGCCCGTGATGTGGGGCCAAACATGGACGAGAGTGGACTACTCCAGTTCCTGTAAATCTGGCCAGACCAACCTTCATGGTCTTGGGAGAAAGATGGCCAGTTCTCGGCAAGGTCGGCATACGCGGCCAAGTTCGCCACACTACAGACTTCACTGACAATAACCTACACAGGTGTACAAGACAAACGCGGAAATAGATTATGGGAACTCTGCATTTTATTCATCAATGTACTGATTACAAATACATGAATGTTTACAAGCTCCCAAGCGAGCTTTCCTATTTTTCCTTCATGCAACTATGCTTAAGGAGTATCTGACTTGAAGAGATTGTGTCTAGTCCACTGATTCCCGGCGCTTTGCTTTTGCAATGCATCCGATTAATTACATCTGCAGGTCGAGCCTATAGAAAACCTCCGATTAAGCTACGCGTGGTCGTCGTCGTGTAATTTTCTCATCAAGGTACTTGTAAGATGTAAGGGAGAGAAGTTATAGATCATGGTGATGTGTAAGTGCGTGTGGCTTTGTTTTGCTTGGACCCAGTCAAAATACGCCATCGTCATGTCGGTATTTCGATCGGAAATTGTTGATGAAGATGGTGACTTTTGCCTCGTCGGTGCCCAGTCATGTACCCATGAATTCATCGAACATGGATGTGTGTGTTGCTTTTGCCTAGTCGTCGCCTAGCAACAAATTGTTTCATCTTGTTTAGAAATTATGACATGTTGATGGAATACAGTTTCCCGGCCTCATCGGCGCTTGGCCATAAATTTTTCTAGCATCGTTGGCACTAGACATGATGATCATGATTTATCACGGGACTGATGTAGATTTTTGGAACTAACAACTCAACGCCTGCCATGGGATTGTAGAACTTTGGGACAAACACACCAACACCCGTCATGAAACTGGTGTAGGATTTGCTTTGGTGGAACAAGCCTTTTGCTCGTCAGTACCCGGCCATGGTATTGATGTAGGCCCTTCTTCTCATCAATACTCAACCAAGATACTGATGTAGACTTTTTGTTTGGTAGGACATGCCATTTTCTCGTCATTACCCGGCCATGGTACTGATGTAGAACTTTCTTTTTGATGAGATATGCCTTTTGCTCGTCAGTACTCGGCCAAGGTACTGATGTAGAACTTGCTTTTGCCATAGCCTTGAGGCCGGTGAGATAGAACAAATCAAGCTCCCTTGTAAGGGGCAAGATCAACTTATTTGCCACTTGTTTTGAATTTCTTGCATGAACATGGATCGTTACGGACTTATTCTTTTCTCATCACAAAAATCAGCCTCATGATCGGATCTTACAACTTACCATCAAACCCAACCATTGGCGCGAAGATCAACATGTCGATGGAGCTTCGGTGTGCTTGGAGAAGAGTTGCGGCTTGGAGAGGAGTTGCGGCATGCGTGTGCAGCCTCCTGCGTGAGTTGTTGTTGGATGTAGTGGCCTGATGGATGGACGTGTGACAAAGCGGACATAATCACATGTAGTACTTCTTTAGGAACCTACCATTAATAGGGGGCATGAGATGAACTCCATGTTGGTCCATGAACTGATAAGCTCCGCCATCATAGACTTGCTCAATAATAAATGGCCCTTCCCATTTAAGCTCTAGTTTTACTTTAGCTTTTCCTGAAACCACAATGGGGCACCTTAGTACGAGCAACAATTCGTACAACAAAAGCATACTCAAAGAATTCATCTTGAGTTCATATGTCCTAGAGAGAATAAAGCAACGCTTAGATCACCCTGATGTTGCAGGCGATCTTTGGTTTTGACAACCAGGTCATCAATGTGACCTTCCACATAGTTATGAATGAGATCATCTGAAACTGTGTCCATTGCCTGTTGGTATGATGCACCAGCATTTCCTAGACCGAAAGGAATTACTGTGTAACAGATATTGCCTTTCGGAGTCCGAAAAGCGGTGTCAATTGCATCATTTTTCATTCATCTTAATTTGATTATAATGTGACATTTTCATTCATCTTAATTTGATTATAATGTGACGACCAATCCATGAAAGGTAGGTCACCATAGCATGTTGTGGCAACAACAACCATCTAATTAATGGGTATAGGAAAATCATCTTTGGAACAAACACGATTTAGATCTCTAAAACTAACACACATTCGCAATTGCCCATTCTTTTTCATAAAAGGAACAACATCAGCTAAACAAAGTGGATATTGTACCTCCTTTATGAAGTTGACGGTGATAAGCCCATCCACCTCTGCAATAATGTCATCATATAGCTCTGGGCGAAAGCGGCGTGGATGCTACTTTACTGGCCTAAAGTGAGGATAATTAGCAAACTTACGGGTGAGGAGTTTAGGAACTCCTACAGATGCGGAATTCAGATTTATATTTTGAGGTAGCATAGGTGTTAAAATAGAACAAGATTCTTTATTTTTATTATGAAGGCTCAGATACACACCTCAGTAAGAGAGGAGTTGGAGTAGAAGCCTCCGCATTTGATGATAGTTGCAGGGTTTGTAATGTGTTGGTGGTGTGTCCCTCTTTACCAAAAGGAAAGGGATCATATTGACGGGTCATGGGCGATCTTCCTCTTCCGCGTCCCCTTCCTCCCTGTGAAAATATTATCCCTGAGGAGTGCTTGGTGGATAAGGACTCTATATCTGACAATAAGGTGGAGCCAGGTGTCATAAGTATATCGGCTGAAGGCACCACTCGTCCTTGATGAGTGTGTGGCTGCTCACTTGGGAAGTAGTATTTTGCATCGGCATGATGTGCTTCTTGAATGGTATAAGGATTAACATTACCAGCTATTCGGTGTTGCTCACCACTTTCGTCAGCAAATTTCAGGCATTGATGTAGTGTCGAGGGGACTATTTGGTACTTGTGTATCCATGGTCTATCCACAATGCTGAATAACAAGTGTTCGCTTCTATAACAAAGAAGCGCACCTTAAAACTGAAAGACGACATTTGAATTTTCAAAGTGATAGAGCCTAATGCCGATCTTCCTTGATTATCAAAACCGCATATCACAACCTCTTTTGGTTCTAGGTCATCCAATGTGAAGCCAGCACGGGTCAAACTGCGAACTGTGAGAATGTTCACAGCAGAACCAGGATCAATAAGAATGTGTCTCAAGTGAGCGTATCCAATGTTCCCTTCTATGTAAAGTGGGCGATTATGATTGTCATCCATCACCACTTTATCCTCTTTGGAAAATGTTATCTCATTTGAACTCAACTCATTGCACAATATTCTATGCTTTGCCATTGTTACTTCAAATAATTCCGACTTTTGTAATGCTTGAATGACAGCTTGTTGTAGTTCAGGTACCAACATTAGTGCATCATAGACACTTAAAAGTGGTGGAATACGTTTCATGTGTGCTACTATGTTGTAATCTATTTTAGGAGCAGCCCCATTGGCATCTCCGGGAGCTTCTGGTGCCATACCATCTCGGGTGTTACCATTTTGTGGATCATCTGTTTTGTCTCTTATGACTTTTTTAGGCTGTGACTTATGAGGGTCAGACAAGAACTTTCCTCCTTGCAAGGTCATATGGACTTCGAGCTCAGACTCATGTTATTTGCTTTCTGCATGCATGACTTCCTTTTCATGTGGCTTAACTGCAACCTCGGGCGAGGAGCAACCCGATGTTGAATCATCTAGCACAACATTACAAGAAATCTTGCCAGAGTATGGCTAAGGAATGACATCCTTTGTTTTCTCTTCCACCATAGGTTCAACCCTTTGCCGCCAGCCATGGGGCATAAATTTCTCTAAGGTAGAAAGTGCACGGCTTGGTCTAGGGAATGATTCCTCTCCCTCGGACTTAGGCACAAATCTTGGTGGCATGTGGCGCAAGCTAGGATTATGTCGCTTGGCTGACATCTTTGTAGTATGTTGATAATAGGGCACAAAATATGTTCCCTGTTTGGGTAGATGTTTTGATGCAGGCCTATAGGGTCTGGTCTCTTGTGGTATTCTTCCTCGAACCCTAAAGGTCTCGCGAGTGACCCTTAGGTTGGTCAACTTTTCTTCAACCTGGGCTAGTGAAAGCCATGCTTCCTTTTCCTGTGTGGGAAAAAATTTGTCGTCACCACAATTACAACATGTTAACTCGGATTTATGGCATCGGGCTGTATTTGAAGTCTTTTCTCACCAATGGCTGATTGGAGCCATTCCTTAAAAGAAACACACTCTTCAATGATGTGCCCTAGATATTGATGATATGAACAATATAAAGGGTTAGCCTTCATATGTACATGATCAGGACGTTTCAGTTCTGGGAGGGTTAGGTGGTTATGTGCCACCACTTGACTAAAGAAACTTTTTATCATCTCTCGCCGGAATATGTATTGCTTCCTAAGAAGTTCTTGGATGGAAGGACGTCGTCGTGCCCCTGCACATTCACTTCTTATGCCTAGCATGGGCACATTACTTTATTACTCTGCTCTAGAGGTGTTAGCCTCATTGTAATTTTTAGGCCTAGCCACATTATTATTTGGTTTTACTGTCGAGTTGAATCTCTTAACATGCTCATGTGTGCTGGCATTCTTATACAACTCCATGATTTGAGGGTACTTCTCAAACTCTAGCTTGGTCGCCGCCACAGCCGAGCTGAGTGCACTAATTTTTTTGGGTTCGCGTCGAGATACCTCAAGAGACCAATGTTGTTGCATTCCATGGACACACATTTCAATGGCATCCTCAGTGTGCATTTCCCTTGCAAGGCGCACAAAACTATTGCAGAATCTGCCTATGTAGTCATCAATCTTTTCACCATGCCTTTATTGAACTTGTGCTAGCTCAATCACAGAGAAATCTTTTTCATTGTGAAAAAATGTGATTTGAAGAGATTTTTCATGCTTTTCCAATCAGGAATAGAGCTCATGGGTAGGCGACTATACCAATGGAAGGCATGATTGGTCAAAGAACCTGAGAATTGCCGTAATAGGCTAGATGTTCTCTTGCATCTCTAGTTCCATCAAATTGGCGGAACTTAGGTGAATGCCACCCAGCGGGGTAGGCTACGAGATCATGCCATGACTCATACGGTTTGTCAAGCTCACTCTGTGATGTTTGAGGAGCTTGTTCTGTGGCAATTCGTTTCATTTTTTGTTCACCATATCTTCAATGATGGAATGATAATCTTTAAGCATATCAAGGGAAGCACCACTATATGCCGCAGGTGAGAGTTTAACAACTGGGGATGCTGGTTAGCATCCTCCTTTTGGACAATGGCCCCCAGCGCTTCTACCCGCGGGTCAACAATTGCTTGGCCATCGTTTGATGGTGCGCCATGTCCCGGGCCTGTAAGGAGACTAAAAAGTTGGTCAAACTTTGCATTTAGGTGATCCAACTATAATTGTTGTGAACGAATCTGTTCTTGCATTTTATGTTCACACTCTTCAGATGTGTCTACGTCATCAACATGTGGCTTTTCCTTGCTTGTGCCATCACCTGAATTTAGTTGACCTTGGCTACTCTTCCGGTGCTCATTTGCCATGTGTACTGGGGCGGTATTGTCATCTCCAAATTGGCTCTCATCATCTGACACTACCGAATGTGCAAGGTCAGAATAATGCAGGGAGATAGGGAATTCTTTCGGTGGAGGGCTAGATTCCTCATCTGACACCTCTCCCTCATAACATTGATCATCTTGAGAGTGAACTCAATCTTCTGCTACCCTTTGTGAAATGATTATTTTTAAAAGAGTCGCAATACCCGGACGGTCTAGAAACTTTTGAAGCATGCTCGGATCTTGTGGAAGTCGAGATTCCAGACTCACATAAGGACGAGAATAAATTCCCAAATCTTGTTGTGGTTTTTCCGAAGGAACAGACCGCCTGTCTGTAATAGGAAAACATGGTGTAGTCGATGATGATGCCATCTCTTCATTACTTTCTTCTTTAGAACTTTTATACCAACCACGGACCTTCCCAAGATGAGGAAGGAAATTCTTAGAAAATGATGCCTTTGGTTTGGGCATGATCTCTTCATCAGAAGTATAAGAAAAATCCTTTTGAGCTGGAGGCGGAACCCACTTTTCATGTTTATTATGTTCAATGTGTGCGGTCAAGGTGCCACACATCACTATGTCCTTTGCCACATTACTTTCATCTTTGGAAGTTTCATCCATGGTGTATGGACTTGTTTCCATGTCACCTCCATGAGGGGGTGATGTTGAGTTTTGTTTTGATGTTATAACCTCTATTATGACATGATTGTCTTGCTCCACCTCCCGTGAGGGAGTTGGCAAAGTTTCTTTTGCTTCATTTGCCTCCATGAGATGGATTGGATTTTGAGATCCCAATTTAGATTTGGCCCTAAGAGGGGCCACTTTAGATGTTTTCTCATGAGCACCTTCTGTAGAGGTCGCTATATCATTTTTACCATGTGCTTCTGGCCCTTGGCTTGTTATGTCACCTTGTTGTTGTGACTTTGGCACAAGACGATCAATGAGGACATTGCACCTCTCATTTTGCAGTAGTTTTGGGGAAAGCTTCAATGTAATTTTATCATAGAACGGATGCACACGCCCATCTGACCTGACTTGTACACGTACATTCTTGAGCACAAGTTCTTGCAACTCTTGATAGAGTGCTCGCCCTTTCCTTCTACGCTTGTACCGCTTGTTTTGGTTGACTCCAATGGGGTATAGAGCTCTTAGTGGAATGGCTGGAGTCGGAAGAAGAGGTTGAGACTCTCGAGAACTTATCAAAGGTAGTGCCAAAAGAGGCGACACACCAAATTTTTTGTTTCGCAAAGTTTGAGGTGGTGGCGGCATTTTTTTTCTTGCCCCCTGTTCGCATTTGGCCATGATGAACGTACATTGTTCTCATGGTGATTCTCATGAGGGCGCTGCTCCTTTCTCAGGGACACATGTCACCATTCTTGGCGTGAAGCATTCCAACGAGGGGGTAGTTCTGTTTGTCTTGGTCGGTAGGATGAATTAGTGGGGAAGCTCCGACGAGGTGCCCAAGTTTTACGGTCGTGTTGCGGACGATAACTAGGAACATGGCATCTAGCTTCACCCATTTGCGATGACTCGGGTGCTTGCGAAAAGTTTCCATGAGCTTGAAACCTTGATCTAACCCCATCATGAGATGGAGGTTGAGGTTCTGATTGGTATTGGCAAAGAGCATGGTGCCTTGGCATGCCCCCGACATGTGAGGATGGATCATTTACTCGTTGTTGCAACTCGCTCAATTGAGATTGGAGCTGTTGCAGCTGGCGTCGAAGATCATTAGAGCGAGGCGTTGGTGCCTCATTGGATAGTACATTGAACTTATTTTCATTTTTGTTTTCGCCATTTGTAATGTGACATGCCGAGGCTAGCACGGCTGGATTGAAATGGTTCAGCTCATTGACGATGGATGGGCTACATCCTGGAAAGCTAGTGACACACTTTAGAGTGCGTGTCCAGAATTCGTTCATGATTGCTTGCCTAACAAGCTATTTCATCCGATGTGGTCTTGTGATCCACTAAATAGGAGAAAGGACATAGGGCTCATTTACTGCACTACAAAAATGACACATCCGTGACATTTTGGCCCGCACGAAATTTCTTCTGTCATGCTTATGACACTTCTATGACGATAATTGTGACAAAACCCCGTATCATCATAGATGTGGTGGGCTCCTACATCTATGACAAAAAATCATGACAGAAAATGGGATTTTCGTCCTGGGCGGGCCGGGGACGCACCTGCATGACATTCTTTGGGCCGTCCATGACGGAAAAAGTCATGGTAGAAGCGAGGGCAAGGAAAATTTTGGGGAGTTCCCGGTTACGGTTGGTGGTCGTGGCGGAGCAATGCATGGAGGTTTGTGCGTTTCTCTCATACACGTCGCGTGTATGTGCGAGGCGTAGGGCTCTAATTGAACCTGAGCGAAGCGTTCTCTTAGTGAACCCGAGCGATTGCACTAGCCAAGTTACTGAACCCAAGCGATCGATCCTTGCTGGCTGCTAACTAAACCCGACCGATTCCTTCAGTACTGCTGCTAACTAAAGCTAATCGAAACCTGCTACTGCCTCTTGATAAACAATGGCCGTTGTTGGGGTAGGATGAATAGTTCCCGGTGGGGGTTGGATGAATAGGACCCCGTGGTAGTAGAGGCAGTTGCCGCTGGATGAACATGACGCCGATCGAGAGGAGGCCGCCACATACCCTAGCCGGTTGGGGGTGGATGAACAGGACCCCATGGAGGGCTGGTTGAACAGTAGCCGGTGGAGGGCTGGATGAACAGTAGCCGGTGGAGGGTGGGTTGAATAGTCGCCGGTGGAGGGGTAGTGGAGGCAGGATGAACAATACCTAGTGGAGGCAGGAGGGAGACGCCGTGGATGAACAATCGCAGGTGGAAGCTGGAGGAGGTCGACGGTGGATGAACAGTAGCCTGTGGAGGCTGGAGCGAGGCAGTAGGCGGTGGATGAACAGTATCACATGGAGTCCCGTTTTGCGGTACGCCACACCCCTCCCGATGAACAGGACCCCCGTTTTGACCGTAGGAGGTCGAAGAGAAGTCTGTTTCCTCTGTTTTGCGGTAAGCCACACCCCTCCGGATCAACATGACCCCGTTTCGACTGTAAGATCTCGAACACAAGTCCGTTTCCTCCGCTATGCGGTACGCGAGACCCTTCCCGATGAACAAGACCCCATTTCAACCATACGCACTCCAACAGAAAGCCATTTTCCTCCGTATTGTGGTATGCTAGACCCCGTTCCGGCTATTCTGTGCAAGCCGGTTGGCTCACGTTGAACATGACACGTTCCGACCGAGTGGCTTCGCTCCTGATGAACATGACGTTGTTTCTCCATTCTGATCTAGCGGCTTTGCTACCGATGAACAGGAACCTGTCATCCATTGCCTCTCCATGCACACGTGCCCTAGCCGTACGTATGCGCTAGTAGCTAGGCGTTCGAGACCCCGCCCATATGTACGTATGTGGCCATATTTGTTGCCATCTGGTTGTACGTACGTGTACAAGGTTTAGACTGGACTGCCTGAACTGCTACGTTGGGGGCTCTACTACAACACGTGCCACTGCTTGCTCGGTCATGGTGCATGTTGCAGAGAGACAGATCGACCAGTATGTACATACACGTCCGCGACCAGAATGCCAACGCTATGTACGCTTCGACCAGGTGGGTCCCGACTATCAGGGAGGATAAGGAGGTACTTCCTTACATGCGAAGTTATCAATGGTGGGTCCCAGTGGTCAGAAGGGAGAATCATTTTTTTGCCCGTAATATGGACACACTTCCTTGTGTGCGAAGATGTAGCTGGTGGGGTCCCAGCTGTGAGAGGGGAAACATTTTTGTCGAGGCCCTTCCGGTAGGTCCTGCTGTTAGGTGGATGAATCATTATTTTGCGCGTAATAAGGAGGCACTTCCTTGCTGCGGGGACGCAGCTGTCAGCCTCTCCACATACAATCCTCTTCTGATGGAAGTCGTTGCTTGACCACGTTGACCACGCCGTGCGGACAGCACCAGGCGATGGACGATGGTGAGGCAGGGAATGACGCAGAGCCTGGGAACATGTGGAGGGTACTATGAGGGTTGACTGATTCGGCTGCGGTGTGAGGCTGCCGTCGCCACAGAATAAAAAGGGGTGTGGGTGAGTAGAGGGATGGCCAGCCCAGGGGTGAGAGTAGTAGGGGGCGGTGAGTCCTGCGCGATAGCATAGCCGGCCACGAGAGGCAGGAGCACGTAGGAACAGGCGGTCCCGCCAGCGCTGGATTTGGCGGCTGGAGTAAGAAGATCAGAGATTGAAGAAGCACCATGACCGTTGGATTGACATCCAACGGTCACATCTGCTAGAATCGTATGTTGACGTATATAATAAGTAAAAAAAATCTTGCATACGCGTCAACTTAATAGGCCCACATGTCAGACCATTCCCTATTTTCTTAACATTTACAGCTCAGTGCAACTTCTTATGCAATTTATTGCAGTCCATTTTTCTGTTGGCCAGGGCCAGGGTTAAAAGTTTAAACGAAATTTTGCATATTTCGGTGGGGTCCAAACTATTTTTAATACCAAAATGTTGAGCCATATTTAAAGTACTTTGAAGATATATTGAAATTAGGTTAAAGCCTAGTGAAATTGGAATCTGAAAATGTGAAAATATTAAGAAATTTGAAAGTAATTGCCAATTTGTCGTCTATTTTTCATATTTACAACCCATATCATATTACTTTCAAGATTTGCAGCCGTCTTGAAAGAGTTGCAACACAGCGGGGAGTAGAAAAATAAGTAAGCCTGGATTGGGTATTCTTCAGAAAAAATAAACTGGACTCATTTTCACAAAGAAAAAATAGCTGGGCTGGTCATGTGGTGAACATAAAATAGAAGCCAGGGCTAGACGGGCCACAACCTAGTTGAAACCTTGCTCCGTCTTAACAATAACAGAAAAAAATACTGCTCGAGCGGCTATGCCCCAGGTGTCAGCCCATCTTGTGCTGTTGTCTTGTCTATTGACTATACGCTAACAATGTCGTGGGTCCCAGATGTCAACCAACCACTAGGAGGAAGCATTTTCTTTTTCTATACGTTGACAATGGAGTAACAAAAAATGAGGAACTTGCTTGCTTGCGGCCATGGACATGGTGGGCCCCTAGTGTTATCCTCTCTCCATGGTTGGCCCCAGTGTCATCCTCTCCATGTTGACGATGCGAGAGGGCGGCACCGTGGCGGGCGCACCAAAGTGCGCGGAGGACGATGGCGAGGCCTCGGACGTCGGCGTTAACGAGTTAGGAGACGGCGGGGCATTGGTGCGTGCGCTGAGGCGCAGCCAACCGTGGGAGGCAGAAGCAGGCAACCCTGCCAGCGCTCGTTTGGTTTGGGTGTCTGGAGGAAGACAGGACTGAAGAAACACGACAAACTGTAAAAGTAGTAGGAGTACTTAATAACCTTAACTAAAACCAGCAGGGGCACTTAACAACCATAGCTGAAAGCAGTATGAGTACTTATCCAGGTTCAAACGTACAAAGCATGCCTCGAATAGTGCTACTTTGCCTACAGTTAACCGAGGGTGAGGCCACCAAGCCCTAGGACAAGCCCAGGCGCCACCTCGCGCATCCACAACCTTCTAAAAGCGGCTTCATCTTGCAATGTAGTCAATAAACAGGATATTCGCTTCAGAGCCATTGAAAAGCATGAACATAACCTTCTATCCTATTCTCCAAGATGGACGGGCCTTCATTATTTGAGACCACCCATGAATAAGTACCTTTTCACCTCCAAGGGAAATGGAGTAGGTCGACATAAACATCATGTTGTGACCAAGCGCAAGTCTGACGCGACCATGGTAAGGCATCTGTATAGGAACAACCGAACTAGGAAGTTTCTGCTTCAAGAAGATCACAGCTGTAAAACTGTGTATAAGCAAGAGTTTATGAACAACATATATATCAAAAAATAGCTCGTACCATAAGTTTCTCAACATAGTTAGACCTATTCAACGTTTGCAGCAGTGGCACACATATCCCACGTGGCCTTCCACCATTGAAACGCCCCACAAGGACCTCAGGACGATCAATAAAGTGTAGGAACTGGTGGATGTCATCCCAGTCAACTTGAGTGCCATCAGTATCAGTCGAGTTCTTATAGTATAACAAACGAGTAGCGTGCTTAAATTTGAAATAACCTACACATGTGACACCAATTATAAGAAATATTGGTTAAAAGTAGCTGTTGGGGAACGTAGTATTTCAAAAACAAATCCTATGATCACGCAAAATCTATCTAGGAGAAGCACAACAAGGAGTGGCGAGAGTGTGTCCACGTACCCTCGTAGACCGAAAGCGGAAGCGTTTAGTAACATGGTTGATGTAGTCGAACGTCTTCGCGATCCAACCGATCAAGCACCGAACGCATGGCACCTCCACGATCTACTCATGTTCAGCTCAGTGACGTCCCTCGAACTCTTGATCTAGTTGAGGCCGAGGGGGAGTTTCGTCAGCACGACGGCATGGTGATGGTCTTGATGAAGTTACCAACGTAGGGCTTCGCCTAAGCACTTCGACAATATGACAGAGGTGTGTAACTATGGAGGGGGCACCGCACACGGCTAAAACAATTGTCAACTTGTGTTTCTAGGGTGCCCCCATGGCCCCGTATATAAAGGAGCAAGGGGGTAGGCCGGCCGGCCCCTATAGCGCGCGCCCAAGGGGGTAATCCTACTCCTACTAGGAGTAGGAACCCCCCTTTCCTGGTCCAACTAGGAGAAGAAAAGGAGGGAGACAAGAAGGAAGGAGGGGGCGCCGCCCCTCCCCCTAGTCCAATTTGGACAAGGCCCATGGGGGGGTGCGCGGCCACCCTTGGCAGCCTTCCTCTCTCTCCCCTAAAGCCCAATAAGGCCCATTACTTCTCTGGTGGTTCCGATAACCCTTTCGGCACTCCAATATTTATCCGGTGACCTCCAGAACTCATCCGATATTCGAATAACATCATCCAATATATCATTCTTTATGTCTCGACCATTTCTAGACTCCTCGTCATGTCCGTGATCTCATCTGGGACTCCGAACAACCTTCAGTACATCAAAACACATAAACTCATAATATTGATCGTCATCGAACGTTAAGCGTGCGGACCCTACGGGTTCGATAACTATGTAGACATGATCGAGACACATCTCCGATCAATAACCAATAGCAGAACCTGGATGCTCATATTGGTTCCAACATATTCTTCGAAGATCTTTATCGGTCAAACCGCATAGCAACATATGTTGTTCCCTTTGTCATCGGTATGTTACTTTCCCGAGATTCGATCGCAGGTATCATCGTACCTAGTTCAATCTCGTTACCGGCAAGTCTCTTTACTTTTTTCATAATACATCATCTTGTGACTAACTCATTAGTCTTTTGCTTGCAAGGCTTATTATTTAAATACATTATAGCTGAGCACTTTTTCAGCCCTCTCAAGCCATCAACATTTCTATCCGTTGGATCGACTATTTCTATACAAGCTAAATCACCCGTCAGGCTAGGCTAGCCTTCTTGGGCCACTGCTCCAGCAGCTTTTTTGGGTGTCCGAGGTTCAATTGGGCCTACTGGCATATTGGGCCTGTACTACCACCACATCCAATGCAACGCCCAATTGTAAAACGCAAAAAGCGTACAACCTTAAAACCGTTCGCGACCCTGCTCCTCCTCTGTTCCAATTGTACGGCCTAACCACGATCTAGGATTGCATCGGCGGCTGCGCTGGGTTTGCACGGACGAGGCCTATATCGCCTTCGTGGTCCAGCGGCGCAGCAAGATGGTCCGTTTCTAATGGCCGGCGTCTTATCTGCTGGTAACTGCTCCGGTCAGACTTCAAACATGAATTCATGGCCGGGCTGACGACTCATCTCCTTGAAACTTTAGTTTCTACTAGGTGGTATGTGTATATATGCTTCCCGCCTACAACTCTTTGATCCGATCCGATCAATCTATTCACGAGAGGGAATATAAGCCAGCGAGGCTGGCCTATGCGTACATGGCGGAGGCGATGCGGGGGCGTGTCGATGGCGTGTGAACTATGGTGATTCGGCTCGCAAAGCGGCATGATGCAGGGTGGCTCGAGATGGGCATGTCTGATTAATGTAGAGCAAGGTGACCCAGCTTCCAGTAGGTGATTTAGACATGGAGACGGCGGCGACGCAGCTTCCAGCAGGTGATTCAATATGTCACTTACCATCAGTGATTAATCCAGGTACGTTACTGGCAACCTACACATGATTGAGTTCGTGCGCATGTGTGAAAATATGTTTTTGTTTAGGTTGCTTCTTCATCTTCGTCTTTCCTGCAGAATTTATTTCCCCTACAATTTGCCTGTCCCACCGAGTGATTCCAATGTGCTAATGTGTTTTCAATCTCAATTTTGTACAGGAAGTGCTCATCCTGTTTCTGGTTAATTGATTTGGGCAAATCTTGGAGGTTGATTCTTGTATATTGGCTTGGAGTATTCTTCTCGTGACAATCTGGAACTGCTGACATCCAGCTAATTAGTTCACGTAGACTGGCGGAGCTGATCCCTTCATACTTTAACATCCATCTATCTAGGACGTATGAATCCATGTATGTGTTTTACTCATGACATGGTACTGTTTGTTGATGTATGCAGCAGATTTCTTATAATGATATAGTAAAATGGGCAAAAAACATAATCAGGCTATTCTAGAAAGAGGTGATGCGAAGAAAACACCAACAATCTCTTTCCTAAATACATGGTACAACATGCCAAGAAAGGACGAATGTATACATACTTGCATCATACATCGTATATTGACTTTACTGCTTATGAATTATGTCTTGTGTTGTTGCTGCTACCAATATACTCCCATGCATATTCTGAACCATTAAGTGCATGGGTTCTTTTAATCTACTCTATATAATGAACCGACAAACTCTCAGCACACAATTCTTTTAATCTACTTGACTTAGCTACATGCGTGCACAATTAAAAAATATCATGTTAATATGATCCATATGATTGATAACACCATATATCTGATCTTATCAGTAGAAATTGTGTGATACGCAGTTGACAGGAAACTTGGACGGCTGGATTTTTTTAATCTTTTGTACGCTGGTCAGGAAACTTCTTGATAGCTTCATGATGGTCTAACTAGAAGTTAGGCCATTTCAAGTGCGAAAAAACATCTAGAAGGCTATTCATCTTGCATGGTTCCATATAAGGTGAAATCATCATGACTGATGTTTTATTCATAAGAAGTCATCTTCATTGATGCTCCCAAAATCTTAGGCTTAGCAACAAAATTTCGAATTTACCAAAAGGAACCAATCATACTATTATTTCATTTCCAATGTATATATATTCCCTATATCATGAAATGAGCCACATGTTCTTTCTTATTAATAGTATTGGCATGGAAAAACTCACACTTCTAATGACTGTACGGTACTTGTTTGCTTTGCGCATGTGAAAAGCTGAAGTGAGCCTCCCATGAGCACATCATGTTTCTTTTTGTTCGCTAATTATGATCATTGCCAGTGTTGTGTGCCACTTACACTTACAATTCTACAGCAATTCTGGCTTTCAAGTAAAGAAGTACAAACAATTCTGGCTTTCAAGTAAAGACGGATTATGCCGAGAGGCAGGTGGCCCTGATAAAGCAAAAGGCAGATTGAGAATGGCGAGCACAACGACAAGGGAAGAATGCCATGCCTGTCGAGCCACCCAAGGACTAAGTCCATGTTCGGGAGAGAAGGAAGGCCTTGGCAACTAAGAGCCACAACATTCCAATGTGGGTTCAATATTATGTTCATGGATGCTTGTGCACATTCTTGATAGAAGAGATTATAAAGAGGGTAGTGCATATTGCCTTTTCATAGTCGAGGCAAGTCATTATTGAAAAAATTGAATCCTTTTTAACACTAAGGGAGACCAGTTAGCTCTTTTCCTGGACTATGTATCTTCAACTAATCAACTAAAAATGATGGATTATAAAATAGAGCACTGCAATTAGAACAAGTGAACGAAATAAAGCAGCGCAATCACAACAAGTGAACGCTCATCACTGATTTAGGGGTATGATAGACCAAATTAGCTTAAATTTACAAATATATATAGTACATTATGATACTAAAACAATATATAGTCTCTACATATATTTGTATCAATCCTTAACATTAGAGTGCGAAAATATATGGGTGTAACAACGCGCGCCATAGATGATCTAGTGATGAGTATTACCGAGAGGGCCCAGAGATACCTCTCTGACACTCGGAGTGACAAATCCTGATCTTGATCTATGCTAACACCATAAACACTTTCGGAAACACCTGTAGAGCATCTTTATAATCACCTAGTTACGTTATGACATTTGATAGCACACTAAGTATTCCTCCGGTATTCGGGAGTTGCATAATCTCATAGTCATAGGAACATGTATAAGCCATGAAGAAAGTAATAGCAATAAAACTAAACGATCATAGTGCTAAGCTAATGGATGGGTCTTGTCCATCACATCATTCTCCAAATGATGTGATCCCGTTGGTCAAATGACAACACATGTCCATGGTTAGGAAACATAACCATCTTTGATTAACGAGCTAGTCTAGTAGAGGCATACTAGGGACACTCTGTTTTGTCTATGTATTCCCACATGTATCAAGTTTCCAGTTAATAGAATTTTAGCATGAACAAAAGACATTTATCATGATATACAAGGAAATGTAAATAGCTACTTTATTATTGCCTCTAGGGCATATTTCCTTCAGTAGCATCTTTGTGAGAGAAGGGAATCACAAATCGTTGCTACTTCAAAAGTTAAATTGGGATTAGTTAGACAGAATAGGTGTATTAAGAAGTAATCGAGGCAACATGGAAGAACAAGATACAAAACTAACATGGATGAAGTACTAGAAATACGTCGGGGGTGGAAGATCATAGTGAAGATGAAACCAGGTTTTGCTATTTCCATCAACATTCGTGCGCCAACTTTCAGTCTGTAACACGTGAGAAAGTTTATCCAAGTTCGGCCATAAAAAAAGCAGCGATCTTCTTGGTTCATGAACCCAACTCGGAACTTATATCCATGGCTTGTCTTCGATGTGACCATTAAACTAGTGCATTCAGTTATGGCAAGGCCGGCCATCTTGAGTACATGTGTTCTCGCAGAGCAAGGAATGCACTGCAGGAAAAATAATATGAGAACACAATGTATTCACTATCCAAATCTAGAAATAATTTTATCCTTCATGTCATTGTTGACCATGCTACAAGTACCTTTTCTCCAAATATAGCAATCCAAATTTCCAAATTAGTCGACAACATGTTCAAAAAACCCCACCCTCCCGGATAGAAAAGAGGATTCTAGGAACATAATGTGCGTGTTTTAAAATCATGTGTTAGGATGAGAAGGAACAAGTGTGGCGTCTTGCCGAGGGCGCATAAACTCGTAGGATCCTCGCACTTTGGGCACTGCAAATGAAACACACTAGATTCAGTAGGAAGAAAAATGCATCAACGGCGGCGGCTACCATCCTAGGATTACCCGCGACCAAGGGACTTGGATTTATCGGGGATGGATGAAGAATTCGTACATGGTTCTCCATGAGAAAACACTATGCAGTCAAGTCACCGAGAGAGCGTTTTCTCTGAACAAGCAGATGAGGGAGAAGGGGATTTAGGCCTAGTGAAACATTGCTGCTTTGTCCGTCCAGCTTACTGCCTGGAAAGGTGGTTTTTTTTGTGATTTGATGGCTCATTGGGCATTACTGCGGCGCTACGACTGGGGTGAGTATACTGTGCAGTTGTGCACTCTAATTTGGTGCATGGCACATGGACCCCGTTGCCGAATGCCCCACATATCAGCGAAAGGAAGTAGAAAGGCAGGAGTAACTAGTTACAATTTTTTTGATAGAGAGATAATCCCTCTGTAAAAAAATATAAAAATCTTTTATATCACAACTTTACACTTACATAAGAAAAATCAAGGGGAAATATGGGGGTTTAGCTGAGAAAATAATACTCAAACATGCTCATGTTTTTGGACTTTGGGCCACAGGCCGGTAGGCGTGCATGTTTGGGGGGGCATGTGTTCTAACTCAGCGCATTTCATATTGCAAGCGATCGGTACGGCGCTGGTTTTAGATGATGTCCCAAGGCGAATACAAAAAATTAAATAAAGCACGACATTGTGTTAGAATGAAATCGAACGATAGTTGCTAACCAGCAATCAGCGTTACAATTCTTTCACGATATCCTACGTGATAAATAATATTGTCGTACAACATATACACATAGGACACTTGTTTCACCATGCCATATAATTACATCAAAAGCTCTCAGAGGATAGATCAGTTCAGCAGCTGCATGCTGCTACTAAAGAATTACAAAGTTGATTAGGACTAGCTCTCCTTGCCGAGAAATTTAGATTTTGGCATCATCCCCAACCGCAAGATTTGATGGAGTTTTGAACCTTGACCATCCTTTAGCATCAATCATCATGCAACCATCCTTTGTACTTATGGTATATTGAGCAGGTTCATTCACACCAAGGTTGCGCATGGTAAGACAAACTTGGCCACGGTCGCCCGTATTATTGAACGACTCCCTCGTTGCTCTAGAAATTCTCTGTTTGCAAACAAGAAGACATACGCAAATAGTTAGATCAACCAAGTGAAAACATTGAAACAACATGGAAAGAAAAAAAGAACGAAGCACTTGGACTGCCAATGCTTACCAAGAAGGTGGAGATGACGGTTTTTGTAAGGATTTTGGTATACGCAGAGCGAACTGCAGCCCAGTCTGTTGCCGGTGCAAGTGCTCGTTCTGTTGTCGCTGCATGTGCCGGAGCAGATGCAAGTGCAAATTGAAGTGTTGGTGCAGGTGCCGGAGCCATTGCTGGTGCCTGTGCCGGTGCGACTGGTAGTGCCGCTGCTGCTACCAGAGTGGTGCTCCTTGTGGAGCTAGTGCAGGTGTCGGAGCAGGTGCCCGTGTCGGTACCTGATCCTCCCGTATATCAGCTCGATCCATTGGCGCGGCCGGTGCCCAATCCTCTGGTGGATCAGACTGAGCTGCTGCCACTGTCAGTGCTAGAGCCAGTGTTGTCGGAGTAGGTGCCAGTGCTCGATGCAATGCTGAAGGTGGTACCGATGTGCGAGATAACAGCGATTGTCTCTAGTCTGCTATGATTTCATAATTTGGTTTTCTAACTTCGCTAGGCTCCGTGACCTAGATCCAATATTTTTCTTCACTTCTTTTAATTGCAACAAGGACAAATTGTGGCGTGTTTGTTAAAACAAACAACAGTTCATCACAGGGCTTCATATTGTACTCAAACAACATACTGACCCAATTGTGTCCAGTAATATAAGTGATGGACAATGCCGTCATTACTTACATGTCATAAGAAGTGGAAACTGCTAAAATACCAATCATATAGCAAACCAAATGGTTTATTCTGTAATGAATGTGACATGGAAAAACCTGCATTGCAAAATTGCAGGAAAAGTAAGAAAACATGGCAGTAAATCAACAATATTGACTTGATGTGACACGAGTCAATCCTTACTAGGATATCACTATGCTCAAGTTCTAAATAGAAGGTTGATTGTCCAAAGGTCATGACAACTCGTTTGGAGCGAACATCCATAGGATTGAAAATCATAGTGGGTGCGATAAACCCTGTAATGCATACATATATCATAGTGTAACCATAATTGATAAGCTATCCCAACAAAAAAAGATGATCTGGATACTTCAAAATATACAGACTGAATTGAGTGGACAAACATTAAAATAGACTGTTCTCATGACTCACCACACAACAAAAGCGGCAGTACTATACAATACAGGGTTCACACACACAAATCAAGTACTGAACAAGTAGTGCTTACTACAGAGAAGCAAAGTTGCACTTATTAAACTTTGTAGACTATTTGTTGCCACCAACCTACGGGATGTACCCCACATAACTGACTAGGCCATGGACTTTGTGAGAGATGTCTATCGGCATCATCACCATCTGGTCAACCTTGAGCAACCTAACAGAGCGGTCTTTCCACTCATAAACATGACCATGAAGATAGTCTGCATCAGATTTGTCGGGAAGCTTTACGTGAACCACACCCTTCGTAATCGAAGGCGCAGCTAGGAAATTGTTGTGGTGAAGTACACCCTCGAGAACATGCTTAACAACAAAGCTACATGAATACGCTTGTTCACCACACATGGCGACAAGGAGACAACAGCTGGATAGTTTATTAGTAGAACTCATCCTCAGGTCTTCCAGTTCACATGGCATGACTGTAAGAACCTCATCTCCACCGTGGTCCTGGTTCTAATTCAAACAGAAACCAAATATTTTATTACTACCTCCGTTCAGAAATATAAGATGATTTTCGATATTTGACTCCATATAAGACTACATATACGCACATAAATGAGTGAACAAACACACTAGAACATGTCTTTAAAGGCATGAGAGCAGAGGGATTACTTGCAATATTCATAACACAAGTTACTAAGGCTACTATACTCTCCTCAAAGGCATGAGAGCTAAAATCTTGCATTTCCTACAGCTAGCATTGATGTTCATAAGTAGTTGAAAGTAATCTATAAGAAATCAGTGTTATGTTCAAAAATCATATGTATGTCAACCTCTCGCATGTTTTGGTCAAAAGAGCGGTTTAGAACAGTGATTTGGCACACAAAAATCACATGCAAGATCACCCTGGAAGTTGTACTACTAGTACTAGTACTGCGTGTTAGATTAAAAAACATGATCAAGATCGCGAAAAAGGTCGTCAAGAAGAGATATTACCTGGACCGGCTTAACATGGAATCTCGGAGAGGAGGGCTTGGATAGGGCGATGGCCTTGAGCTTTTCGGTGGTAGTCTCGGCAGGGTTCTTGTGCTTCTTCGTACCCTGAAGAAGCCAAATATTTTATTACTACCTCCGTTCAGATATATAAGATGATTTTCGATATTTGACTCCATATAAGACTACATATATGCACAAAAATGAGTGAACAAAGACACTAGAACATGTCTTCAAAGGCATGAGAGTAGAGGGATTACTTGCAATATTCATACCACAAGTTACTGAGGCTACTATACTCTCCTCAAAGGCATGAGAGCTAAATTCTCGCATTTCCTACAACTAGCATTGACGTTCATAAAGTAGTTGAAAGTAATCTATAAGAAATCAGTGTTATTTGCAAAAATCATATGTATGTCAACCTCTCGCATGTTTTGGTCAAAAGAGCAGTTTAGAACCGTGATTTGCCACACAAAAGTCACATGCAAGATCACCCAGGAAGTTGTACTACTAGTACTAGTACCGTGTCTTAGATGAAAAACACGATCAAGATGACCAAAAAGATTGTCAAGAAGAGATATTACCTGGACCGGCTTGGACAGGGCGATGCCCTTGAGCTTGTATGCCGTAGTCCCGGTAGTGTTCGTGCGCTTCTTAATACCCTGAGCCCCGACGACTTTGGCCAGAACCGACATCATTTCGGCCGGTGCTCCAGGATCCATCAATAAACTTTCAAATAGAAATAAAAGTATAGAAACCATAATCACAAAACCAAAAGAAGAACATAGAGGGTGTTAGGACCGGTCGCATGGTTGCAAGACCGGGCCTTGGCCAGAAGTAACACCATTTATGCGCTCACCTTTCCTTCTTGAGAGAAGAACAATGACAGAAGTGTGTCCGGGTTTTCTTGAAGAAATGAGGAATAAAATGAGGGAGAAGCGAGTTGGGGTTTTCTTCAAGAGAGGAAGATGAGGGAGAAGAGTAAAATGATGGTTGCTTTGTCCGTCCAACTTACTGCTGGAAAGGTCAATGTTTATTGATTTGACGGCTCATTGAGCATTACTGCGGCGCTTCGACCGGTGTAGTCTACCATGCAATTGTGCACTCTAGTATGGAGTAATTTAGTGCATGGCAAGTGGACCCCGATGCTGGCCATCCCACACGTGGCGCAAGTGAGTAGTAAGGTTCCCGACGATTGTCGAGGAGGATCCGCACGGTAGAGCGTGCACACTATTACTGAAAAATATATGATTACATCAAGCGTTTTAACTTTTATGACGGAGGAGTACTCCTACTACTAGGCATGTGCAGTGGTTCATACGTCCGTACTATAATCTTGTAGCTAGCGTAGGAAGATGTGACGATAAAAAAGATGTTGTGTGCAGGTCAACTATATGAATAGTTATGTAACATGCCCCTTTTTTTAACTATCCGATCGAGAAGAATGAACGGTGAGATCAATGTTAACACAACTAGGACTACAGCGCACGAAGAGTACAGTTGACTGTCCGGTCGAGAAGAATGAACGGTGAGATCAATGTTAACACAACTAGGACTATAGCGCATGGAGAGTACGGTGCTACAGAGCATGAAGGCTGCATGAGACCACACTAAGTTAACACAAACACACTAGGAGCATGTAGAGCATGCATGAAGAGGGGTGCTGAGATGAGCGTGCAAAATTTTGCAAAAAAAAAAAAAGATGAGCATCCACGCCTAAACACCACTGAAGTCCCTCTGCTTCCCGAGGCGCACGACGGTGGTGATGCAGGATGCCACCGCCCGCAGAGCCCGCTCCCTGTAGACATGAGCTAGCTCATCAAAGACGGCTTCCAATGGCACGAATGAATTTCGGTGACGAAGCCCTGAGAGGATTCTCCCGGCAACAGCGATGGCCGCCCGCAACCCCTCCTTGTTCAGCTCCGCCCCCACCACCGCGCGGAGACAACTCAGCTCCTCGGAGATATAGGTGAAGAAGGAGACCATGTCAGGAAGCCGCAGCTCGTTGAAGTCGATCGGGTGGTCGAACGGGTTTAGCCCGACGACCGGCATGGTCGCGCTGGCCCGATGGTAGGCATCGCGCAACCGCAACACTTGCATGGAAACATGGTCCAGCAAGTTGTTGAGGCGATCCTGGACCTTGTCACGATCGGCCCGCTCACACTCCAGCCAGCTCGCCTGACTACCCATCGTATCTCCCACTTTATGCAGCAATACCACCGATGCCTCAAGCAACTTTGTGGTGGACGTATACCCCTTTTGAAGCTCCATGAACTCCCGCACATAAAGGAGGGGCATCGCACTCCTCTCCTCCTTGAGCTCACGGAGCTCCATGTCCTTGGCCCTGAGCTCCGCATCCTAGGCATAGAGCTCCTATGTCAGGCACCTCACCTCAGAGTCCGTGATCTGGTGCGCCTCCATGGAACCAGGTACAAGCAATGGGGGCGAAATGACTGAAAGCCAATGCAATCTATGGGAAGACGGAGGGAGCCAGCCCAATCGATGACTTTTCACTTCAGGGAGCAGTGGGTTTTACAGGCGGAGTCATCATGACTAATTGCTGCCGTGCCTACTCCCGTCAATAAAAAAATATCCCGTCGCGCCTGCCACAGCCAAAGACCAGTGCAACGCAGAGGTGTATATTTAAATTTACCAACCGGCAAGGAGAGAAAAAAGGGGTGAAAACAACAAATGTGCCAGCGGCCTAGCTAATTGGTCGCACTAGCCCAACTATCTAGCCATCGTGCTTCACTGACGTACCCGACAAGAAAGGTGGGCTTTTGTGATTTGACGACTCATTTACTTTGTTCGACTGAGGACGACCTAGAAAACACGCGGTAGGGCGTCCCACGTCTTGGCAAGGAAGAAAATATGCGTGCACCACCCGGGAGGACCCAAAAACCGTGCCGTAGGGTGTGCCATGTATCAGCATGGAGGAAAATTGTGCGTGTAAAAATAAATTGTGTGAAAATTACCTATGGTTCGACCTCGGGACCAAACCAGTCTGCTGAAAACACCCCACTAGTCACATGGCTTCATCATGCTAACATGGCATGGAGGATAGGTGTGGTTAGCTCCATCTCGACCAGCCACAACGTCTCTTGTTCTAGGCGATTCATCTAATTTCCAAGCATTTTTTAGTTATAATAACACCACGGCAAGCTCACGCTGCTCTTCGTGTGTGCTCGCGCGTCTAAAGGTTGTACTGGTCAGTCAATGTTCATGCACGTGTTGACGAGCCACTCCCTCTATACTAGATTGAGAGGAGAGAGATGGCAGACATGGGAGCCACCAGCAAGTCAGTCAATGTTCATGCACCTGTTGATGAGCTACTCCCTCTACACTATAATCAACGTAATACTGTATAAAATCAAGTTATGCGCAAAGCCAGCAACCATTGCGGTTTCAGGCTATCGGGGTACGTGCGAGAAAACATCAGGTGCTCTCGCAGCTTGGATGCTACGGTGATACGAGCTTCGAGGTCGTTCAATCTGAGATCCAATGGCATCCGAGTAGTATACGTGCTTGTGGGTTGTGTCTGAACTTATCAGATTCAGGGCTCCACAAATCCCTTGTTAGATTCGAACACTGGGGTGCGTGCGAAGCACTCAACTTCCCCTATCTTCCTACTCTCCACGCTCTAGCTCGATGAACAAGAACGAAATGACACAAAGTAGTCTACCCAGGTTCGGGCCACCTTGCAGTGTAATACCCTACTCCTGCTTTGTGGTGGATTGCCTTGAGGTGGGCTGAGGAAGAACTAGTACAGTGGTGGAACAACCTTAGGAGGTGTGTTCTTGGGTGTTAGGGTGCTTTTTGATCCGGTTGATCCGTCCCCCTTCTGTGGTGGTGGCTAAGCTATATTTATAGTGGCCTTGGTCCTCTTTCCCCAAAATATAGGCGAGAAGGGATCCCACAACAGCCAAATTTGAAGGGAGACACCTAGTACATCTTATCCTAACGAAAGGTGGTCTTTGCATGCAAAGCTTCTGATCCTGATGCCACGGTGGGCTTGGTGATGACCACCAGCCTGCCGTCCTAGTGATCCTGGTCTCGTTGCATGGAAATAGAAACCTTTGGCTGATTCCTCGGGACTCCGCGCCTCCAGTTTACTCTTTAGCACCAAAGAGGAAACCTGTTGTCCTGCGCCCACTGGCGCCCGTCTGGCCTTGGTCATCATGGCTTGCGTCATCTGAACCTCTTGAGCTGGGGGCTTGCATAGAGATCTCTCCTCCTCAGGAGCCAGCCGAGTGACACTCCTCCATCCAGAGGTCTTGGTGTCATCCGCCTCGCGAGGCTTGGCCCCTCGCGAAGGTCTTCAGTATTGATGCTGAAGATGGGCCATACTAGGCCGGTGAAGGGGCCATGTCATGGGCCACAGGCAGGCAAGTCTGGTGTCGTGGTTCCTACAACGCTGACAGTAGCCCCGGGCCCAAGCCGCACTCAGACTTGGCTTCGAGACGAAGCCAAAGGGCCAGGGCGAAGTGCCGTGGGCTCCAACCACCTGCGGACCTAATTGACGCGTGGCGCCTGGATGGGACTAGGGCGTCTCCACTTCCCCATGCTGCCTCGGCAACCGTTCGACTTGATTGGAGACTGCTGCATGCAGAAAAGTATCATCATTACCTGCGATCATGGAGGCTGGCGATTTGCCTCCCTCTTGCTATAAATGAGGAGGGGCGGAGC
Source organism: Secale cereale (assembly GCA_902687465.1). Taxonomy (NCBI): domain Eukaryota; kingdom Viridiplantae; phylum Streptophyta; class Magnoliopsida; order Poales; family Poaceae; genus Secale; species Secale cereale. The sequence continues at coordinate 560,143,293 of LR738711.1, read as the reverse complement.
CCCCTCTACTCATCTCCATCTCCTTGCTGCTCGTTCCTCCTTCCTGCTTCTTGCTTTGCCGTCTTGCAGAAACGTCAATGGTGCCGATCAGGAGGTTCTCTTCAGCGCAGAAGGGCAAATTTTCCCCGAGAGGAGCCCGGGCCACTCCCACCGAAGAAGAGGTTTGGTCACCCCCGTGAGGCCGACAGGGATTTGGAGCCGATGCGGCCTTGGACCGAGCGGCCTCCACCTGGCTTCCTGATCCCTCTGTACGCCCATGAGCAGGGTGCAGGGCAGGTGGGCAACGCCCAACCCCTTGTCGACAGGGATCGTAGAGGACATGCTGCAACTTCGCGGCCGGTTGGTGCACGGACACACGTCAAAAGCTCGCCCCGCGAGTTCATCTTGTGGGCGGAAATGCCGCCGCTTTCATGGATTTGGCTCCTGATGTTCTTTGCCGAGATGATGCCACCGAGGGGGCCTGCTGAGCTGTGGCTGCAACATGACGGGTGCTGCAGCCAAGTTGCCGAGGTGGAGGTTGAGGTCTCCCCCCCAGGCGACGTCTTCATAACTCATGGAGGGGGCGAGATTGCCCAGGCTTGTCGTCCAAGAGGGGCCTCTGCCATCCATTTTGAGTACGACAGAGCCTCCACGCTTTTCTTCAAGGTCTTCGGCGATGATGGTCAGCGCCTAGAATGCTGCCCCGGGAGTGGCTGTCTGCGAGGCACGGCCGCGGGCACTGAACATGCCCTTGGCCTTGTCAGCAGCTCCTCTAGCAGCAACAGCGAGTGCTCGAAGTCCAGCGATTCTCTAGAGACTAGAGACGACGACAGCTACGAGCCTCGAAGCTCCCGCCGCGCCCGGAGTGGGGCGTCGGCATCCGCCCGATGCCGTCGGCGATGTCCCCGGCCGCGGTTCTGATGACCCACAAGTATATGGGATCAATTGTAGCTGTTTTCGATAAGTAAGAGTGTCGAACCCAATGAGGAGCAGAAGGAAATAACAAGTGTTTTTCAGTAAGGTAATATCTGCCGGTGCTGAAATTGTAAGTAGCAGAGTAGTTTGATAGCAAGATTATTTTGTAACGAGCAAGTAACAATAGTAGCAAAACAAGTGCAAAAATATAGCCCAATCCTTTTGAGGCAAAGGACAGGCCAAGACGGTCTCTTATAATAAGCAAAGCGTTCTTGAGGGTACATGGGAATTTCTTCTAGTCACTTTCATCATGTTGGTTCAATTCGTGTTCGCTACTTTGATAATTTGATATGTGAGTGGATCGGTGCTTAGGTGTTGTTCTTACATGAACAAACCTCCTACTTATGATTAACCCTCCCGCTAGCATCCGCAACTACGAGAAAAGTATTAAGAATAAATTCTAACCATAGCATTAAACTTTTGGATCCAATCGGTCCCTTACGGAATAGCGCATAAACTGGGGTTTAAGCTTCTGTCACTCTTGCAACCCACCATCTAATTACTACTCCACAATGCATTCCCTTAGGCCCCAATATGGTGAAGTGTCATGTAGTCGATGTTCACATGACACCACTAAGGGAATCACAACGTACATACTATCAAAATATCGAACACATATCAAATTCACATGGTTACTTGCAACATCATTTCTCCCGTGACCTCAAGAACAAAGGTACTCACAAATGATGAAAATGCTCAAGACCATAGGAGTATTAAATAGCATAATGGATCTGAACATATAATCTTCCACCAGATAAACCATATAGTAATCAACTACAATATGTAATCAACACTACTAGTCACCCACAAGCACCCATCTATAGTTCCGGTAACAAGATTGAACACAAGTGATGAACTAGGGTTTGAGATGAGATGGTGATGTTGAAGATGTTGATGAAGATATCCCTCCCCAAGATGGGAGAGTTGTTGGTGATGGTGATGATGATGATTTCCCCCTCCGGGAGGGAAGTTCCCTTGGCGGAATCGCTCCGCCGGAGGGCAAAAGTGCTCCTGCCCAAGTTCCGCCTTGAGATGGCGGCGCTCCGTCCCGAAAGTATTCTCCTTATTTTTTCTATGTCAGAAGGGCTTATATACTAGAAGATGGGCACCGGAGATGGGCCTGGGTGAGCACAACCCACCAGGGCGCGCTTG
>LR738711.1:560101092-560141103 GCA_902687465.1 Secale cereale | reverse complement strand
GGTGGGGGGGGGGGGGGGGGGCGGCGCGCCCAGGTGGGTCGTGCCCACCTGGTGGGCCCCTCTGGTGGTTATCAGCTCCAGTATTTTTATATATTCCATAAAAAATCTCCGTGAAGTTTCAGCTTGTTTGGAGTTGTGCAGAATAGGTGGCCTGACGTAGCTTTTTCAGGTCCAGATTTCCAACTACCGGAATTCTCCCCCTTGGTGCATTCCTTGCAAATTATGAGAGAAAAGTTATTAGAATTACTCCAAAAAACATTATTATGCATAATAACAACATAAATAACAACAAGAAAACATGATGCAAAATGGACGTATCAGGTTCTCCTAGCTTTTTTCTTTTGTTTCCCTGCGCGGAATCATGTTAAGCCCCATGGGGGTATGTAAGAGGTTGTATTACTTTTGCCTTAATGTCATCACTCCTCACTTAGTACTGAGATTGCATGTCTCGCTTGGGCATTGTGCTCTTTTTCTTTCTCGTGGTAGCCTGGTGCTCTACATCAACAGGACCCAGTCCCCAGGCAGGCTTCAGCCATTGTTGGTATGCCAGGTCACGATACCATGGTCAAGGCCAGGAGGTGAGCGGCCCGAGGTCCTGTGGGGACCCCGACTCATAAGTCGTGATCACCGAATGCACGTGTACAGTGATCCCAGAGATCAATGCTCACTGAACACACAAAAGCTGAATAACAAGAGTCTTACATCCACACATACCGTATTACACAAATAGGACCATAATGGTCAAGTCTTGAGTATATCATCGCAGCGGAAATCTTCAATGACAACATGGACCCATGCCATCTGCCTTAACCCTACAGGCATTCTGACTGGGAAGCGTCCTAGCTCGCATGCTCGTCGCCAAGAAATCTTCATCATAACCTGTCCTCTCCTGCCTGGCCAATAAAATAACCAGTGGCAAGCCAATGAGTACATTGAATGTACTCGCAAGCAACCCAAGTGTGATAACAGAATAATTATGCAAGGCTCTACTGCTAGGTTGGCAGTTTTGCGGAAAGCTAGTTTTTCATATGCAAGTATGATCAACATATAACATGGATATGCATGTGTCTGTAACAAGTATCAGGAGGTCACAGACATCAATATCGAAAAAGAGTTGTAATCAACTCGTCTTCAAGCTCATTGTAACTTTCTCACAATCACATCAACAATATCTCTGAATCGTGTTGTTTCCCAGAAACTTATGGACATAGTCTAAGTAGCACCACCCAACTGTCCTTGACCGCGGACACGGCTATTCGAATAGTTTGACACTCTGTAGAGGCTGCACACTTTACCCACAAGATCCGGGGAACTTCCGTGTCATCCACGACCCGCGATACCTCAAGTACCCGGGGTAAGCACCGGATCACTATCTTTCCCTAGACGACACTAATATGGAGTCCACTCGATTGGTAACAGCCCCGTGCCAAACATTTCACATCTCAAGGTTTGTGGAGACTCGCTCCGTATTCATCACATATCACAAGCACGGGGTACCAATGGTGTGTCCGGTGCCCTGTAAAGACAGTCATGGCCGCCTACCCAAGCGCGACCACGTCCCGAGAGTGACCTCATGTCACCCCCGTCACTAGTAATGCGGGCACCATGCTAGTATCGACCTAGGTAATCAATAATGCCCTTTCCCATATAAGGGTAGAGTGGTTGCACATGTTTGGTTGGGACGGTAGTCACACATAAATCTAATCCATCTCTGTAAACAACACTTCCGTCAAGCCTCGGCACACTACTTCTCCACCAAGTAGTGCCCTAGCTCCTCATCAACTCCCAGGGGCATTAGTGGCACCCACTGGGTCATTTGCAAGTATGTTAGACCACACTTGTTTCACTCAATGCATAACCCCGACCCATTTTGCGTAGCCAACTACTATAGCATACATCTATCAATTCCCACCCACATAACCCTCATAGGAAGGTAGGGTCATGTTTGTTGCAAGTTTCAACAGTAAAGTAACAGGGGTAGCAACCAAAGTGGTTTCCACCTCAACATGATTCCGATGCATTGAATAATAAGGTGCTATGAGACATGCATAAAAAGGTTTCTTGAACATGGTCAAAGGGCTGCTTGCCTTATTCTTCTGAGTCTTCAAACCTTCTGGTCCATCTCCGAGTACTTCGTTTATTTCGTCAACTAACGATGGAAACAATCATAATAAGCAACACAATCAAAGCAAAAATAAAAGTGCTCTAAAAATAGGAGTTGGACTTTTCTAGGATACCTCTGGTCATATGAAAAATAACCAAGGTGGTTTCATACGTGTTGGATCAATAGGTAGTTTGGAACATTTCAATGTGATGGAACCAAAGGGTTTATGGATTTGGAAGAAATATACAGAAATATTTCCTTGAATGATGAGCAAAGGTACCCATCATCAAGTCATGATTTTAGAAGCATCTAGGAGTTGGTTTCACTGGATTTGGAATTCAAATGAATTTCCTAGGATTTTGCAAAGCTGATAAATATGAAGAAATGGCTCAATATTTGGTGGGGTACAGAAACTATTATTAAAAATGTTCCAAAACTAAGTTTGGACATGACAAGCATCTAGGAATTTGAATCACTGCATTTGGATCAAGATTGAGCTCTATGTGATTTTCTAAAGTTCATCACAGAAATGAAATAAAGGCACTTGATAAATATTTGTGAAAGAAATGTTTCTGGAATAATGTGCATGCTGCACCATGTGATAGAGCATGATTTATGGAGCCATAGGAAATTTGAATCATGCAATTTGGAGTTCAAATGAATTATCTAGGCATTTTTGAAGTTGACAGAATAAAGAAAAAAGAAAAGGAATAAGGGTTCAACCTTATACAGAGCGCAGGGCGAGGGATAGCTCGCGGGCCGACCCAGCGGCTCGGCCGCTCGCGTGCAGGGGGGCCACGCCGGAGGCGTCTTTCGGGGATACGCTTCCGCGCGGGGGAGGCGGGCTGCACCGTTGCCGCCTCCACTTAAACGGGTGGGCCTTGCCCCCGGGGTCGCTGACCTGCGGGCCCCTCCCGCAGGGTCATCCCCTACCTCCCGCGCCGCGACGGAGGGGCTGGTTGCCGCGGCTGCGCGCCGGCCGGCGCCCGTTCCCGGCGGCAGGGGCCACCTCTGGCCAGGCCGAGGCCACCGGAGGGTTCCTCGGGGAGCGGCGCGTCGGGGAAGTCCCTTGGGGCGGCAGGGGAGGGGCTGGAGCACCTCCTGCATCTGACCATGGCGGCGGCCCCGTCGGTCGATGGTGGAGCGGGCACCATAGGGCACGAGAAGAGCGATGTAATGACTTGGGAGACGCACGGGAGAGGGATAGAGCGAAAGGAGGTGCAAGGGGGGCTCGGGGTGCCTTTTAAGTAGGGGGGCGCTGGTCCACCGAGACACCGTGCGCCGGCGAGCATGTTGCCGTCGTTGCAGGCCATGGGGGCAGCAGTGGGCGTGTCCAGGTTGTTCCTGGAGCTGGTCCACGCCTAAAGGAAGAGAGAGGAGGAGCGGGGAGGCGCCAGAGAGGTCGCGCGTGCGAGGTCGCTCACTGGTGCTCAGGGTCGGCCGGTGCGCGTGTGAGCAGGGGTGACGGAGGAGGAGAGAGGAGGGGGCCGACCGCCCGGCGTGCTGCGGACGTCGAGGCCGCCTCGGGGGACACGAGGGGGAAGCCCAAGGCTGTCGGATGCCCCTGATTGGAGGTGGCTACAGTGCTCCAGAGCACTGTAGCGCGCTCCAGAGCGTGCTTTTGGCTGCCATTGGCATGGCATGTCGTCCAGGGCGTGTCCAACGGTGTCCAGAGTGTAGAGGAAGTAGTAAACAATGGGGAGGCAGTCTTGGATGCTCTGGGGAGCCTCTGGGATGATGAGGGAGGTGATGGAGAAGGTAAAAACTGCTGTCCAGCAGTAGGAATTGGGGTTTTACCCCCTCCAATGATTGAGCTGAGGCCATAGAGAAGTTACTGGGGGTAGAGGATGATCAGGGGAAGGTGTGGTAGAAATTTGGGGTAAAGGGAAATAGTAAAAGAGGTCCAACCACTTGTTTTGGTAAATGGACAGAAGGTGTTTGATCAGGTTTTGGGGAGGCAAATGACTTCCAATTGGCATGGGACTTAACAGGATCAAATGTCACATATAATTAGGCCCCTACACCAAATTTGAGCTCATTTGGGCAAAGTGGCCAATGTAACTTTGGTGAACCCTAGAAATCAACAGAAATGGTTTCACCATGTTTGAGTCAAGCAATTCATCTCCCCTTGATGCACCACTTGGTGTAGCATCATCATTTGGGGTTATGAACATGCCCACAAAGTTTGAGGCTCCAGATAAAAAGTTGACAATGTAAAGTTGTTCAAATTTGAATTTGAACAAAAGTGGTTCTGGGGTGATCTGATCAGGTTGCTCTATTCCAAACCTTGTGCCATTTGGTCTAGATGCCTTATTAGGCCATTCTAGCATGTGCACCAATTTTGAGAGCATTTGGACAAGTTTGGCAATGAAGAGTTGCTCAAACTTCAAATATGGACAGAATGGTTTTGAAGGGGTTTGAGGATGTTTTCTTGCTTCCCAAGGCATGGGACTTGGCAAGATCATCAAATATGTCATAAATGACATGATAGAATTTCCCTGGAATTTTTGGAGAATATTTCCTTTGTAAATATTTCAAAAGCTTGAAATATCCAGAAAGGGTTTTGGAAGGATTTGTCCAATATTTTGAACATGACCATGTGTTGAAACTCTTATATATGGACAATATATGTCCTATGAGTCTCCCTGAATTTTGGCAAATATTTTTGAAATGATTGATTAATTTTTCCCTATTAAAGACCATTTCTGGCCTTAAGAAAAAGCTTTTAAATAAAATATAAAAATAACTTTCAAAATTATACTTTTGTGGTTTTTGGGAGTCCTATGCCTAATAGTATTCAAATAAACTTTTTGAAAGATTTTTCACACCCTAAATAAGGTACTTGCAGTGCAAACCTCAATTCAGGGGTTTTTGGGAAACTAATTTTAGAAAATACTATTTGGCCAAAATATTTTTATAAGAAAATTCTATACTGGTCTATACACATGGCATGATTATTGGGAAAAGGTTTTGGGTCGAGGAGATGAAGTATAAGTGTTGGAGGATTTATTTGATTTCTAGAGCACTAGCAAACAGCAGACAAAAGTCAAATCAAGCAAAGTCAAAAACATACAAAAGTTTTTGTAAATCCACATTTTTAACATGATGATTAGCTTAAGCAATGTGATATGAAAATCAGGGTGTGACAGGTCCGGTAAGAGCCCCTAAGACGCGATGCTCAAGAGGTCCCCTTTGCCACGCAAGCGGCTTCCCGGAGGCCGAAAAGGAAAGCCACGTTGCCCGAGCGAGATCGCGACGATAAAAACACCGGGTCATGTGGTTCTAGTTAACGCGCGGGGGTGACTTATCTTGCGATGAATTCCCTGTGGGATGCTTGGTTGTGCCCTTACGATAGAGCTCCTAGGCGAGGCTCGCATCGGTCTCTCCCCCCTTAGCTCAAGTAGGTGCTCTATGACCCTTGAGCAAACCTCAGCTGCCGCTTGTATGCCAGGTCACGATGCCGTGGTCAAGGCCAGGGGTGAGGGCTCGAGAGCTAGTAGGAGCCCCTGAGACGCGATGCTCAGGAGCCCCCCTTTAACATGCAAGCGGATCGCATTGAGGGGAGTGGCCGGGGAGGCCATCCTTGTCTGACTCCAGAGGTTCCTGCACATCAATCTGAGAAAGAGGTCATAGCACGCAGCAGTGCTTGCCTTACTGTCGTTGATCTTCCCACAAGAATGTGAAGGCACTGAGGACCCGGTGAGGTGATCTGCGCGGGGCTGGCCGCGAGTCAGAGCTCGGTCTCTCAGGTTTTTCGGCGCTGCAGGGACGGACTCGAGCACATGCACCGTGCCAATGGTTCCTTGGGATGAGAAACCGGCAGGTCAGTAACACGCGGGAGCCGCTAAGGGTGTGCGGGGTACGAGGTGAACATGCGATAATCAAGAAGCAGCTCAAGGTAAGGGTAAGGCATGTTTTGATAGATGCAAACATGTTACATGTTGTAGGGACGGACCCACATGGCCTGGGGATGATGCAGTCTGAGGGGCGCCCCCAACTAAACGAAACGAAAAGACAATACACACCGTAGGGACGGACCCACATGGTTTGGGGATGATGCAGCCCGAGGGGCACCCCCAACTGATCAAAATGAAAAATGTCACCTGGCACCATTCTGGGAGAAGTGTTGGGGTAGCTGAAGACGCGCGCTGCCGAAGTCGCTCCTCATGAGTCGTCTGGCTCTTGGGTCTCGCCAGGCTCCTGTGGTCCAGGAGACTCACGAAGGATTAGTGCCTCCTCCGCGAGGATCTCCTGGTGCTTGGCCTCCTGAGCTGCCAGGATGCTCCGCATGCGGCGCTGGTGAGGAAGGGATGATGCAGTATAACAGCGGTAGGTATTTCCCTCAGTGATGAGACCAAGGTTATCGAACTATTAGGAGAACCAAGCAACACAACGTAAACAACACCTGCACACAAATAACAAATACTTGCAACCCGACGTGTAAAAGGGGTTGTCAATCCCTTTCGGGGAAAGGACGTGATAGAGTTGTAAATATTGATAGATCGAACGCCAAATAAGATAAATTACAGCAAGGTATTTTTTTTGTTTTTGGTTTAGTAGATCTTAAAATAAAAGAAAAGGAAAATAGAACAGAAAGGCAAATAATATGAGAAAGAGACCCGGGGGTCGTAGATTTCACTAGTGGCTTCTCTCGAGAATATATTAAATGGTGGGAAAACAATTACTGTTGGGCAATTGATAGAACTTCAAATAATCATGACGATATCCAGCAAACGATCTTTATATAGGCATCACGTCCAAGATTAGTAGACCGACTCCTGCCTGCATCTACTACTATTACTCCACACATCGACCGCTATACATCATGCATCAAGTGTATTAAGTTCATGGAGAAACGGAGTAATGCAATAAGAACGATGACATGATGTAGACGAGATCTATTTATGTAGAAACAGACCCCATCGTTTTATCCTTAGTAGCAATGATACATACGTGTTGGTTCCCTTTTTGTCACTGTGATCAAGCACCGTAAGATCGAACCCACTACAAAGCACCTCTTCCCATTGCAAGATAAGAAGATCTAGTTGGCCAAACAAAACCCAAATATCGGAGAAGAAATACAAGGCTATAAGAAATCATGGATATAAGATATCAAACAAGACTCAAATAACTTTCATGGATATAAAAAGATAGATCTGATCATATACTCAAAGTTCATCGTATTCCAACAATCACACCGCAAAAGTGTTACAACATATGGATCTCGAAGAGACCATTGTATTGATAATCAAAAGAGAGAGATGAAGCCATGTTGCTACCAACTACGGACACATAGGTCTACAAGGAACTACTCACACATCATCGGAGAGGCACCAATGGAGATGGTGAACCCCTCCGTGATGGTGTCTAGATTGGATCTGGTGGTTCTGGACTTTGCAACGGCTGGAATAGAATTTCGTCGACTCCTCTAGGGTTTCTGGAATATCTGAGTATTTATAGAGCGAAGAAGCGGTGCGGGAGAGGCTACCGAGGTGGGAACAACCCTCCTTGGCACGCCAGGGGGGCTGGCATGCCCTGGTGGGTTGTGCCCCCTCGGGGCACCCCCCAGGTGCAGCTCTGGCCCATTGGGTGTCTTCTGCCTATAAAAATTATCCAAAAAGTTTTGCGGTATTCGGACTGTGTTTGATATTGAGTTCCTGCGATGTAAAAAACATGCAAAAAACAACAACTGGCACTTGGCACTATGTCAATAGGTTAGTACCAAAAAATGATATAAAATGACTATAAAATGATTCTAAAACATCCAAGAATGATAATATAACAGCATGGGACCATAAAAAATTATAGATACGTTGGAGACGTATCAGCATCCCCAAGCTTAATTCCTGCTCGTCCTCGAGTAGGTAAATGATAAATATAGAACTTTTGATGTGGAATGGTGCCTATCATGTCATATCATATTAGTTTCTTTATAACATGGACATTTGGACTTTTATATGGTTCAAAGCAATAGTCTGGTTTTGACATGAGATTTAAATACTCAAGCATATCAACAAGCAACCATGTCTTTCAAAATATCAATGCTAAAATAAGTTATCCCAAGCCCATCATGCTCAACCATTGATCAATTCATGAAACACATTCGCATATTAGTTACACCCAATGCTCAAGTACGATCATAGTGTTTCCTAGTTCGTGCTTTATAAGAGAAGATGGATACTCAAATTCAAAAATAAAATTTTCATAAGTAAATGAAAGGCCCTTCGCAGAGGGAAGTAGGGATTTGTAGAGGTGCCAAAGCTCAAAGCTTAAATTGAGAGATAAAATTACTTTGGGAGGTATATTTTCCAACCAACAAAAACGACTTAAGGTTCCGAACACTTTCCATGCTAGATATATCATAGGCAGTTCCCAAACATAAAATAAAGTTTATTCCTTTTCCACCAAACTTTCACAGGCCATGGCTAGCTGAATCCATGGTTGCCTTCCGTACCAACAATTTCCAAGGAATTTATTATTTGATAACATAAAGTAAGTTTGTTTTTCATTTTGGGACTGGGCATCCCTAATACCTTTGCCTTACTCTCGTGCAATGACAAGTGAATAAACACTCATCGTGAGAATAACACATCTAGCATGGAAAATATTGGCCACCCCTCACCGCCTCGCGAGCGGTACGGGCAAACAAAAGGGAAATTTATTTTGAAAATTAGAGATGGCACATACAAATTTGCTTAGAACAGCAAGGGAATACCGCATATAGGTAGGTATGGTGGACTCATGTGACAAAACCGGGATAAAGGATTTTGGATGCACAAGTAGTGATCATACTTAGTGCAAAATGAAGGCTAGCAAAAGACTGGGAAGCGACCAACCATGAAACGAATAATATCATAAGCGAGCATTGAACATAAATAACACCAAATAATGCACCACAAGTAGGATGTAATTTCATTACATGATTATTGAATTTCATGCTTGCATAAGGAATCACAAACTTTAACACTAATATTCTTACTAAAGTATAATTACTCATTAACATGACTCACATATCACATCATCATGTCTCAAAACTATTACATGGAATCAAGTTTATTTTGTCCAATGATCTTCATGAAAGTTTTTATTATATCCTTTTTGGATATCTACCACTTTGGAACTAATTTTTTATGTGTTGCTTCTGATAAGCTCAAACAAATATTAGTGAAGATCATAAGCTTAATTTTCTTCTTTCTCTCAAAATAATTTAAGTGAAGCAAGAGAGAACTTCTTAAAAATTATTAACTCTCAAATAAATCTAAGTGAAGCAAGAGAGTATTTCTTCAAATATACTAAAGCACACCATGCTCAAAAAAATATAAGTGAAGCACTAGAGCAAATCCATAGCTCATAAAAATTTAAGTAAATCATAGAGAGCTATTCTAACAAGTCATGGCATAATTTTGGCTCTCTCTAATAGGTGTGTACAACAAGGATTGATAACTTAAAAACCAAAACAAAGCAAGCAAAGACTCATATCATACAAGACACTCCAAGCAAAACACATATCATGTGACGAATAAAAATATAGTTTCGAGTAAAATACCGATGGTCGTTAGAAGAAAGAGGGGAATGACAGTGGTATCATCCAGCAGGAGACTTTGCAACCTTAAGTGCCTGATGTTGTAGAGGGCCTTGGAGTTTCTGTTGTTCAACACAACTCTGAAGACCCACAACCTGTTGCAGAACAAAACATTCCCAAAGAAGTGCCAACATCTTTTGAGGATCCTTTAAGCTCTTTTAAGGAAAGTGTTGGCCCTTCTGCGGGTACAATTCATGTTAACTTGGAACTTTCTTCTAACTCCTTGTTCAATCCACAAGAAATGCTTCAGCTGGCCTCACAACATGCTTTTTCTGTTATTGATGGTGCTCATTTGTTGTCTGATGAAGGCATTGAGCTCTGGGGCAAACATTTTATACCCTCTCCCACACAGGTGGCAAGTTCTTTCTCTTCAGACATTCCAGTAAGTTGGTTTAATTTTATCCTGCACTTGCTTCTGACTCCAGACAAATTCGATTGGACCTGCCACCTCCTGAAATCACCCTTATGGCAAATTTCCATTGAGAACTACAAAGAGGAAGATACCATGACGTTTTGTATACCTAATAAGTGCTCTGTCTCCCAGGCTCCAGTCTGCAAGCTACACTCACATGCTGGTTTCAACAAAGAAAATGCTGGTTGTAGCCCAGCAGCTCACTCCTCTTATGGAGCAGGCAGCCCCCTGAAAATGGTCTCTCCAACTAATGTCATACTCTTACCTACTGGTGAAGCAATATCCAGGAAAAGGAGGGGAAAAGGGCCCCTAGTTGAAACCCAGGTAAGAAGAAGTGGAAGAATTAGAGAGGAAAACAAATGTTTTAAAAGAAACTCCTGCTCAGGAAAATCATGTCTTCCTTGCAATGCTGCTCCTCCAATTTTGCACAGTAAAGTAGTTAAAAATCTCACTCCTCCTTTTGCAAGGTGGCTGGAGAGGACCTGTCAGAGAACGTGGCCAAGAGGGCTAGAAGCAAGGAGACTGATGGGGAGGCCAAGGAGAAAAACAACTCCAACCCTAGTGCAGAATGATTAGTAAACCCTTTATATATTTTGGCTGCACAGCCAGGGTCCATGGGGAGAATGTTTCTAAGTTAGTTTCTCAAGAATTGAACTCTATGTACTGCCTGAGGCATTATGTTATGTGTATGTCCGAGACCTTTCCTGGTAGCATGTCTGGCTCTTGTTGTTTTGGTGTGCACTTTTGGAAGACTTGTATGATGCTTATCTGGACACCTGGATTCCTGCAGGTTATCTGCTGCACCCAATATTTCCTCAGGTCATATGGGTGTTGTGTGGTGGTCTGTCAAAGGCTGGTCTATGATTGCAGTTTCATAACAACCATGTTACATTATGAATAATAAGAGATCTTGGAACATACTAAATTGGAACATTAGAGGCATAAATGGTGAAGCCAAGTGGGTAGCTTTAAAACAAAAAATAGAAGAAAGTGCAGCTGGGATCATTTGTCTACAGGAGACCAAAAGGGAGAGGTTTGATTTGTCCTATGTTCATAACTTCTGCCCACACAGATTTACTAAATTTGAGTACCTACCATCTATTGGGGCTTCTAGAGGCATTATAATTATCTTGGTTGATTCTCTTTTCCATGGAGAAACTTTGTTCCAAAATAAGTATTCTCTCTCTATAAAATTCACTTGTAACATTTCCAACCAGTCTTGGGTTTTGACAAACATCTATGGTCCTAGCAACCAGGAAGATACAGTTGAATTTCCGCAGTGGTTTAGTAACATCCAAATGCCCCCGATGTGGATTGGATAGTCATGGGAGACTTCAATTTCATTAGATCTCCAAGTGACAGGAATAAGCCAGGGGGAGATGTCAATCAAATGCTCCTCTTTAATGAGGCTATTAGCAACTTAGGTTTGCTTGAATTACCCTTAAAAGGCAGACAATTTAGCTGGAGTAACATGCAGGAAAACCCTTTGTTAGAAAAACTAGACTGGTTCTTCACTTCTGCTTCCTGGATGATATCTTACCCAGATTCCATAGCTCTTCCTCTTGCAAGACCTATTTCTGACCACCTGCCATGTTTGATTAAAGTTGGAACCTCTATTCCAAAAGCAAAAGTGTTTAGATTTGAGAATTACTGGTTGAAACACAGCTCATTTAAAGACATAGTCAAATCAGCTTGGGACATTCCTGGGGCTACTCTAATCCTACCAAGTTGATCAATGCTAAGTTTAAAAACCTAAGGAGGGCACTAAAATTATGGTCAAAGAGTTTGACATGCCTTAAGAAGCAGATTGCTGACATCAATGAGTGCATATTTCTTCTAGATCTCTTTGAGGAATTTAGAAGATGGACACCATAGAGTGGAATTGTAGAGCATTGCTAAGAGAACAACTGTTGATTATTTTGAAGAACCAGAAGATATATTGGAAACAAAGAGGAAAAGTTAAAGGAGTAAAATTTGGAGATGAAAATACAAAGTTTTTTCACACCAGAGCTTCAATTAATTACATGCATAATAAGATTGCTATACTCCTTAATGAGGACCAAATTGAAATCACTGACCATGATGGAAAGGCTGGCTTACTTTGGGAATCCTTCAAACAGAGACTAGGAAAATCTGAGGGACATGTTATGCATTTTGATTTGGAAAACCTTCTTGCCAATCAGATCAACCCGGAGGTCTTCAAGGATATTGAACAGCCTTTTCAGATGAGGAAATAAATAATGTGGTTAAGGACTTGCCTACTGACAAATCCCCTGGGCCAGATGGTTTCAACAATGAATTTATAAAAGCCTGCTGGGACATTATTGGAGTTGATATAAGAAACTTGGTACATGCCTTCCATGAAGGTAATCTTTCTCTAGATAGCATCAACACATCATATATCACCCTCATCCCCAAGAACCCAGCTCCTCTTACCCCTAGTGATTTTAGACCCATTTCATTGCTTAATGGGGTGATAGAAATTATCACTAAGCTTTTGGCAAATAGATTACAAAAAGTTATCCTACAAATGATCCACATTTACCAATATGGATTTCTTAAGGGCAGGGTTATTCAAGACTATTTGGGGTGGTCCTTTGAATACATTCATCAATGTTACAAATCCAGGGAAAAATTGCTTGTGCTGAAATTAGACTTTGAAAAAGCATTTGATACCATTGAACACCAAGCAATTATAGACATTCTCAGAGCAAAAGGCTTTGGCAATAAGTGGATTTCATGGATACAAATGATCTTTAACTCTTCTTCAACTGCTGTAATGCTGAATGGAATACCTGGTAAGAAGATTTACTATAGAAGGGGAGTATCACAAGGAGATCCCCTATCACCCCTGCTGTTTGTCATAGCTGCTGATCTGCTCCAATCAGTAATCAATAAAGCAATGGGAATGGTCCTCTTTCATACACCTCTACACATAAATACATGTACTGACTTTCCAATTGTTCAGTATGCAGATGACACCCTGTTAATTATGCAAGCTGATTCTAGACAGCTCATCTGTCTTAAAGCCCTATTGAACACTTTTGCATCTGCCACTAGTTTAAAGGTAAATTACAAAAAATCCATCATGGTACCTATTAATATTCAGGAAGAGTAGGCTCAAATTTATGCTAGAACCCTTAACTGTCAGATTGGACAATTTCCATTCACATACCTTGGGCTACCTCTAGGGCTTAACAAACCAACAGTGGAGCAGTGCTTACCATTGGTTAACAGGATTGCAAAAAGATTGGCTGGCATTGCCACATTCATGACCTATGTAGGAAGATTGTTGATGGTTAAATCAGTTCTGGCATCTCTCACAATTTTCTTCATGAGCTGTTTGGATGTACCAATTGCTATTAAGGAACAAATCTTGAAATACTTCAACACTGCTTGTGGAGAGGACCAGACATGGGGGAGCATAGACCAACTTTGGTAAAATGGACCACTGATTGTAGACCAAAGAGTCAGGGAGGGCTAGGAGTCATGGATATCTTCACACAGAACAAGGCACTACCCATGAAAAACTTACACAAGTTCTACAACAGACATGACATTCCATGGGTGAATTTGATTTGGGAGACACACTACAATGAGGACAAGTTGCCAGGAGATGAATTAGTAGGCTCTTTCTGGTGGAAGGCTAACTTCAATTAGTTCAACAGTTTAAAGGTTTAGCAAGGTGCAACTTGGGAGATGGCAGAAGTGCTTTTTTCTGGTTTGACCAATGTCGGTGTACTAAAGTAGGGGTACCTTAGTATCCCGACTTGTGCACGGGCAGTAGCAGCGTCCCGTGGTCAGACTCACCACGCGCCCGCCAAGGCCCACTCTGGTTCCCTTGAAGCCATTCAAGAACAAAGTATTCAAGTTAAGAAACAAGACCCCGGCAAGAGGACCTTGCCGGGAAGGCCGCTCCAGGCTCGAGATCATCCCTTCTGCACAAGACCCTGGCAAGAGGAGCTTCCCAGGAAGGCCAAAGAACAGCATTTCAGAGGACATGCCGTGGCGCATTGCGCGCCCCGGCAAGACCCGGAGAGCGACAAGCTTCCGGGCCCGGCAAGATAGCGACCGCGGCAAGGAGCTTGCCGCGGCAAGCTTCCACTGTGTGCCTGCGCTCCAGCTCATCTGGCCACGCGTCGCCCTGGGGCCCTTCCTGGGGCACGTGGCGGATGGCTGTGCAGCCTGGGGTACACGGTGGCGAGCCACGATGACGAAGCTACCGTCGTGGCGAACGGAGACGCCCGGACGGACGCTTTTTACACTGTTTGGGGCGACTGTGCTGGGCATTCAATGCCCTTGTCCCCCACCGTCTGGGTTAGGTATAGACCACTGTGCATGCACTGTGCATCCACTGTTACAACTACCACCACTTTTACATTTTTGCCCTCAACTACGTTGCCACCTGTCGGTGACCCCTTTGAGCTATAAAAGGAGGCCCATGCACAACGTAGAGGGGGTTCCGAAACTTGATCACTCTCACGCTCGGTGTAGCCAGTACGGTAGATCATCTTGCTCCCGAGCCAAGAACTCAATACAACCAAGGCAGGAGTAGGGTTTTACGCATCCGTGCGGCCCGAACCTGGGTAAACTGCTCGCGTGTGCCCCACGATCTGCTCTTTGTGCTCCCTCCGCTCCCTTGCCGTACCGAAGAGGGGCTCCGGTCCCATAGGTGTTCGTGGGGGATCAATTTCCTCGACATCTTTGGCGCGCCAAGTAGGGGGCGTCGAGGTTGTGCGAACCTGATCCGACGCTCACGCGGGCGCAACCTTCAGTAGCTTCACCAACTTCGTCAGCTTCATCGACTACATCAGCATGCCGCCGAAGAAGAAAGCTTCGGAGGTAGGAGGCCCGTCCGCGTCGATCCCACCACCACCAGAACCAACGGTTGGTGGGGTAGACGCTGGCAGAGGGGCGGACGCCGGCGAGGAAACTCACGGCGCCGCCAAGTCCAAGGAGAAGACGGACGACCGAGCCCATTCCAAAACCTCGGTGTCCGTGCACGCTCCACGCCCCTCTCAGGAGGTGCCGGGCCAGCAGCGACGTGGTACCCAAGGTACCATACGCTTGCTGGGACGTAGCCAAGCTGGCGGGTCGCGGGATGCTCAAGGCCAACGTGTTGGCACGAGCAAGGCGCGGTCGCCGGGGCGAGAACCTGCTCCTTCTAATGCGGTTAGAAGTCCGAGCATATCTCGCTCCTCGCACCGCTCGCCACCGCTTCCCTCCTCTCCAGCAAAAGCTCTAGCTAGGGCTCAGCTGCTCCTCGACTTCCCTCCAGCGGCGGACAAGGCCGAAGACTGGAGGGCTACAATCCAGAGCCTCATCGCCTTCGCCAACAACGACATGCCGCAGCAGCCGGCAACATCACGGCCGCGGCAAGTCAGCCAAGCGAAGGCTGATGGAGACAAGACCGCCGGGGGTGCAACTACCGTGCACTCCCCGCCACAGAAGAAAAAATCGCCGACTCGCCGGATCAACGTCGACGATGACTCCACGGCGTCGTCGGACCCGCGAGCTCGCCGCGATCAACGCCAAGTCCTCGACGACAGGCGACAAGAGGACGCTCGAACTCGCATCGAGCGTCGAAGAGAAGCGCGAAGACAGTCCGATCAACGCGCTGGGACTGCTATCGACATGCACGCGCCCGGTGAACCAGGCGACTTGCCGTACGCGGCAGGGTGCCCTGCGTTTACCCGTGAGCTGCGGCAAGTTCAGTGGCCCAGCATGAAGAACTTCAAGCCCGACGTACCCGAGAAGTATGACGGCAAGACCCATCCCTCGGAGTTTCTCAGCATCTACACCATTGCGGTGCAGGCTGTCGGGGGACGCGACGAGAAGATTCTAGCCAACTACTTCCCGCTCGTGCTTAAGCCAAACGGCAGATCTTGGCTTATGCACTTGCCGGAGAACTCCATCTCTTCTTGGGCAGACCTGTGCCACCAGTTTGTCGGCGCCTTCACAGACGGCCACAAGCCCCACGGCCAGGAAAGCGGTCTCCACATTCTTGCCCAGAAGGAGGGAGAGTCCCTGCGAAAGTACATCCAGAGGTTCAGCCGCGTCCAGCACAACATCCCGGATGTCCACCCTGCCGCGGTTATCAACGCGTTCCACCAGAACGTGCGTAACCGCCGGATGAGGGAGGAGATGGCGATGACCAAGATCCGGGACGTCAGCGAGCTTTACGCTCTGGCTGACAAGTGTGCGCGCGATGAAGAAGGGAGGAGACTTCCCGGAGAGGATACTGGAGCAGGAGGAACAGATAGCGAGGTTGTCGCCCCGGCAAGGAAAAACCAGAGGCGGAACAATAAGAAGAAGAAGAACAAGGAAGTACTGGCTGTGGAGAAGTCCAGCAAGGAGGCTGGCGACAAGAAAACTCAGGCTGGTGGCTCCGGCAAGGAGCCTGCCACTGTAGCCGCCGCTGACAAGCAGGACGACTCCGACAAGCAGTACTGCAAGATCCACCGCACCAAGGGCCATGATCTCCAGAACTGCAAGAGGGTCGAGTACCTCGTCGAGCAGCAGAAGGCTGAGTACGAGCGACGCGACAAGGAGAAGGCCCAAGGAGGCGGAGGAGAGTCCGGCAAGAAGCGTCCATTCAATGGCCGGGGAGGACGCCGCGGCAAGGCCAAGCAGCGGCAAGGAGATAGACCTCCCCGCGGCCGCGACAGGGACGAAGACGAAGACGACGACGAGGACATGGATGACGGAGACAACAGCGAGCAGGAGTTCCAGAAGGCCACAGAAGTTATGAAAGTCGATGGAGGTGCCTCTCTGCACACTTCCCACCGCCAACTCAAGCAATGGGTGCGGGAAGTGAATGCAGCAGAGCCACCCGTCGAATCGCGCAAGCTGCTGAAGTGGTCCAGCACGCCCATCATCTTCGACCTTGAGGACCACCCTGACTGCACAACCGCGGTCGGGTGCTTGCCGATGTTGGTTTCACCAACCATTCGCAACCTCAAGGTCACCAAGATGTTGGTTGACGGCGGGGCCGGCCTCAACTTGATCTCCTCCGCTGTGATCCGGAAGCTGTAGATCCCCGACGGCGAGCTCGAGGAAACCGGAACTTTCCAAGGAATCAACCCGGGAAGGAGCAAGCCGAAGGGGAAGATGACACTGCCGGTGACCTTTGGCGGAGAGTTAAACTTCAGGACTGAGAGGATCACCTTCGACGTCGCCGATATCCCATTGCCGTACAATGGGATACTTGGCCATCCTGCGCTCGCCAAGTTCATGGCAGCCTCTCGCTATGCATACAACATGCTCAAGATGCCAGGGCCAATAAGCGTCATCTCTGTCCCCGGCGACAAGAAGGACGCGCTTATCTGCGCCAACAAGATCTACCGGGACGCAGCAGCCGCGGCAGACAGCAAGACACTTGCCGCTGAAGCTCCCGGGGGGAGGACCAAGACCAAGTCCGGCAAGAGCTCTGGAGCCCACTCCGGCAAACGCACCTCTTCGGAGTGCTGCGCTGCCATCGAGGACGCACCATCGAGCTCCACCGGCAAGTGCAAGAAAGGAATGGCAGCTCCACCTGCAACCAAGAAGGTGTCCGCCAAGGAGGACGGCACTGGTGGTACCTTCACCATCAGTGCTACGCTCGATCCCAAATAGGAAAGCACGCTCGTTGCCTTCCTGCGGGCGAATGTCGACTTGTTTGCATGGCAACCGTCTGACATCCCCGGCGTTCCCAGGAAGGTAATTGAGCACAAGCTTGCTGTTTGTCCTCACGCGCGGCCCGTCAAGCAGAAGGTCAGGAAGCAAGCGGTGGAGCGCCAAGAGTTCATTGCTGAAGATATCAAGAAGTTGGAAGCAGCAGGCCTTGTTAGAGGTGTACTTCATCCTACGTGGCTGGCCAATCCAGTCGTCGTGCGCAAAGCTAATGGGAAGTGGAGACTTTGTATAGACTTCACTGATGTGAATAAAGCTTGTCCCAAGGATCCGTTCCCCTTGCCGCGCATTGACCAGATCGTTGACTCCACGGCTGGATGTGAGTTGCTTTCATTTCTTGACGCATACTCCGGGTACCACCAGATATTCATGGCTGAGGAAGATGAAGAGAAGACCGCATTCATTACTCCATGTGGCACTTACTGTTTCATACGCATGCCCTTTGGACTGAAGAATGCGGGCTCAACATTTGCAAGGGTGGTCTACACTGCTTTTGAGCCACAGATACACAAGAATGTAGAAGCCTACATGGATGACATAGTGGTCAAGAGCAAGCACAAGGATACCCTGATCCAAGACCTGGATGAGACTTTTGCAAATCTGCGCAAGATACAACTCAAGCTGAACCCCGAGAAGTGCGTCTTTGGAGTCCCCTCCGGCAAGATTCTCGGGTTCTTTGTGTCCCAGAGGGGGATTGAAGCCAATCCCGACAAGATCAAAGCCATTGAGCAGATCGAAGCTCCGAAGCGCGTCAAGGATGTACGGAGACTTGCTGGTTGTGTGGCTGCCCTCAGCAGGTTCATTTCAAAGTCTGCAGAACGCGCCCTGCCTTTCTTCAAAATCTTGAAAAAGGTAGGTCCTATGAAATGGACTCCGGAATCGGAGGCAGCGCTGCATGACTTGAAAGGATACCTGTCCTCCACTCCAATACTTGTCGCACCTAGGCCACAAGAGAAGTTGCTGCTATATTTAGCAGCAACCAATCAAGTGGTTAGTGCTGCGTTGGTAGCGGAGAGGGAGGCAGATGAGGAATCCACAGCCCCGGCAAGCGCATCCAGCGACAAGCAGGGGGCTCCCCCGACAAGCTCTGGCCCCGACAAGGACGAGTCTGCGCGGATACAAGGAGAAGTGCGAAAGAAGATGGTGCAGCGCCTAGTTTATTTTGTAAGTTCCCTCTTGCAGGGGGCTAGATCAAGATACTATGGGGTGCAGAGGCTGCTTTTCGGCCTCCTCATGGCCTCGAGAAAGCTACGCCATTACTTCCAAGCACATGAGATAACAGTGGTCACTCGCTTTCCGCTGAAGAGGATATTGCAAAACCTAGAAGCAACAGGTAGGATTGTCGAGTGGGCACTGGAGCTGTCAAGCTTTGGTCTTTAGTTTGAAAGCACTTCAACTATGCAGAGCAGAGCTTTGGCAGAGTTCATAGCAGAGTGGACACCAACGCCGGATGAAGAAGTTCCAGAAACAAACATCCCCGTCAAAGAAGCAAGCAAAGAATGGATAATGTACTTCGATGGTGCCTTCTTGCTGCAAGGCGCCGGTGCTGGTGTGTTACTCGTAGCACCCACCGAGGAGCACCTCAAGTACATTGTTCAAATGCACTTTCCCAAGGAGCAAGCGACAAACAATACTGCAGAGTATGAAGGTTTGCTTGCCGGCCTCAGAATTGCAGCCGAACTTGGGATCAAGAAGCTGATTGTGCGGGGAGATTCGCAGTTGGTTGTCCGACAAGTGAACAAGAGCTACCAGAGTCCTTTGATGGAAGCTTATGTCGATGAAGTGAGGAAGCTTGAAGAACACTTTGAAGGCCTGCAGATGGAGCACGTTCCAAGAGCTCAGAATGATATCACAGATGGCCTCTCAAAGTGTGCTGCAACGAAGTTACCTGTGGAACCAGGGATCTTCGTACTCAAGCTGACTCAACCATCCGTTACACCATCAGTTGGGCAAAGCAAGAAGAGGAAGTTGGTCTCTGGTGGCTACTTGCCGGCGGACCTCCCTGAAGCCGCCGCCAAGGTCCCCAAGATCAACGACAAAGCTGCTGAGGAACAGTCTGCTCCTGCGGACCCTAGGGTTCGTACAGTTGAAGCAGGCGTTCCCGACAAGTCTTGCCCTGGCAGGCTTGCCGGGGGGCGCTCAGCTCCGGCAGAGCCGCAGGTTCTTGTCGTAGAAGCTGACGTTCCCGCAGCAGCACTGATGCCTTTAGTCCTTGTTGTTGACCCTCAGGCTCCAGCATGGGCACAGCAAATCGTCCATTTTCTTCAAACTAGAGAACTTCCCGAAGAACCAGAAGAGATAGAGAGAATAACCGGGCAGTCAAGTATGTACCAGTTCGTCGGCAATGAACTTTACAGAAGAAGACTCAATGGTGTCAGGTTGAAGTGCATTTCCCGGGAAGATGGACAGAAGCTGTTGGCGGAAATACATGGAGGCATATGTGGCCACCACATTGGCGCAAGAGCACTTGTCGGGAAGGCTTTCCGGCAAGGTTTCTTTTAGCCAGAAGCCCTCCAAGATGCAACTGCACAAGTAACCAAGTGTGAAGCATGCCAATTCCATGCCAAGCAAATACACCAGCCAGCTCAAGCTCTCCAGACGATCCCTTTGTCCTGGCCCTTTTCGGTCTGGGCGCTCGACATCCTCGGCCCCTTTCCCTGCGCTGTCGGGGGCTTTGAGTACTTGTACGTTGCTATCTACAAGTTCACAAAGTGGCCGGAAGTGAAACCAGTGAGAAAGGTGACCGCACAGTCAGCAGTCAGGTTCTTCAGATCGATCATTTGCCGTTTCGGAATCCCTAACAGGATCATCACCGACAACGGCACACAGTTCACAAGTCGCACCTTCATGCAATACGTCCAAGACCTGGGCGCCAAGGTCTGCTTCGCTTCTGTTGCTCACCCGAGGAGCAATGGTCAAGCGGAGAGGGTGAATGCTGAAGTGCTGCACGGACTCAAGACAAGAACCTTCGACAGGCTGCACAAGTGCGGAAGAAACTGGATCAAGGAGTTGCCGGCGGCTCTTTGGTCAATCAGGACGACACCAAATCGAGCCACTGGACAGACATCCTTTGCTCTTGTCTATGGAGCAGAGGCAGTTCTCCCCACGAAACTCATATACGGGTCTCCTCGAGTGCTCGCTTACGATGAGCTTGAGCAGGAGCAGCTGCGGCAAGATGATGCACTGCTCCTCGAGGAGGACCGTCTCCAGGCTGCTGTACGAGCTGCTCGATACCAGCAAGCTTTGTGTCGCTATCATAGCCGCAAAGTCAAGGCCAGGAGTCTCGAGGAAGGAGACCTTGTTCTTCGGCGCATTCAGTCCGCCAAGAACTCCAACAAGTTGACACCGAAGTGGGAAGGCCCTTATCGGGTGAGACAAGTCACAAGGCCCGGCGCTGTCCGCCTTGAGACCGAAGAAGGCTTACCGGTGAGCAACTCCTGGAACATTGAGCATCTTCGCAAGTTTCACCCATGAGGCGCGGTTGCCGTGATCCGCTCCGGCAACCACCTTTTGTACAAGTCTTGCCGCTGTTGCATGTAAACCTTTCTACAAAGCCGGGCGCACACCCCGTGCATCAGTAAAACTTTTGTGCTTCGCACGGATTGTCGTTTCATGCATTCTTGTTTTCATTGCATGTATTATCTGACACTTTGTGCAGCACACGATCCCGGTAAGCAATAACAAGCCGCAAGGCTCCATATCTATGTTTCCTCCCCCTCTTCCTTTTTCCCTCAAGCAGAAGAAGTGTTCCTCGAACACAAGTTTGCCGGGGGGGAGGAGACAATGGTATGGACCAAGTGCTGTTCAAGGAAGGAAAGCCTTGCCGGGAAGCAAACAGCACACAAAAGATAAGTTGTCAAAGTTTGAGCATTCAAAATTTTAAATTCTTAGTTATCTTCCTTGAACGACCACACTTTGTATGGAAAACCTGCGGCGGAGGAACCTACCCGTGGCTAGCCGCGCCCTTATTTTGTTTCGAGCACGCTCAACGGCTTAAGTGAGCTGCGACAAGTGTCGCGCCCTTACTTCGTTTTCGAGTTCGCTCAACAACCTAAGTGTGTTGCGACTAGCTGCGGCAAGGTTTCTTGCCGGCAAGGGCATTGCCAGCAGGCCGCTGAAGTCCCGTACTCAGCACTCACGGCAAGGGCCCCTTTGCCGGCAAGTTCCCTACGAGCGTAGGGTGAGAAGCATACAAAGTGAAGGAACCAAGCAAGGGAGATAACACTGCATTGACTATCCAAAATAAAGTTATATTACAAGATAACTTGCCGGTGTTCTAACAAACTACTATCCATGACTTAATCGACAGCGACAAGGGAAGCAGAAAGAAGGAAGCCTAGTCTACGCGGTCTCCGTCAACCCTCCTGATCTTGCCCACCTTGGCCACGATGTGGGCGAATTGTGCCTTCAATGCTTCCTGGTCAGCTTCGGTCGGCAAGGTCCGGAGGACGTTCTCAAGATTAATCCCGGGGTTGCGGTAGACGATCTTCGTCAACACTCGCTCCATAGTACCCATGCAAGGCCGGCGTGCCTCGTTAGCCAGCTGCGTGGGGAGCTTCTCCCATAGCTGCGCGAGGGCCAGCGCCACTCCCCTGAAGAACAAGCTCAGCTTGGCGCTGTGGGGGAGGTTCTCATCGGGGGAGTACACGAGGTGCTCCGTCCCCAGCGCCACCATCTCCTTGTCGATGTTGGCGGCGGCAGCAACGAGCCCCTCGGTCCACTGCTCCACCGTCTGCTTGAAGTTATTTTGCGAGACGGCGGCGCTGTCCAGCAATGCCCTCTCAGCGCGGAGGTCCTCCTTCAGCTTCGTCTCCCTGTTCCGGGCCCCGTCAAGTGACTCAGTGAGGGTGGAAATCTTCAGCTCCAAGTCTGCGATGGAATTCCTAGCATCGTTGAGCTCCTTGCCCTTGTCGGAGAGACGGACCTGCAGCTCCGACTGGCTGTGGGCGTCCTTCTCTCTTTCGAGTTTAAGCGCGGCGACCTTCTCCTCACTCGTCTTCAAGTCGAGCTCCAACTGCGCCACCCTCGCCTCCAGGTCCCTCTTGGCGGTCTCTGCGGCAGCAGTGGCATCCCTCGCCTCCTGCAGAGCCCCGCCAATGGACTGCTCGCATGCGGCAAGGTCGTCCTCGTGGCTATCGAGGTCGACCTTCCGCTGGTTCAGCTCTCCTTCCCGCCGAGACAGATCCTCGGCGGCCAGTCGCTGCTGCTCCTCAACCTCGGCCTTCTCGAGGATGAACGCCTGGTGCGCCTCGGCGAGCTCCTCGCGCTCCTCTGCCAAGTTCCGGAGGGCCGCTTGGTTGGCGGCGCGGAGCTCTGCGGCGCGCTTCTCCAAGTCGACGCCGGCCTTGGCAGCCAGAGCCTCTCGGGACTCCACCTTGGCCTGCCTGGCCCGGTACAAGGCCAGAATCCTGCGCAGGAGCTGCTCCTCTTCGGGCTCGCTGCTGCTGCCGGGCGCGTCGACAAGCCTTAGCCCGGCGGAGGCGAGGACTTCTCCATCGAAGCTCTCCCCCTCCGCGGGTGCCCTTGATGAGAACGCCCACGGGACTTGGATGAAGACCCCGTTGGCGGCCTCCAGATAGACACCCGACCCGGTAGCGGCAGCGGGAGGGTCGGCGGCCGGCGCAGCGTCCGGCGCTCCTGCGGCCTCAGGGCCAGCAGTGCGGTCGCCGGTCCCTTCCCCAGCTGCCGCGTTAGTGGCCGCGGCGGTCTCGTCGACGGCTGGCTCTTCAGCACCGACCGTCCCTTCAGCGGTGATGGCGTCGCCGGCATCACCGCGCACGTCCTCCTCGGCAATGGCCTCTGTCTCCATCGGCTCCGGGGCGGGCGGATCTGACAAAAGAAAAAGAAAGGAAGAATCGTCAAGGAAATATCCAAAAAGAAGAATTTAAGAGAAGGAAAGTACAAGGGTTACCTGCGCGGGCCTCTTCGGTAACGGGGTCCCTCGCCGGGGAGTTCTCCCTTGGCGGCGTGGTAGTGGCCCCCGCCAGCGGAGGGCCGCTGGCGCCTTCCCTTGGCGGGGTGCCCACCCTTGTCGGGGTGCTCGCTCTTGGCAGGGTACTCGCCCTTGGCGGACTACCCGCCCTTGGCGGAGCACTCCCCCTCGCCAGGGAACTCCTCCTTGGCAGGGAGGGTGGGACGAGCGGCTCGTCGGGAGCAGCCTCTTGATGCTCTTGTAGCTGCGGCTCCACTTCTGCACAACTCAACAAGCGAACAAGACATTAGTAAGGATAAGAAGCTCAAGCGCGCCCGTCAAGCAGAAATGTAAACAAAAGTCTTACGCTGGGGGCTGCTCTCCGGAGCAGCAGGCTGGTCCGGCAAGCCTGTCGCGGGCGCATCTCCTGCCGCAGCGACGGGCTCGTCCTCCTCGAGATCGACCACCGGGATCTTGGCCCTCTTCGCCATCCTCTGGGTCAGGGTCCTGGAAGCCAAACAAGATCAGAACCAAGCAAGAGGATTCAAGACAAGAGCAACATAAATCAAAAGAAATAGAAGTTGCAAATGCTTACTCTTCCTCCTCCTCGTCGGAACTAAGGGCGGAGAAGTCGAAGTCCGCCTCGCGCGTCCCGGCGCGAGGAGCTGGAGGAGTGGGCTCCCTCGGGCGCTTGGCGGGCTCCGAAGCCGTGGGTTGAGAAGACCCCGCTCCGGTCGTCGCCGAAGACCGAGGGGCGGAAGGAGCACCAGAACCGCTTCGGGAAGATCCTCCTCCACCTGCCGCTGAGGCGCGGGGCGCCCCCTTGGCGGCCTTGTTCGTCGTGGTGACACGCGTCGAGCGACGCTGCAGCTGCTGTCGGGGCGCCGGCTGCCTCGCCGTGTCAGCGGTCTTGTGGAGGCGCTTCTTTTGCTGTGGCGGAGGACTTGGTGGTGGCGGAGAGTTTTCCGAGGATGAGGAGGCGTAGTCGAGGTTCAGTGACCCGCCCGAGTCTTGTCGGAATCGCCCGATTCGGCGTCCTCCTCAGCGGGCTCACTGGACTCAGTGCCTTGCTCGGCAGCCTCGCTCGTCCCGGCAGGCTCCCCGGCAGGCTGCCCGGCAGGCCTCAGCAGTTTGAGGATTTCTTCCTCGTCAGCCCGGCTCACTGCGTCCGCTGCTTCTGCTTCCTCCACGGTGTACCCAAACTCACCCGCGGCCGCAGCTGCGGCGGCCTCCTCCATTCTGTTGGCTATATACGCCACATCCCGGTCGGTAGTCGCGCGGGTGAGACCCTTCTTCTCTTCGGGATTGACCGGCCGCTCAACCAGGTTGTCGAAGAAAGTTTGCACGGTCTCTTCTGAAGGCGTCAGCCAGGTGGGAGCAACCCCGTGGGAATCGCACTGAGGCATTGCCGCGCGGATGGCACTGAGGGAAGAATTGTTGCATAATGGAACTACTCCCCGAGACGGGGTGAACCACTCCAGGTGCTTGGGGTCATGCTTGAACAGCGAACGGATCATCCCCTTGAGCTCCAGAACGGTGAAGTTGTAGTTCAGGCCGGGGCGCAGCCTCATACGGTCTGCCGCGTTGCCGAACTCCCAAGCAGGCCTCTTCCTTTCCTGCAGGGGAGCAATGCGGCGGCGAAGGAAATCACCCCCGACCTCACCTACAGTAATGTTGGCGGCCCGGAGGCGAAGGATCCTAGTAAGGGCAATCTTCAACTTCTCATCCTCCGGGGCCAAGTCACTCCAATCCTTGCCGCGCACTATTGCAGTCCGACGCGGCGAGGTGAATTGCTGAGGTTCATCTTCCATAACCCAGCACCAATCAGCCCTCCACTCTTCCCACTTGCCGCGGAGCTCTCCAATCAAGTACGCCTCTTTCTTGTTGAGCCTAAAGATCCAGGAGATGCCACCGGAGAGTGGGGACCCAGACTCTACTCTAGGTGTGAAGAAGTGGCGGAAGAGAGCTACGTTGGGGTGGACCCCGACAAAGTTTTCGCACAGTTGTGCGAAAATGGTCATAGTGAGGACAGCATTCGGGGTGAAATCGAGGAGATGGAATCCGTACGTGTTCATCACGTCGCAGAAAAACTCAGAGTACGGAGGACAAAGACCACAGTGGAAGAACAGAGCAAAGTAGTAGTAACCTCCCGGATACATGTCGTAGGCTTCGGCGGGGAGGACTCTGGTGCGCGGGTGAGCCTTCGTCTCCCTCGCCCAGAACAAGTAATACTTGTCCCTCAGCTCCCTCGCGCCGAGCCTCGGCGGGAAGACCACCATCCTCTTCCGCATTGCTGCCAGCTTCGCCGCCTTGTCGGACTTCTCGCTCTTCGCCTTGCTACTCTTCGGGGCCATGGCGGGGACGGCGAGAGGGGTCGGCGGCACCGGGGAGACTGGCGGCGGTGGAAGAGAGGTGGAGCTCGGCTCTCTATCGACCTTTGGGGAGGCGGAGAGCGGCAGGGGTTTCTGGAGATTGAAGACGCAATGAAGCAATGGGGGGGGGGGAACTGCCCCTGCTTCCTCTGCTTTTAAGGGGGAAGTGGGGGACGTTCCGCATTTTTCCATTGAAGAAACAGGCCACGATCTCTCCCACGACGCCGCAATCGACGCGTGCCGTTAGGGAGGGATGCGGCGAATACGGAGTGGGAAACGGCGCGCCGTGGGCCGTGTGTGCCCGTGCACTGTTTTGGGCCTTGCCCAACAGCGCTCGGCACCGTGTGTGGCCCAGGCCTGGGGGCTCCTGTCGGTGTACTAAAGTAGGGGTACCTTAGTATCCCGACTTGTGCACGGGCAGTAGCAGCGTCCCGTGGTCAGGCTCACCACGCGCCCGCCAAGGCCCACTCTGGTTCCCTTGAAGCCATTCAAGAACAAAGTATTCAAGTTAAGAAACAAGACCCCGGCAAGAGGAGCTTGCTGGGAAGGCCGCTCCAGGCTCGAGATCATCCCTTCTGCACAAGACCCTGGCAAGAGGAGCTTGCCAGGAAGGCCAAAGAACAGCATTTCAGAGGACATACCAAGGCGCATCGCGCGCCCCGGCAAGACCCGGAGAGCGACAAGCTTCCGGGCCCGGCAAGATAGCGACCGCGGCAAGCTTCCACCGTGTGCCTGCGCTGCAGCTCATCTGGCCACGCGTCGCCCTGGGGCCCTTCCTGGGGCACGTGGCGGATGGCTGTGCAGCCTGGGGTACACGGTGGCGAGCCACGATGACGAAGCTACCGTCGTGGCGAACGGAGACGCCCGGACGGACGCTTTTTACACTGTTTGGGGCGACGGTGACGGGCATTCAATGCCCTTGTCCCCCACCGTCTTGGTTAGGTATAGACCACTGTGCATGCACTGTGCATCCATTGTTACAACTACCACCACTTTTACATTTTTGCCCTCAACTACGTTGCCACCTGTCGGTAACCCCTTTGAGCTATAAAAGGAGGCCCATGCACAACTTAGAGGGGGTTCCGAAACTTGATCACTCTCACGCTCGGTGTAGCCAGTACGGTAGATCTTCTTGCTCCCGAGCCAAGAACTCAATACAACCAAGGCAGGAGTAGGGTTTTACGCATCCGTGCGGCCCGAACCTGGGTAAACTGCTCGCGTGTGCCCCTCGATCTGCTCTTTGTGCTCCCTCCGCTCCCTTGCCGTACCGAAAAGGGGCTCCGGTCCCATAGGTGTTCGTGGGCGATCAGTTTCCCCGACAACCTATGGCCAGAACAAATACTGCAACATAAGTTCCCCCATCTCTTCTCTTTTGTGATTAATGACAGACTTACAGTGCAATAGGTTCTGGCCACAGAATTCTTTGAAGATCTCTTTCATCTTCCATTATCAATAGATGCTCATGAACAATTCTTACAGCTTGAAGACATGTATTACTCCATGAGGCAATCACAATACCAAAACCACACAGATACATGGAGCTATACCTGGGGTAATGAACAATACTCCTCTGCCAAGGCTTACAATGTTATGATTGGTTTCAAACAATCTCCACCACACTTCACCTGGATCTGGAATTCATCATGCCAACCTAAACACGATATGTTCTTCTGGATTCTCATACATGACAGACTCAATACAAGAAACCTTTTGAGAAGGAAAACATTTGTTTTAGAAGACTATAACTGTGCTCTCAGGGGGTGCCAACAGGAGGAAACCCTGTATCATTTGTTCTGGGGATGCAACTTTGCTAAAAGATGTTGGGATCACATATGTCCCACCAGAACTCCAAACCTATATGTTCTTGAGGCATTCCTGGACATTAAGGAAAAGCTAAGCTTACCATTTTTATGGATATAATAATACTTAGCTCTTGGGGTATTTGGATCTCCAAAAAAAACAAGATCTTTGAACATATTCAACCCACTTTTCAAGGATGGAAGAACATTTTCTTGAGGGAGTTGAAGTTACTAAAGCACAGGATGAGACCAAAGCATGCCAACCATTTGAATTCTTGGCTGGATCTTCAACAATAGTCTATTTTCTTATTTGGCAGCCTCTTACTGCCTAGGTCTTCTTGTTTAGCATTAACTTTAGCCTTCCCTAGTTTTTTCTTCTTTCTTCTTCTTTCTTCATTTTACTAAGAGGCTCCTCTCAAGCTCTTGATGTTTATTTGTTTTGTATGGTTCGACCTTCTTTACTATTTATAAAAATTGTAGTGGGGTGTTTTACCCTACTGTTTATAGTCAAAAAGAAGAAGAAGAAAAAGGGGATGCCACTTGGGGCATCCCCAAGATTAGTTGCTTGCTTCTCTTTTATATAATGGCTTGGGATGCCGGGGCATCCCCAAGCTTAGGCTCTTCTTACTCCTTATTCCTTCAACCATCATAAGATAACCCAAAACTTGAAAACTTCAATCACACAAAACTCAACAAAACTTTACTCTGTTGGTATAAGAAAACAAATCACTACTATAAGTGATGTAGTAAACCAATTCATATTTTGTATTTGTATTATATCTACTGTATTCCAACTTTTCTATGGCAAAAACACATCAAAGAAAACCATAGAATCATCAAAACAAGCACATAACACAATAAAAACAGAATCTGTCAAAAACAGAACAGTTTGTAGCAATCTAGAAGTTTTGAATACTTCTCAAACTCTAAGTTTTCTTTGAAAAAAATAGGTCCACCTGGGAAATTTTTATATTGATCTTATGCAAAAATAATCAACCAAAAATGACTCTTCTGTTAAAAATGAGATTTTTTTCTCGTAAGCGCAAAAGTTTCTGTTTTTAAGCAAGATCAAATCTACTAACACCCAACATGATCCTAAGGCTTTGCTTGGCACAAACCTTTGTTCAAACTAGAAAACACATCTAAACAGAGGTATTAAAGGGTATTTTATTGGAAACAACAAAGAAATCAAAAGGCAAAAAAGATACAAGTTGGTTTGCCTCTCAACAAGCGCTATAGTTTTACGCCCTTAGCTAGGTGTAAAGCAAGGATCTTAGTGTTGTCATCCTTGTTTTCCAATTCCTTAATCACACATTTCTTTAAAGACTTAGCATATAATTGTTCAACAAAGATACTTCTAGGAACAAGATCAAAGAATTTGCTGTTGTAAAGAGGTCTTTCTATCACTTCAATAAAATTGGGTTCTACTAATCATTTTAATATCCCCTTTGTTGTTTCTAGAAGAAGCCCCTTTATTCATACGACTTTTTACGGGTGTTTTCTCAATAGTGTTAACGGAAGAAAAGGAGGTACCCAGGTTACTAAGAATTTCTTCTAATTTATCAATCTGAGAAGGACTTTCTTCTATTCTATCATTGACTACGGGTTCCTTCTCTTTTAGAAATTTAAAAACCTCACCCGCCTTAGATCCAAATTTATTAGCAAGATCATGCATCTTTTTTTCTAAATTTTCAATATGTTCTTTAGTAAGCATCCCCTTTTCAGTAGCATCTAATCTTTTCATAACATGCTCAAGAGTCGAAGTTTTTCATTAACGATAATAAGAGGAGATCCCATTAAATTTACCATAGCATTCAAGGCATCAAGAGGGGGACAACGTAAGAAATTTCCTCTGATAATGGTATCAAGAACAAATCTAAACCAAGTAGTGATTGCTACATAAAAATTTCGAAGAAAGAACAATAGTGGATTGCTTGTGAATAGATCTATTATTAGCATTGCAAATTTTGTACCACGCATCTTTTAGGCTTTCTCCTCCTCTTTGCTTAAAGTTGAGAACTTCGTTCTCGGGGGAGCAAATGATGAGGCGAGGACTAGCCATGATGACAGGAAATCAAATAGATCCGGCACGAAAACGGCGAACGAAAAAGTGGGCGAATAAAAATGACAAATGTTGTGAAGTGGGGGAGATGAAAATGAGAGGCAAATGGCAAATAATGTAAATTGCGAGGAGATGAGATTTGGGATTAGGAACCTGGTATATGTTGAAGGTGCTCCCCGGCAACGGCGCCAGAAATTCCTTTTATGTCCGCTAGAAGTACGTTGGTACTTCCCGGGATGATGCAGTATAGCAGCGGTAGGTATTTCCCTTAGTGATGAGACCAAGGTTATCAAACCAGTAGGAGAACCAAGCAACACAATGTAAACAACACTTGCACACAAATAACAAATACTCGCAACCCGACGTGTAAAAGGGGTTGTCAATCCCTTTTGGGTAACAGACATGATAGAGTTGTAAATATTGATAGATCGAACGCCAAATAATATAAATTGCAGCAAGGTATTTTGGGGTTTTTGGTTTAGTAGATTTGAAAATAAAAGCAAAGGAAAATAGATCGCAAAGGCAAATAATATGAGAAAGATATTCGGGGGCTGTAGATTTCGCTAGTGGCTTCTCTCGAGAAAATAGCAAACAGTGGGAAAAATAATTACTGTTGGACAATTGGTAGAACTTCAAATAATCATGATGATATCCAGGCAATGCTCTTTATATAGGCATCACGTCCAAGATTAGTAGACCGACTCCTGCCTGCATCTACTACTATTACTCCACACATCGACCGCTATCCAGCATGCATCTAATGTATTAAGTTCATGGAGAAACGGAGTAATGCAATAAGAACGATGACATGATGTAGACAAGATCTATTTATGTAGAAATAGACCCCCATTGTTTTATCCTTAGTAGCAATGATACATACGTGTCGGTTCCCTTTCTGTCACTGGGATCAACCATCGTAAGATCAAACCCACTACAAAGCACCTCTTCCCATTGCAAGATAAATAGATCAAGTTGGCCAAAAAACCCAAATATCGGAGAATAAATACGAGGCTATAAGAAATCATGCATATAAAAGATCAAAGAAGACTCAAATAACTTTCATGGATATAAAAAGATAGACCTGATCATAAACTCAAAGTTCATCGGATCCCAACAAACACACCACAAAAGAGTTACATCATATGGATCTCCAAGAGACCATTGTATTGATAATCAAAAGAGAGAGAGGAAGAAATTTAGCTACCGACTACAGACCCGTAGATCTACAAGGAACTACTCACACATCATGGGAGAGGCACCAATGGAGATGGTGAACCCCTCCGTGATGGTGTCTAGATTGGATCTGGTGGTTCTGGACTTTGCGGCGGCTAGAATAGAATTTCGTCGACTCCTCTAGGGTTTTTGGAATATCTTAGTTTTTATATAGCAAAGAGGTGGTGCGGGAGGCTACCGAGGTTGGCACAACCCACCTGGGCACGCTAGGGGGGCCTGGCGCGCCCTGGTGGGTTGTGCCCCCTCGGGGCACCCCTAGGTGCAGCTCTAGCGCACTGGGTGTCTTCTGGCCCATAAAAATTCTCCTAGAAGTTTTGTGGTGTTTGGACTCTATTTGATATTGATTTCCCAGATGCAAAAAACATGCAGAAAGCAACAACTGGCACTTGGCACTATGTCAATAGGTTAGTACTAAAAAGCGATATAAAATGACTATAAAATGATTGTAAAACATCCAAGAATGATAATATAACAACATGGAACAATCAAAAATTATAGATACGTTGGAGAAATATAATCGGGCGTGCCTTCCGATGCAAGAGAGGAAGGCGCCCCGTCCGTGGGCGTAGGTCCAGAGGCACGACCATCGGGCGTCCCGCCCTCCTGAGTCCCCAGGAAGATCAACTGCTTCTTCTTCTTTGGGACAGCGTCAGGTGGGCACGCAAAGCCCTCGGCATCTGAGTTCTCAACCGCTGCGGCTTGGTAGGCGCGCTCGAGGGAGCACACCACATCCTTCTCATTGGAGGCTATTGTGATGATGTCGCCGCTTCCTGGCATCTTGAGGATGTTGTAGCCATAGTGGGTCGCTGCCATGAACTTGGCCAAGGCTGGATACCCGAGGATGGCATTGTTCGTGAGACGGATGTGGGTGACATCAAAGTCGATGAGCTCTGTGTGGTAGTTCTTGTGGTCGCAAAAGGTGACAGGGAGGCGGATATGCCCTATCGGGGTGGTGGAGCTGTCTGTCACTCCTGAGAATGGCTTGGTAGGCTGAAGCTGGTCATATGGCACTTGGAGCGTGTCGAAGGTATCGCCGGAGAGGACGTTAAGTCTTGGTCCGCCATCCATGAGTGTCTTGGTGACAAGCACGTTGCTGATGCTAGGCGAGCGGAGCGACGGGAGGGCGCCGGTCGCAGCCGCGCACTTGAGCTGGTCAGCCAAGTCGAAGGTGACAGCTTACTTGGACCACTTCAGTGGACACGTTTCCTCGAGCTTGGGGAGGACTGCATTCACCTCAAGAGCAAATTTCTTGAGGACGCAATGAGATGCCGGGGCCTGAGCGCCACCCAGGATGCAAGCGATGGCACGAGGCTCTTGAAAGCCCCAGCTCCATCATCCTGGTGGTGGTCATCGTTCCTTCTTGGTGGTGGTGGCAGTGGAGGAAGGCCAGCATTACCCTGAGGGCGGTCCTCACGAGGCTGGTGCCCCTAGGGACCCTCACGAGGCTGGTCCCTCCAAGGGCCCTCACGAGGCTGGCCTTGCCAGTGGTCCTCGCGAGGCTGATCGCGCCAGCCTTGGCGAGAGTCACGGTTCTCCCGGCGTCCTCCACCTCGACCACCTCCGCGGCCTTAGCCTCGGTCGCCGCGCTCGGGGCGATGACCGAGGCTCTCGTCGAGGTTGGTGTCGTGGTTGTGCACATTGGCAAAGACGCACAACGGACAGCTGCCTTTGGAAGACTCGGGTTAGTCACACCCACGCTTCATCTCGGGCTCAGCCGCGAGCATGGGTTGGTCTCTTGCGCTTGGCTTCCTTGGTCTTGGCCTTCTTGTCTTCTGGGTCAGCCTCGGGGAGCTCGACGAGCGAGAGGTGACCCTCTTCTGCCCTTGCACACTTGACTGCCATGTTCAGCATCTCCAGAGCAGAGCACAGGTCTTCATAGATGGCGAGCTCCTCCTTCATCCAAACGTCTCAGACGCCGTCAGTGAACGCGGAAATGATGGCCTCATCTGACACCTTGGGAACCTTAATGCGGACATTGGTAAACCGCTGGATGTATTTGCGCAGGGTCTCTCCTAGCTGCTGCTTTATTCACCACAGGTCGCCTACCACAGGGGCGCGGTCACGAGTCCCTTCAAAGTTGGAGATGAACCATTCGCGTAGCTCCTCCCAGGAGGAAATTGACTTCGTTGGGAGGTTCAGGAGCCACGAACGCGCACCGTCCTTGAGAGCCATGGGGAACCAATTGGCCATAACCTTCTCGTCGCTGTTGGCTGCCTCAATGCTCAACTCGTAGAGCTCCAGGACCTCAGCATGGTTGGGTGTTCCATCATAGCGTGGGGGCAGGTCTGGCTTGAACTTGTTGGTCCAAACGACGCGACGCAACTCTGGGGTGAATGCCCAGCAGCCCGTCGCGCCTTCGGGTGCCCACCACAGGGGTGGAGCCTGATCAGGGTGTTCACGTGCCCCTAAGGGAGGTGGCACACCACCTGGCAGCTTTCTTCATTGTGTGTGGGCGCCCTGCGGGGCTGGTCGCGCTAGGGAGCCTCACGCCTTGGCTCGGGGACGACGTCACGCCGAAGAGGAGGAGGAGGTGCGCCGTGGGCCACGTGACCCGCTTGAGGTGGTGGAGGAGGCAGCGAGCGGTACGATGTGGGAGCTTCTCCCGCTACGCTGCTGACGAGCTTGGCGATGCGGTCCAGCCAGTCCTCATAGAGTTTGTCGGCCGGGCGGTAGCACAGGAGCTCACGCGCCATGAGCAATGCGGCATGTGAGTTTGCCGGTCCACGACAGGCGTGGGAGGACGAAGCAGCCTCTAGAGTCAGTGACGGGGTTGTAGTGCAGCTGTCGCGCCACGGGGAGAGTCGAAGCGAAGAATTTTGCTGCTCACGGGCAGCGGGGCCGGTGGCAGCGTCTGTCACCGGTCATGGAGAACGACGGGGGATGTCATCGCCTGGAGGTGTTGTCTAGGTGACGCGGGTGGCGAGAGCAGCCTGGCGCTCAGCACGGACTCGATGAGCGTCAGCCATGGGGACGGCGAGGCGATTTTGAACCAATCGGAAGAAGAGAGACTCCGATGCACCCCTACCTAGTGTGCCAAATGTCGGATTCAGGGCTTCGCAAAATCCTTGTTAGATTCGAACACTAGGGTGCGTGCGAAGAACTCAACTTCCCCTATCTGCCTACTCATCATCTCCACGATCTAGCTTGATGAACAATAATGAAATGACACAAAGCAGTTTACCCAGGTTCGGGCCACCTCTCGGTGTAATACGCTACTCCTACTTTGTGGTGGATTGCCTCGAGGTGGGCTGAGGAAGAACTAGTATAGTGGTGGAACGACCTCACGAGTTGTGTTCTTGGGTGTGAGGGTGCTGGTTGATCCGATTGATTCGTTCCCCTTCTGTGGCCGTGGCTAAGCTATATTTATAGTGGCCTTGGTCCTCTTCCCCCAAAATGTAGGTGGGAAGGGATCCCACAACGGCCAAATTTGAAGGGAGGCAACTTGTACATCTTATCCTGATGAAAGGTGGTCTTCGCATGCACAACTTCTGATCCTGACGCCACGGTGTGCTCGGTGATGACCTCCATCTTTTTGTCCTGGCGATCCTGGTCACGTTGCATGGAAATGGAAACCTTTGGCTGATTCCTCGAGACTCCGTGCCAGCGCTTTCCTCTTTAGCACCAAAGAGGAAACCTGTTGTCTTGCACCTACTAGCGCCCGTCTAGCGCTGGTCGTCATGGCTTGTCTCATCTGAACCTCATGAGGTGGGGGCTTGCATAGAGATCTCCGCTCCTAAGGAGCCAGCCTAGTGAGACCGCTCCTTCTGGAGGTCTTGGTGTCGTCCGCCTCACGAGGCTTGGTCCCTCGTGAAGGTCTTGAGTGTTGATGCTGAAGATGGGTCGTACCAGGACGGTGAAGGGGCCACATCATGGGCCGCATGCAGGCAAGTCTGGGTACCCTAGTTCCCAGAACGCTGACATAACTCTTTGGGGGCTTTTCTGCAAAAAAAACATTCAAACCACCAAGTAGACGTTGGATCATCCAACGGCTCCGAGTAACTTGTGTCACTACACCATCTAAGGTGTGGTAGCACATGATATTCTTAAATAGAAGACAATATGAGGTCTTCCCACATCTTTGATGCTACGATGATACGAGCTTCAAGACCGTTGGATATGGGATCCAAGGGCATCTGAGTAGTTTTGGTTCGAATTATGTGCAATTCCCACACTCATTAAGCTTTCTTGTAATAATATCAAGACATCTTGGGAGCACCTATATCTCAGATCTACACGCTCCAAGGAACTCGTATCACCATATAGCATGTAAGGTGTTGGGGCACATGATATTCTCCCGAGGGGGTGGTGCACAACCCATCGGTGTTTGGGAGGGTGGGGGCAAATAAAATGTTCAAAAAAATATAATCTAAACAATCCTAAACAGAGCTTCACAATTTTGTCTAAGGTCGAGGGGTTACCCCCCGACAATCTACATAGCTCCGCCTATGCAAGAGGTGTAGTGGGAGCGTCTCGGTGTGAGAGAGACAACGCGAGAAGGCGGGGTCAATCAAATCATTTATAGAGGGAGAGATCGAGTTAGTGTGGCCTAGCGTACACTCGAATGTTAAGAGATGGTACATCGAGATATCGTGTGGCGCAGCTGCAGTGAGGGCTGGAGGGAGATAGTTACTGAGAGAATGTGGCCTTGATAGACTTTGTGTGTGCGCGCAAGGTGAAGGTGTTTTACAATGGCAACGTACATGTCTTGAGAGATAGAGGGAGGGTTTGTCATGGAGGGCAAGACGAGGTTGTGTGTGAGAAATACATTTGTTGAGAGTGTGAGGGCAGGTGTGACATAAATGGAGATCAAAATACGAAGAGAAATAATGAGCGCGCGTGTGTCGGATACCAATAGCTCTATTAACAAAGAAATGAAGATCGATCCATACATGAAGTATGGGGGGTTGTCGATGGAGAGACCTAAACACAACATTTGCATGTGCATAGTACTAGACTTAATATTCATGTTTCAATTTATTGTGCATTTTAAATATTGAATTGAGAACCATGATGGCTTACAATTTATTTTTGAATTCGTGTCAATCATCCACGTTGAGATCACTATATCACAAACTCACTCTAATTCAAGAACTCGTCATAAATCAATTACCATGCATTTTGGAATGACCAGCTGATTGCAAGGAAAATACGGGCATTGTAGACTTGTAATAATAGTAATACATATAGATTCGTTCGGCAATTTTCTATACCCCTATATAGTGTGAGAATAAACTTTGAAAGATGGTCGTTGGATGAGACCAATACGATGGTGCAAAGATGGCAAATCCGAGCACTATTGGCCGTTGGATATCATCTACATTCCACCAGATTCTGCCACATGTACAATCTAGAAGACTCCATGGTTGAACTTAAGCAGAATGCACAAACCTCAAAACACAAGCATTTCTCCTCTATTGTAGAATCTTCCGTCTCATAATTGCCCATTTTTTCTAGGTGAATCACCATTATTTATTTTTACTTTGTGCTTTTCAACGTACAATTCCTTGAATCGTAAAATAGATTAGCTTTTTGGTAAAAACTAATTGATTTTGAATGAGATGAACTATAAGAATTAAATGAATATCTACATCATGCATACATATGACTCAAAGCTTACATGCTATAATGTGGTATTTATTCATAATTTGCTTGCCAAATCTCAAGTGTGCAATGCACGTGTACCTTACTAGTAAAAAGGATTTCTTTTGCATTCTCGAATGGTAGCACCCGACGGCGTACCAGCCAGACCCGTGCTCATCTCCTACTGCTGGCATGTGTGGTACACACATTAGCCAAGCCCAACCAAAATAAGGGTGATAGTATTTCAAACTTCACGTCTCCACTCGAGCCTCCGTGTTTCGAGTCAAAATATCTGGCAGCCAGAATTCCAGCCTTGGGAAATACCCGTCATGTCCCCAGTCCATGATGAGAACCGATGAACAATGGAGGGATGCTTTAGTAATTAGCCCATGTTACCTACCGTGCCGAGCACGGTTCAATTCCCTTGGTCGCCGCTACCCAAGGTCACCCGTCAACTCCATTGCCTATACTAATAGTACTACACCAGGATGAGCACATAATGGAGCTCCATTTGTTGATTTTGTTCGTGCGTTGTTCATGCCTACTAGAATTATTATATCAGGTAATGCACAGGTACAAAATGATTATATTTTTACTCGGCATGTATAACTTGTTCGAAGTCTAACTAAGCAAAATATTTGACCAAATCCTTTCTTAAGAAATATTAACATCTACAACAGTAAAGATGTATGTCCTGAAAATTTCTTTCATGATGCATGTTATGATATTGTTTCAAATCCTGGATTATAAATTCCAGAAAATCCAAAACTGACCTGAAATCCTTGAAACCGAGCATGGTCACGTGATATGGAACAAAAAGGCCGTCATATTTTTCGTTCAATTTGAGAGAAGCTTCAAAAGATGCACAATAGAAGAGCTAAGGTATTTTGGAACTAAGACATGTCATGTTAACGCGAACGGTTTCACTATTCAAACCATGGGCGGTAGCGATATGTGCCGCCACGAGTCCCGCTTCTCATCGGTAGGTGCCGTCCGAGCAAGCGTGTGATTCAACGGGAGGTGTGCGAGCATACCGCTGCACCGGCTAACCGGGGGGCGTGCGAGCAGGCCGCTACGTAGGCTGACCGGAAGGCGAGCCCTTTGACCAGGCTATGCCGCCCACCTTGTTCATGCACTAGGCGATACATCTATTTATCCATGCATGTAGGTGTAGGAATTGTTAGTAGCTTAACTTGTCACAGTCACTTTTATTCCTAAACTTTTGTTCCTAAACGTGTTACATAGTACTGGTACTAGTATTACGTGAAACTGGTGTTGTAACTTGTGAACGCGTCTAGATACGGTCAACGGCAACACCGCCCGCGCGTTCTCCGTGTTTGCCCTTGCGTGTAAACATAGAAGGGGAGGAGAGAGAGAGAGAGAGCAGACATGGAACCCACCAGTAAGTGAAGTGGAATAGTACGTGCTCACGAGCTGGTCCCACTATAATATACTAAAGTTAATATAAAAACATGTTATCCATTAAATAGGCTGTGGTAATATAAAAAAATTATATCAACAAAGGGGAGTACAACAAACATTGCTACTATGTTGCATTTGTATGTTGCCTATTGACGTGCGGCTTGAAGGCCTTGGTCGCATGTTCGATCCTCGTACTTTTTCATTTTTAATTGATACTAGTAAGGTACACGCGCACTGCATGCTTGAGATTTGGCAACAAAATTATGAATAAATATCACACCATAGCATGTAAGCTTCGATTCATCTATGCATGATGTAGATGTTCGTTTCATTCTTATAGTTCATCTTGTTCAAAATCAATAAGTTTTATAAAAAAGTTAATCTATTTTAAGGTTCATGGAATTGTGCATTGTAGAGCATAAAGTAAAAAAACAAATAATGTCAATTCATATAGAAAAAAGGGCAATTATGATACAGAAGATTCTAGAACTAAGGATAAGTGCTTGTGTTTTGCAAAAATACCATGGTGCGACGTGGAAGGTTAGAAAGGGCATGCGAAAGAGCGGTGACCGAGCCAGAAGTAAAACAATTGGGGGTGGGGCGGGGTTGCAACGGTGTTTGGAGTAGTTGTGGGGCGAATGCTACAAAAATACAATCTAAACCCACCGGAATAAATGCCTTCATAAATTAATCGAAGGTTGGAGTCCCCCTTGCA
This sequence comes from Secale cereale, assembly GCA_902687465.1. NCBI lineage: Eukaryota > Viridiplantae > Streptophyta > Magnoliopsida > Poales > Poaceae > Secale > Secale cereale. Next base: position 560,102,240 of record LR738711.1, on the reverse strand, counting down.
ATGTAAATAGCACCGGCTCTGCGAGGATTGGAGAGGTAGCTTTGATGTGTGGAAGAGACAGCGTGAGAAAGCGAGGTCAATCGAGACATATATAGTGAGACAAAGTGAGTGTGCCCCGACATTCGTTGAAGAGATATATATGTTGTGGGTAGATATTGTCCGATTGAACAGGGTGAGGGTTGTAAGAGAGAGCTTGCAGATGATCCAATCACAGACATGTACATATATCATTTGTGCGTGGGAGGAAGCAAGGTCAATCAATACATAGAGAGAGAGAGAGAGAGAGAGAGAGAGAGATTGAGCGAGTGTGGATCGTCATGCGATTGAAAGAGCGAGACAGGTTGGAGAGAGTGACCTAGATAGGCAATGTGCATGAGAGAGTGTACATTATGAATATGTTGAATTAGGCCCAAACATGGAGATATATCGTTTTTGTGTGAGAAAGAGCGAGGTTAATCGATACATACATAGAGAGAGATAGAGAGAGAGAGAGATAGAGAGAGAGAGAGATAGAGAGAGAGATAGAGAAATTGAGAGAGTGTGGGCCGCCATGAGGTCAAAATAGTGGAACGGCTTGGAGAGACTGATCTAGAAAGAAAAACTGCGTGAGAGGGTATAGACCGTGTCGATCGAGGCCCAAATAGGTATATATCGTTTGTGTGTGAGATAAAGCGAGGTTAATCATGACTTAGATAAAGAAGCGAGTGTGGGCCACCGTGCAGGGCAGAGCTACGTTGGGCTAACATGTGCTCTGGCCCGCCTTGACTAGCTGAAACACTGCCTAAATATCATGCCAAGTTGCGTGACCCATCTCTTATCTATGCTTTCTTCTTCAGGTTGGCCCACCCAAGGAATCCACTGTAGCTCCGCCAGTGCCACCGCGGAAGAAAGAGTGAGACGGTCTCTTGAGAGTGACCTTGATAGACAATGTGTGTGTGTGCGAACGAGAGGGAGGCGGTCTAGATAGGCAATGCATGTATCTACCAAGAGAGGATGGTGGGAGAGAGCGCTCGACATGGAGTGCAATGGCGGGTGTGTGAGAGTTAGAGATCAAAACATGGAGAGATAGAATGAACATGCGGAAACCAAAGCTTTGTAAGGTGGTTATGAGAGGAAGATTGATCAATAGAGGAAGTACGTAACGTGTG
>LR738711.1:560074114-560101027 GCA_902687465.1 Secale cereale | reverse complement strand
AAAAACAACATTTGAATGTAGATAGTACTAGACTTAATATTGATGTTTCAATTTAGGGTATATTGTAAGATTTGAACTGAGGACCATGCATATGGCTTCCGTGATTATTTCGAATTCATGCCATGCTAGGTTTGGAAAGGTTGATATTGACTCGATTGGTGTGGTATTTTGTATGCATGTGGTCATATGCTTGAATCCATCCAAAGTTTTCTCACCACCATGATGTTCATCTTATACATATATGATTGTATTAAATAAGTAGCGTGGATACCATCAAATGTGAAATCCACTTTAAAATTGGAGATCGCTATTGGACAAACACACTCTAATTCAAAGAACTCCTCATTAATTAATTCATAGTACTCATTTCAAAGGACTAATTATTTGCAAGGAGTACAATATTCATTTGCCAATGAAAGAAGATTTGTTTGCATTCTTAAATGTAGGCACACTAGGCAGACCAGGGTCATGCAATGGTGGTTGCATGTGTCGTACGGACGCGAGCAAGTAGTATCACCCACCCCCTCCATGCCCCCCCCCCATAAAAATGAACAACGACAAAAAAGGTTCGCGCTTCCATGTTTTGGATTGAAATATCTGGCGACTCCAATTCCAGCCCTGTAAAATCTCCCTTCTTCCCCGTCCCCTTCCACGCCCAGAGCTCTCAGATCCCTACTTCGCCGCCAACCCAAGCAAAATTCAAATCGCCCTTTGTCTGTCTCTTTCACCACCTCTGTGCCGGACGACAACGATGAAGACGATGGTCGCGCTTCACCACTGCACCGGAGCTACCTCATCTACGCCCTCGTCCGCCGCACTGGGTGGTCCCGGAAATCAACATAACTTGAGAAATGTGAAGCTACATGCACTTTGAAAACCAGCTAATGATCCAAAGTGGTTCCAGATTATAAAACACTAAATGATGTAAGCACCCAAAAAACAAAATGTAACATGGTGTACCAGGACTACTAACATGGATTGTACCTGCTTGAATTATTCATTCTCTGGCCGAAAATATCCAAGTGTAATTGCACCTATAGCCTGTGCTCAAACTGCATATCAATATATCTATCCTGCACAAGTATGCCAATAGTTTCAAACAACAGATTAGAAAAGTATTTATGCTAGGTTGTCATGATACGGGGACTTTATGGTAGATGGCCTTGACGTTTCCTCAAGCCATGATAATGTACTATAATTTGCTTGTCATCAATTCCTCCAAATTTCTATTTCTCTCTCAACATAGCAGATCATCATTAGACACTAAATCCTTCAATGGGAGCTTGCAAAATGCTTGCATTAGAACCCTCATTAGACACTATATGTTCATCACCAGGAGCATGTAAAATGTTTGCATCAAATCCTTCATTAGCAGTATGTTCATTAGACACTTCAGGCTCAAGAACAACATGAGCTTGTATGTTTGCTCCGAAAACTTCATTAGACACATCAGGTGCAGTCAGTTCAGTATTGATTGGAGGAGTTATAATATAAGCAGAATTTGGTTTCATTTTCTTATAGATTCCCTACATACAAGCAGTTTTACAACACTATCAGGTTTAACAATTGGCCAGAAATTAAACAGTTGAATTAGATATAATCAGGGATGTGATGTACCTGCTCGTTGCCCATGCTGCTCTTGCAAGCTGCGACTGTCCATTTGCGCAAGCTCGATGCCATGCATGTGCTGCCGACGCTGTCTCCCACACAGGCTGCACCCAGCGTTGCATCTTCATCTTCATGTGCTTCCATTCGCTTGAAGCCCGGTGACCAGCATCCAACAAGGGTGCGTGGAAGTGCTGTGTCGATCAGTCTAATGGCGACTAGGTTAGGAGCGAACCGGATTGGATGCTGGCGGGTCATGCCTTGCATTTACTTTATTGTCCCACTAGTACGCGTTGGTGCTATACAAACGGTTTTTAACCGCTTTCCGCGATGGCATTTCGAAATGTCGCCCAGTGAGTGACGGCAATAGGGGGGTCCTTCCCACACGACCCAGAAACCGTTGGGGATATGCCCTCCTGGAACACATGCTTGGCAAAATGAGATCGTGTGGACGGGAGAGCGCTCAAATACGGAAATACGTACAGTAGAGCTAAGAAACAATTATACACGCGAAACTGTTTCCGGTCGCAAGTACATCCCACAAAGTCAGTCCCCGCTAAACGTTTCTGTTCGTATGTACATCCCACACAGTTGCTCCAAGGAAAACGTTTCCGTTCACACATACATCACACACAATTTTTCCCGTTAAATAGTTTGTGATAGCGTTGCCATTGCACAAAATATTAAAAAAAATATCGTTTGCGTTATCGAATGCATCGCACATGGTGCGAGAAGAAACGGTGTGGAAAAGGCTGTCCATAACACGTCGGTTTTATGTGGTAAAGGTTTGCGCAAGGTGGTGATACATCTCCAACTTATCTATAATTTTTGATTGTTCCATGTTATTATATTATCATTGTTGGATGTTTCACAATCATTTTTATTGTCATTTTATATCATTTTTTGGTACTAACCTATTGACATAGTGCCAAGTGCCAGTTGCTATTTTCTGCATGTTTTTTACATCACAGGAAATCAATATCAAACGGAGTCCAAACACCGCGAAACTTTTTGGAGATTTTTTATGGGACAGAAGACACCCAATGGGCCAGAGCTGCACCTGGGGGGTGCCCCGAGGGGGCACAACCCACTAGGGCGCGCCAGCAACCCTGGCGCGCCCAGGTGGGTTGTGCCCACCTCAGTGGCCTCCCGCACCCCTCTTTACCCTATAAATTCCCAAATATTCCGAAAACCCTCGAGGTGATCCTAGATCAGAAGTTCTGCTACCGCAAGGCTCTGTAGTCCACGAGATCCAATCTAGAGCCCTTTTCGGAACTCCACGGAGGGGGAAACCATCACCGGTGGCCTTCTTCATCATCCCGCGGCCACCGTGATGAGGAGGGACTAGTCCACCCTCAGGGCTGAGGGTTTGTACCAGTAGCTATGTGTTTAATCTATCTCTCTTTCTCTCTATCGTGTTCTTGAGATGCACAATCTTGATGTATCGCGGGCTTTGTTAATATTGTCAGATCATACGGTGTTTTCCCCTCTCTATGTTGTTGTGATGAATTGAGTTTTCCCTTTGAGATTATACTTTTATGGATTTGAGAACACTTGATATATGTCTTGCAATTGAATACTCGTGGTGACAATGCGGTATCATATTGATTCACTTGATATATGTTTTGGCACTCAACTCCTGGATTCCCGAGGTGACATTAGGGTAATCTATGCATAGGGGTTGATGCACGTTCTTCTCTTTGTTTCTCCTGTAGAAATCTTGGGGCGCTTTTTGAAGTTCTTTGTGTTGGATTGAGTATTATGAATATGAATTTTCTTTGGTGTTATTTTAGTAAAAACTCTTGATAGATTGATCGGAAAGAATAACTTATGTTATTTTAGTACAAACTCTTGATATATCGATCGGAAAGAATAACTTGTGTTATTTTAGTACGAACTCTTGGATAGATCGATCGGAAAGAATAGTTACAAACAATTTCTTCATATGTTCTCCGCTAGATAGGAACTTTGGAGTGATTCTTCATCGCACGTTGAGGGATGGTTTTGTGATCCAATTATATTAGCATCGTTGACAGATTGCACTAGCAGAAGTACGGACCCTAGGCCTTGTTCTGCAGCATTGCAATACCGTTTGTGCTCTATTTTATCACTTGCTACCTTGCTGTTTTTATTGTTACTATTATAAAAATCAATATCTACTATCCATATTACACTTGTATCACCATCTCTTTGCCAAACTAGTGCCCCTATACAATTTCCCATTGTATTTGGTGTGTTGGATACACAAGATATTTTTTATTATTTGGTTGTAGGGCTGTTTGAGAGACACGATCTTCATTCTACACCTCCCATGGATTGATAAACCTTAGGTCATCCAGTTGAGGGAAAATTGCTACTATCCTACAAAACTCTACGCTTGGAGGCCCAACACGAGTCTACAAGAACAAGTTGTGTAGTAGACATCAAGCTCTTTTCTGGTGCTGTTGCCGGGGAGGTGAGTGCATGAAGGTATATCTTTAGATCTTACAATCGAATCTTTTACTTTCTTGTTTTATCATTAGTTTGGTTTCGTAAAAGAAAACTAAAAAAATGTAATTGAGGTTGCATCATATTATTCATCATCTTTGTAATATCTTTCTTGAAAATGATGGATCGGAAAATTGTGCTCATTTGTTAGAAGAAGAAGTCAATAAATTTTTTGGCACAAAATAATTGAATGATGAGGTTGATTGCAATGTTGCTAGTATGAATTCTTTGAATATCCATGATGCTAATGATATGCAAAGCTACAAGCTTGGGGATGCTATGTTTGATGAAGATGATATTTTTTGTCCCCCAAGTTTCGATGAGAAAATATATTATGATGATAGCATGCCTCCTATTTATGATGATTATGTTGATAAAAGTGGATTTGGAGAGGTGATGACTTTATTTAGTGATGATTCCACTACTTTGGAGGATGTTTCAATAGACTATGATAACAAAGTTGCTATCTATGATTATTATGGTAATGACATGTATGCTATATTGAATAATGATAACCATGAAACTTGTCATCATGACAATTTTCACTATCATCATGATAGTTATTTTGTTGAGTTTGCTCCCACTACTATTCATGAGAATAAATTTGCTTATGTGGAGAGTAGCAAAATTTCTACGTTGTTGCATCATGAAAAGAATGATTTATGTGATGGCTATATTGTTGAATTCATTCATGATGCTACTGAAAATTACTATGAGAGAGGAACATATGCTTGTAGGTATTTCAATAATATCAAGTTTCCTCTCTATGTGTTGAAAATCACGAAGTTCTGCTTGTTTTGCCTTCCAATGCTAGTTGATTATTGCTCCCAAAAGTTGTTTTCTCACAAAATCCCTATGCATAGGAGGTGGGTTAGACTTAAATGTCCTAGTCATATTCTTCATGATGCTCTCTTTATGTTTTAGTTCATATCTTTCATGTGAGCAGCATCGAAATCATCATGCCTAGCTAAAAGGCATTAAATAAAAGTGCTTGTTGGGAGACAATCCAACACCTATACCTACTGTTTTTGTGTGTTCACATGGTTATGCTACTTTATTAATCAAGTTTCATAGCTTTTGTTTCAATAAAGTGCCAAGCAAAGCATTAGGATCATGTTGGGATATTAGATTTGATCTTGCTGAAAAAACAGAAACTTTTGCGCCCACGATTTTTTTCTCATTTTTAACAAAGGAGTCCTTTTGATTTGATTATTTTGCAGAAGATTAATATACAAACTGTTCACGTGGTCCTATTTTTTCAGAATTGTTAGAGTTGAATAAGTATGGTGGTTGTGCAGATTATTACAAATTGTTCTGTTTTTTTTTGACAGATTCTATTTTCAATGCATAGTTTTCTTCTTTTCTAGTTTCTTGGCTTATATTTATCAATATAAATTGTAGAAATGATATTCTAAAGTAGGCATTGTATGAGAACAATTATGAATCTTGTCTTTGACAGTACCCAAAGTGAATGATTTGTTTTATCATACTAACTCACGGAATTTGTTAAGTTTTGTGCGATTGAAGTTTTCAAGTTTTGGGTGAGATGTCGAGAATAAGGAGTGGCAAGACCCTAAACTTGGGGATGCCCAAGGCACCCCAAGGTAATATGCAAGGAATACCCAATCAACTAAGCTTGGGTTGCCCCGGAAGGCATCCCCTCTTTCATCTCCTTGAAGCTATATTTTTATTCGTCACATGATATGTGTTTTGCTTGGAGCATCATTTTATTTTGTTAGTATTTTCTTGTTGGTATTTATGATAATCTTTTGTATCTTTTATTTCAATAAAAGTGTCAAGGATAGCCTTTACCATGCTTATTTGTAAGTCTACGTGTTGCTGTTTGAAAATAGAAAGTTTGTCGCAGTTGTAAAAATTCTTGAGAAAAGTCAGAATGTTACAAAAGGTTGAAACTTTTGCATAGCAAGCAATGATAAATTTCCAACAACAAGTAAAATTTTCAAAAAGTTTTGAGTTAGGTAAGTATGGATCCTCTTGCATTCTTTATAGATTGTGCTGTTTTGACAGATTGTTGTTATGTTTGCATTTTTTTCATATGTTTGCGCGTTTAATGATTCTATTTGAGGATAGGAGTATTAAATATGTAGAGGCATTTAGTATGAAATGTTGAATAATAATTTTAGTGATTTTCTACAGTAGAGAATGACAAGGTTTTTGCATTGCTTTATACTAACTTATCTCACGAGTTCTTGTTGAGTTTTGTGTGGATGAAGCTTTTCAGATTTAGGAAAACCGTGATATGAGAAGAATTAACGAGACACAAAAGCTCAAACTTGGGGATGCCCAAGGAACCCCAAGATAATATTTCAATAAGTCTCAATCATCTAAGCTTGGGGATGCCTCGATAGGCATCCCACCTTTCTTCGTCAACAATTATCGGTTAGTATTGGTTGATCCTAAGTTTTTGCTTCTTCACGTGAGATGTGCTATTATAGAAATGACATTTTATTTTGTTTGCTTTCTGTTTTAATAAGATACTTAGATCCAAGAGTTTTTAAAATAAATAAATCCCCCAAATAGTTGCCAGGGAGGCTAAGTAAGCGGCATTCACATCTCGTCAACAAAGCTCTTTTCTGACTTCATTGCTCTAGTGCTTCACTTTTATCTTTTTGAGCACGGTGTGCTTTAGTATTTTTGAAGAAATTCTCTCATGCTTCACTTAGATTGATTTGAAAGAAAGAAAAATTATGCTCATGTTCTTCACTTGTATTTGTTTGAGCTTATCAAAAGCAACACATAAAAATTAGCTCCAAAGTGATAGATATCCAAGAAGGATATAATAAAACTTTCCTGAAGATCATTGGACAAAATAAACTTGATTCCTTGTAATAGTTTTGAGACATGATGATATGATAGGTGAGTCATGTTAATGAGTAATTATGCTTTAGTAAGAATATAAGTGTTAAGGTCTGTGATTCCCTATGCAAGCACATAAGTCAATAATCATGCAATGAAATTACATCCTACTTGTGGTGCATTATTCGGTGTTATTTATGCTCAATGCCCGCTTATGAGATTATTCGTTTCATGGTTGGTCCCTTCCCAGTCTTTTGCTAGCCTTCATTTTGCACTAAATATGATCACTACTTGTGCATCCAAAATCCTTTATCCCGGTTTTGCCACATGAGTCCACCATACCTACCTATATGCGGTATTCCCTTGCCGCTCTGAGAAAATTGGTATGTGCCATCTCTAATATTTCAAAATTAATTTCCGTTTTATGTGCCCGTACCGCTCGCGAGGCAGTGAGGGGTGGCCAATATTTTCCATGCTAGATCTGTTATTCTCACGATGAGTGTTTATTCACTTGTCATTTCACAAGAGTAAGGCAAAGGTATTAGGGATGCCCAATCCCGAAATGAAAAAAAAATTACTTTATGTTATCAAATAATAAATTCCTTGGAAAGTGTTGGTATGGAAGGCAACCGTGGATTCGGCTAGCCATGGCTTCTGAAAGTTTGGTGGAAAAGGAATGAACTTTATTTTATGTTTGGGAACTGCCTATGATATATCTAGCATGGCAAGTGTTGGGAACCTTGAGTCATTTTCGTTGGTGGGAAAAGTATACCTCCCAAAATAATTTTATCTCTCAATTTAAGCTTTGAGCTCTCGCACCTCTACAAATCCTTACTTCCCTCTGCGAAGGGCCTTTCTTTTACTTACACAGTTTTTTTGAATTTGAGTCTCCATCTTCTCTTGTAAAGCACCAACTAGGAAACACTATGATCGTACTTGAGCATTGGGTGTAACCAATATGCGAATGTGTTTCATGAATGGATCAATGGTTGAGCATGATGGGCTAGGGATAACTTATTTTAGCATTGATATTTTGAAAGACATGGTTGCTTGTTGATATGTTTGAGTATTTAAATCTCATGTCAAAACAAGACTATTGCTTTGAACCATATAAAAGTCCAAATGTCCATGCTATAAAGAAAAGAATATGATATGGCATGATAGATAGCATTCCACAGCAAAATTTCTGTTTTAATCATTTACCTACTCGAGGACGAGAAGGAATTAAGCTCGGGGATGCTGATACGCCTCCAACGTATCTATAATTTTTTATTGTTCCATGTTGTTATATTATCATTCTTGGATGTTTTACAATCATTTTATATCATTTTTTGGTACTAACCTATTGACATAGTGCCAAGTGCCAGTTGCTGTTTTCTGCATGTTTATTACATCGTAGGAAATCAATATCAAACGGAGTCCAAACACCGTGAAACTTTTTGGATATTTTGTATGAGCAAGAAGACACCCAATAGGCTAGAGCTGCACCTGGGGGGTGCCCCAAGGGGGGAACAACCCACCAAGGTGCGCCAGGCCCCCCTGGCGCGCCCAGGTGGGTTGTGCCCACCTCGGTGGCCTCTCGCGCCCCATCTTTACCCTATAAATTCCCAAATATTCTGAAAACCCTTGGGGTGAACCTAGATTAGAAGTTCTGCCGCCACAAGCCTCTGTAGTACACGAGATCCAATCTAGAGCCCTTTATAGCACTCCACCGGAGGGGGAAAACATCACCGGTGGCCATCTTCATCGTCCCGGCGGCCATCGTTATGAGGTGGGAGTAGTCCACCCTCGGGGCTGAGCGTTTGTACCAGTAGCTATGTGTTTAATCTATCTCTCTCTCTCTCTCTCTCTCTCTCTCTCTCTCTCTCTCTCTCTCTCTCGTGTTCTTGAGATGCACAATCTTGATGTATCGCGGGCTTTGCTAATATAGTCGGATCATATGGTATTTTCCCCTCTCTATCTTGTTGTGATGAATTGAGTTTTCCCTTTGAGATTTCTTTGGATTGAATACATCTATGGATTTGAGAACTCTTGATATATTTCTTACAATTGAATACTCGTGGTGACAATGGGGTATCGTATTGATTCACTTTAGGTAAGTTTTGGCACTCAACTCACGGATTCCTGAGGTGACATTGGGGTAATCTATGCATAGCGGTTGATGCACGTTCTTGTCTTTGTTTCTCCGGTAGAAATCTTGGGGCACTCTTTGAAGTTCTTTGTTTTGGATCGATTATTATGAATATGAATTTGCTTTGGTGTTATTTTAGTACGAACTCTTGATAGATCGATCGGAAAGAATAACTTGTGTTATTTTACTACGAACTCTTCATAGATCAATCGGAAAGAATAACTTGTGTTATTTTAGTACGAACTCTTGGATAGATCGATCAGAAAAAATAGCTACAAACAATTTCTTCTTATGTTCTCCGCTAGATAGGAACTTCAGAGTGATTCTTCATCGCACGTTGAGGGATGGTTTTGTGATGCAATTATATTAGCATCGTTCAGAGATTGCACTAGCGGAAGTACGGACCCTAGGCCTGGTTTTCAAGCATTGCAATATCGTTTCTGCTCCGTTTTATCAGTTGCTACCTTGCTGCTTTTATTGTTACTATTACAAAAATCAATATCTACGATCCATATTACACTTGTATCACCATCTCTTTGCTGAACTAGTGCACCTATATAATTTCCTATTGTATTTGGTGTGTTTGGGACACAGGAGACTTTTTATTATTTGGTTGCAGAGTTGTTTGAGAGAGACCATATTCATCCTACACCTCCTACAGATTGATAAACCTTAGGTCATCCACTTGAGGGAATATTGCCACTGTCCTACAAAACTCTGCGCTTGGAGGACCAACACGAGTCTACAAGAACAAGTTGTGTAGTAGAAATCAGGTGGCCTAACACAAACAGTTTTCAAGAGAAGGTCGTGTGTGATTGTTCATTGATACAACATGGTTTATTCCTAGAAAATGTGTGCGTTGCCTAAGGTTATCGCCCACGGTATTTTCTCAATAACCGTTTGCAATAGCAAACCTCGATTAGCAGGCTAATTCGCCATTAGCAGGCTAATTGCCCTATTATTAATAATCCATTTATTAATCTAATTGACATTCATATTAAGCACATAATATATTTCATTTCCGTATTAAGGAAGCATATAATATATTTCATTTCCGTATTAAGGAAGCATAATTTCATAATTGAAATACATCAGAGTAAAATATGATATAGCTTCAGCACTCGGCGACCCCATTACACAACTGCACCAGCTCCAAGTTTCACATGCAACATGTAGAACCTTTCAAAATTAGCATCATAGACGGTATATTGACAGATGCATCTCATCTGGAAAACTGCTGAAGCGGAAGGCGAATATTGAGCCCTCATTCATGTTGAAGGTCTTTGCAACTTTAGGCTAGTGCATGTGGATGACTGACCGTTCGTCCTTCATCCTCTTCAGGAATACTTCAATATTGAACCGTGGGTGTTGTATGAAAACCTTCCTCGCCTCCTGACCATAGAGGTGGTTTGAGAGGTAATCATCAGTGAACTGCTTTGGAAAGGCCTAAAAACAAGGATGTGCATAAATATCTTCTATATATTGGAAATGGGGCAAAGGAATAAAAAAAGGCAAGGTATAATAGTTAGTACCATCTTGTAGTGAACTGATGTCTTCTTCATTGTGTAGACAAAGATCATCTTGTGTTTTGTCGCTAATTTCTTTATCCTATCAATCTTTCTGAGTTTCTTGATTTGATTGATATTCATGGACAACTCATTTCCCCATAAGCAAAAAGGGTCGAATAGTGGGTCAAAACCTCTTACAGCAGGACCTACATGTGCAAGACCAAATTGTGAAAAACCTAAATATTAGAATGGTTCCTGCAATTGCATAATAATGTGCTATTAGACAACGGACCATGCACATGCTAACCTCGATTGTAAACTGTGACGCCCCCGATTTGACCGTCCACTAATCATGCACTCAAATGTGTATGACCAAGATCAGGGACTCACTGGAAGATATCACAACACAACTCTAGACACAAATTAAAATAATACAAGATTTATATTACAAACCAGGGGCCTCGAGGGCTCGAAATCATAAGCTCAAATACACAAGAGTCAGCAGAAACAACAATATCTGAGTACAGACATAAGTTAAACAAGTTTGCCTTAAGAAGGCTAGCACAAATGTAGCAATGATCGAAAAGGCAAGGCCTCCTGCCTGGGACCTCCTAACTACTCCTCGAAGCCGAACTCCACGTAGAAGCATCCTCGGGATCCTCTGGCTCTTGGACTCCACCGATCTGGTTGCATTATCTGAGAAGAGAGGAAAAGGGGGGAAAGGGGGAGCAAAGCAACCGTGAGTACTCATCCAAAGTACTCGCAAGCATCGATCTACACTACATATGCAATGGTATCTGTGTAAAGGGGTAATATCTGTGGGCTAAACTACAGAATGCCAGAATAAGAGGGGGATAGCTAATCCAATCGAAGATTACGCTTCTGGGAGCCTCCATCTTGCAGCAGTAGAAGAGAGTAGCTGGAAACTAACAAGTACCAATGCTTCTGCCTCCGTCTTGGAGCAGTAGAATAGAGTAGATGGTAAGTTCACGACGTAAAATTGTATACCATAATCCTACCCGACGATCCTCCCCTCGTCTCCCTGTGGGAAAGAGATCACCGGGTTGTCTCTGGAACTTGTCTGGGTGTGTTTTATTTAGTATCCGGTTCTAATTGACATGAGGTCGGAGTACAACTCCTGGTTGTCCTTTTACCGAGGGACACGACTATTCGAATAGATTAACTTCCCTACAGGGGTGCACCACATTTCCCAACACGCCCGATCCCCTTTGGCCAGACACACTTTCCTGGGTCATGACCGGCCTTGGAAGATCAACCCGTCGCAACCCTACCTAAGCACAATAGAGAGGTCAGCACGCCGGTCTAAGTCCTAAGTGCACAGCGGTCTGGGCCCATCGCCCATTGCACACCTGCATGTGGCGAGGGTGGCCGGAGAGCAGACCTAGCAACCTCCATTACTAAGGAAGTTGCGTTACGCGGTCCAACCCGACGCACGCCGCTCAGTTGCTGACGTCAAGAAGGCTTCGGCTGATACTACGACGTCGAGAGCCCATAACTATTCCCACGTAGCTGGTTAGTGTGTATAGGCCAGTGACTAGACTCAGATCAAATATCCAAACTCATTAAGCATGTTATTATGAAATCACCGCGGACAACGACCAGGGCCATGCCACCTCTCAACTGGGTGTCTCAACCCGCCCTGTCGCTCCGCCATAAAGATTCACTCGGGGGCCGTCGGGAACCCAGGCCCACCGCTACCTGGATGGAGCCACCTCTCCTTTCAGCCCCCAATCCATGAATCACTTGCGGGTACTCTATGAGCCGACCCGACTATAGTCACAACATGTATCCTGTATAATATGTATTTGGTATATAACCGTGATCACCACCCGAGTGATCGCGACCCGATAGTATAGCATAGCATACTGACAAGAATGTCCGGCCATTGATGGAATACTAGCATCCTATACTAAACATTTAGGATAGCGGGTAAATGTATCAACATTGGTAGCAACAATGACATGCTATGCAGCAGGATAGGATTAATCAAAAGCAGTAACATGCTACACTACACTAATGCAAGCAGTAGAGAGAGGAATAGGCGATATCAGGTTGATCAAGGCGGGGCTTGCCTGGAAGCTCGGCAGCGAAGGAGGGGTCGTTAACACCGTAGTCGATTGGGACAGCAGCAGTGTCGGTCTCATAGTCTACCGGAGAGAAGAGGGGGAAGAAGCAATGAATACAATGCCAACAGATGCATACCGATGCATGACCTGACATTTAACGGTGCTAGATGTGCCCTAACACAGTACCGGGTGCTACTGGCAAAGGGGGGAAACATCCGGTAAAGTATTCCCGGTGTTTCACGTTTTCGGACAGACGGAGCGGAAATGGAAAGTTGCATGTTCGCTATGGTAGGGACATGTGCCTGATGAACGAACAACGTATTCAGATTCATCTAGAAATTCTGAGCAACTTTCATGTACAAAGTATTTTCATCCGAGTTGCGGATTATTTTATATTAATTTTTAAAGTTTTAAATCATTTTTTAGAATTAGCAAAATTAATTTAATTCTATATTACATTTATGACATCGACATGATGTCAGCAGTCAACCAGTCAGTTGACTGAGTCAAACTGACGCGTGGGGCCTAGTGTCATTGACTAAGACTAATTAAACATGTTAATTAGTTTAAACAATAATTAGGTTAATCAAATTAATATTAATTAAGTTAAATAATTCTTTAATTAATTAATTAATATTTTAATTATTATTATTATTATTAATTTTCTTAAATTCTTTTTTTCTTCTTAAAACGTTCTGGGGCCTGGGGCACCCTTGTCATTGGCCCCAGGGCCATAGTGGGTCGGGTTAAAGTGCGCCGGGAGGTGCGGGCGCGCGGGCGCCCAACGAGGGGCAGGGGGGTCACGGTGGCTGACGGGGGTAGCCGCGGTCGGGCGTCGCACGGGCGCCTGCGGGGAGCGGGATGGCGGGGCTTTTGGCCTCGGCGGGCGAGGCAGGAAGCGGGGTGAAGCACGAGCGGGACGCCGATGCGAGCGAGGGAGCAGCGGGATGGCACGGGGCGACGAAGGGGCACTACACAGGTGCGGCCGGTCGTGGGCGACGGCAGCGAGCGCCGGCGAGCGAGAGGGCGCAGCAGCGGCAGTTGGGCGGAGTAAGTGGCGGGCGTGTGCAGGGCACGGGCCTAACGCGGTGAGCGCATGCGTGGGCACCGGCTGGTGGCCATGGGGAGGGGAGCGTGGGCGCGTCCCGGTAACGACAGGCATGATGAAGCAGGTGACCGCAGGGGCCAGGGGCGGCGGCATGCGGGTAGGGTACCGTTGTGGACGCGCCCGCGCGCAGCGGCACTACCGGGCGCGAGAGCGGCTGCGGGGTGCGCCCCGGGAGGCCGGTGAGCGCGAGCGGGGCGGAGCAGCGGTGGTTGGGCGGCGCGTGGTACGCGGCGAGCGCGCAACTGGGCACGCCGAAGCACAGCGCAAGGGGAAGAGGAGGAGAGGCCGGGGCCTCACCGCGGGGCGTAGTGTCAAGGGCAGCGGGGCTCGGGGAGGTAGACAGGGACAACGACGTTGACGGAGACGGGGAGGCGGTCCGGCGAGGTGGCGGCATGGGCTTCGGGCGACGACGGACGGTGTCGGGCGGGCGCTGGGTGAGCGGCGGCGAGCGTAGGGGGGCTGCCCCAATCTGGATCGGGATGAGGGGGAGAGATGAGGGAGGGAGTGAGGGGGATGTGGGCTAGGGTTTGGTGGTGGGGAGGCTTAAGTAGGCCAGTTAGGTGGGCCGACCTGGTTAGGCCGTGGCCAGTTGGGCCGGGGGGCGTTTTATTCCTTCTCTTTTCATTTTATCTTTTTCCTTTTATTTTTTTACTTTTGTTTACTTTTGACTTTTCAATTTATTTTAATTTTGTAATAATATAATTTGAACTTCTAAATTAGCATTGCCACTAAACCGACTATCACAAAAGGTTCTACCCAGAACAAAATAGTTTAGAATTTTATATGATACAAGAGGCATTTAAGTAATGTTGTACCTAGAGTTTTATTTATTTTGAACAGTTAAACATTTTTTAATAGTGTGGTTTCTTCACCATAATTACCTACACATTATTTGGCACAACCCGAACATTTTAGTTATAGTGTTTGAAAACTTTTATCGTTTGACTTTAATTCAAATTTAGATTTGAACCTGTTTTGAACTAACGCGAGATTAGTAATAGTAACAGCGGCGACGTGGCATCATTAACAGAGGTTTACTGTAGCTTGATTATCCGAGCATCACAATTCTCCTCCACTACAAGAAATCATGTCCTGAGATTTAGGAGGGAAGTAAGGGGAAGGGATTTTGTTACGAAATTCTGATGGGTCTTCTCGGTCTTGGTTACCCTTCTCGAAGAGGTCGATTCATTACGTTGATGTCTTCAGTCATCTGCTTCAAGTCATCATGATGATGTCGTCATCCTTTCTTCGGAGTCTCCGTCGTACTTATGAATACAAAAGGGACAGTTTGACAATGATAGAATGCTACAAGGGGTATTCATCGAGGGGTTATCCCACGAATAAACACATGAGTATCTCTCTATTTGAACAAATAAATCACGCTGAGAGCAAAGTAATATGTTACAATACGAAGTTTCAAATGGATAGACAATCATTCGATGTCTAAAAAAAGGTGTGAAAGGTGTCGGGACCCCGATCCTAAGTCACACCGATCTAGCATGTAGCACATCATATCACTTTGCGGCCTCACGCACGGTATCCCCATGGGTGCCACCTTACCTGGCCTGGGACCATTTGCGTAATTTGGCTCACGTATACGATAGTGTTGCTAGCATCCATATGACAGAGAACCCGGGCCGACATGACTATTTATAAACCAAAAGTGGCGCTAAATTACAGGGACAGGCATACATGACCCAGCAACGAACGTGTCGGTCATCAACGATTGAACCCAAGTCATAGCAAGCTACAAGGACTTAAAGGTACAACACGGGACATTTCCCTGAAGGGATAGACAAAGCAACGAAGAAGGACACATGCCGGCTAGCCTAAGTGTTCTGGAGCAGTAGCAATCTACCAAGGTTCAGTGGAAGCACTAGGAGGCATTTCCCCATAAGATAGGCTACCACGGGTAAACAACTAGGTGTCGGATCCCACACATACCAAGCATTTCAATAACATACATACAATATGCTAGATATGTGCAAATACAACACGGCATCACAACAAAAATCTATGAATCAAAGTATTTATTCTTTAGGCTCCGAGGAGCTAGATATTACAAATAAGGGGCTCATGACCCAACATACAAGGCATACAAGCAACAGAAGCATAACCTGTCTGGGTACAGACAATTACAAATGAAAAAGGCTGAGAAGCCTGACTATCTACGAGACCCTCCCAAGGTACAAGATCATAGCTGAGGTAATAAGCTAAACGTCGGAGTCCATGCGGAACCACTAGTGAGACTAAGGTCTGTCTGTAAAAACATAATTAAGCAAACGTGAGTACAAATGTACCCAGCAAGACTAACATCACAACTAGCTACATATGCCCCAGTATCAACAAAGGGGTGGTGGAGTTTTACTGCAGCAAGCCAGCATTGACTCAGTGGCTATCCCGTACTACGACTGCTGGTAACTCTTTTGAGGTGGCGCACACGAGTCCACATATTCACCAAATCAATACACTACTATGGATCCGCTCCCGTCTCCCTACGAGAACGCCATCCATAGCACTCACGCTTATCTTGCGCATTTTAGAGTATCGACTTTCACTTGTCTATGAACTGTACAGGACCTAGAAGTCCTTTACCGCGGACACGGTTATTCGAATAGATGGTGTTAACCCTGCAGGGGTGTACTTCTTCAGACACGCTCTCGCCACTTACCACCATGTACACGTTGTGTATCTCGGCAACCTTCAAGTGGAAGCCTGGCAAGGGAGTCGGCCACGACCTGACTAACCAGGCAAGTCTCTAGTCCAGGTTTATCGCCTATTCGGGTTCCATCCGCAAGGAGATCCGGCCGGGGTGTCGCTCACCGCCCCAAACGATGTGTACAGGGTTCCAAGCCCACCAAACGGGCGACGCTTGGTATACCCGGCCACGGTGCCTAGTCTGTCCCAAGCCCACCTGTACCGGGTGCCACTTGGTAGACTACTAACACTACCTACAAACACCAGAAACTTGTTGCAACTTCTGGACGGAGATCAGGTTGATTAATAAGCCGAGAGGGGTCGAGTTACCGGAACCCAATGTGTGGTAGTAACTGTTCATGGATCACAAACACAGAACTCAGTTCCTGAGGACGGTTTCAAGGAGACAGCCCACCATGTACTCCTATATGGCCTCTCACCGCTACCTTTACCAAATCGTGTTCACACACTTAGCTCTCAACAGTAGGACATGTTCACAACTTTCCAATTCATCCCCGATGAATCAGACCTGACACAACTCTAAGAAATAGCAGGCATGACAAACAAGCATGAATGAGTAGGCACATCAGGGATCAAACAACTCCTACTCATGCTAGTGGGTTTGATCTATTTACTGTGGCAATGATAGGTCATGCAGAGGAAAAGGGGTTCAGCTACCGCACCAAATAGGAGTTGAATCATTGTTGTCCTAATGCAGTAAAAGAGAGCAAGAGCGAGAGAGTGGGATTTTATTAGGATGCTCAATGGGGGTTTGCTTGCCTCGCACATCTGAAGATAGCATAGCTCTTCATCGGTGTCATCGAACTCATATCGTTAGAACATCGTGTACTGAGAGGGGACAAACATCGGCAAATAAGAGAGAACACAATCAATGCAATGCAACAATATGATGCATGATCATGACATGGCAATATGCTATGACGTAAGCTAATGCAACTAGCAACGATTTTAACGGAGTAGGTTTGAATACTAGATTCGAATTCAAACTCCACATGGGACATTTAAAATGCCATTTATTCAAATTGTCATAAACAGTGGCTGTAAGTTGTTCAAACATGCATGAAAATATCGTAAACAGATTCCTCATGTTTTTCTGATAATTTTTCATGTATAAATTATTTCATTTGGAGTTATAGTTGATTTAATATGATTTTTACAAGTTTAACCCTTTTTCTGGAATTAATAAATCATTTTATGATTTATCCAAAATCTAGAAATTAAGCTACTGCATCAGCTTGACATCATGCCGACATCATCAGTCAACTGAGCTACCCAGAGTCAAGCATGACATGTGGGGCCCAGTGCTCAGTGACACAGAGTCAGCTACAGAGGCTGACACGTGGGACCCGGTCAAAGCTGACGTGGCCAAGTCAAAGGTGATAGGCGGGGCCCACTGAGATTAGTACTAACCTAACAAAGAAGTTAAACTAATTAATTTAGGTACTGGGGCCCACATGGCAGTGGCACTAGGGGTGATTACCGGGGTGTTTAGGCCCTAATTAAGTGGCCACATCGGCACGCCGGAGTTTGGCCTGCGGCGACCATTTCGCGGGGCGGAGGTTCACCGGGGCTACGCTACAGGCGGCGGCTGGACGCATGAGGGCCACCAGAAGGTAGCATGTGCTCGACCGTGTCTAGCAGAGCGGTCAGGAGGCCTCGGGGTCGCCGGAATCGACCGAGCGGAGCGGCGCCGGAGTTCGGACGTCTACGGATTTGACGCCGCATGGCACAGCAGGAGCAACAGGTGGTTGCTACGGCCCCGTAGTGACGCGATGAGTGCGGTGATGCGCTCGGTTTCGAGCTCCAGTGGAAGTGGCCACAACGGCGAGGAGCTCAGGCGGTGGCGCGATTTGGCCATCTTTGAAATGACGACTACGGTGAGAAGATGAGCACGGGAGCGAGGGGAAGAGACGGATGAGCTCACGAGGAGCTCAGGGATCAGCGGACCAGGGTTGAAGAAGACAACGATGGCGGCGTTCCAGGGCCTCCGGCGAAGCGTGGCTCGACGGAGATGCATAGAGGAGTGCAATGGAGCTCGTGGTCATGAAGCGGAGGCGAGCGAGTGGCTATGGCCGTGGTAGTTCAGGGCGGCGCGTCCATGGCCTCGTCATCCATCGCGGGAGAGAGCAAGGGAGTAAGGGGAAAACGCGGGGTGGAGTCGGAGAGGTCTGTGGGAGTGCGTGGTGCCGTGGAGAAGAGGTGAGGCATCGCGGTGGTCAGGCATCGCAGGCAGGTAGCTTGGTGGCGTGGCGCCCCCGCGCGCGCTGTCCCTCCTTTGCCTACTGGCAGAGGTGGGGGACAACTGGCACAGTCCAGGTGGGCCGGCCCAGCCAGGTAAGTGGACCTGGGGTCCTTTCCCTCTCTCTCTTTTAAGTTTCTGTCTTTTTATTTTCTGCTGTAGTTTAGAGCTTAGGAAAAATACCAAGGCATTTCCTAAAATCTTGAAAATATTCATGGACACTTGTTGAATTATTTTAGTGGCCCACAAATAGTTCCAACATTATATGAGCATTCAAATTATTTATACTATTTAAATAACCAAAGTCAAGTACAATAAAAATTAATTCAAAAATCCAGAATGGCCTTGAAATATGTGCATCATTTTTGGCAGAGGTTTTCACCTTTATCAAAAATCATGAACTTTTCTAAAGGGCATTTTGGGTTCGTTGAAAATATTTTTATTTGAACCTATTTGAATTCTTTTGGTGCTAGGATTTGAACATCCCCATTTCAATATATTTTTTGAATTTAAACATGATGCATGGATGCTCACAAATGCAACTAACTACAAGGAATTCTAGGGCTATGACAACTCACCCCCACTAAACAAGAATCTCGTCCCGAGATTCAAGATGTGAGGTAAGAAGACAGAGGGGACACAAGGCTAATACAAACTTCTTGATCCAATTGCCCTTCTCGAAGATCTTGATTCATTGCATCATGTTGATATTGACATCTTTGCCTTTGGGAAGTTTGCCAAAGCAGCTTGACAAAAGGAATGGAAAACCTTACAAGAATTGATCTTCTCGAAGATTTAGCAACCCACGATCAACTCGTAGAGTGAGACGTTGAAACACCTCTTGAGGTGAGGCACAAAACACACATCCAGAGGGATAGAAGGAAGAAGATGACGTAGGTTCGGCTCGGCAGGCAATAATTCAGAGCTTGAGAGGATGGTGAACAAATGTCACAGTGGCGAGGAGATAGATTGCCATAGTTCCCTGATGGGGCACCTTAGGGAAGGTGACTCATAGAATTATTCTCTTAACTGGCAAAAAGAATTACTCTTGATACAGAGATCATTGAATCTCTCTAAACCAGCCTAAGGCAAATCACAAACGATCATTGGAAGGAGTTTGGACGGATGGCATACCCATACTAGAATAGATGATATGGACTACCTTGTTAAAGACAACACAATGGATGATTTTACTTATCACCAGAAATGGATGGGACCCATGGTAGGACCACTTTTAAAGATGATCCTGAACAGCGATTGCTGAGAAGGGCAGCCCATGGAAAGTTGGCACTAGGCGGTGCAAGCTGGGAACAAAATGCAAATGTCAGAAATGTTCCAACCATCATATCTGCCTAAGATTCAAATTTGGTTAGTAACAGGATACTTCGGACGTCATGTCTGGAAAAGAAAGTCTGGAACACAAATCAACGAGATGATGTTGCGAGATTCTCAGGAAATGAACTATGATAGCAAGCTCCAAAACATGAGCTCGTTATGCTACATACATGTGAATATGTTGTCCAGGACAAGCATGACCACGTAGAAGTCTTATGACCAAACACTACTGAGTTCACGTTGGGAACCATCATCGAGGATAACAGAGTCCTTGCATAAGGCATGCTCTTAAGAAGAAACTCCTTCTCCTTGAACAATTCAATCAGTGGCTTGTTGTTCTAGGGAAAAAATATAGAATGAAGGTTGCAAGTCTCCAAACCATAGAATACTTCGCACATATGCATGATTGACTTGGGATGATTCTAGAGGAAGCAAAACAAACTTTCTCAAACTCACGGTGGCAACTTACATCAAATAAACATGAATGAGGGAAAGTCTCTTCTGTCATCCAACATATACCTCATGAACGGGACACAAAGTCAATGCTTACGAAGTTTCCGACACTAGCTTAATGTCCAACAAAATCATGGAGAAGATAAGAATGTTTTCGATGGGCTCAACAACAATTCATCTAGGTTTCCATATAGGTAGAATTCCATGACAATGTGAACAAAGTGATAGCATTGGTCAGACCCAAAAGATATAATGGTGTATGCTTGAGGAAAACCATGAGTAAGACAACATTACGAATATCATTGATTCTGATTTGATTTGAGGATAGCCCACACTCAAATCAAAGGTTGGATAAGACGATAGATCCAACAACTAAACATGGAGATCAATTGATGAAAATATCATCTTTCTTCAACACACACACACAGAGACACACACACAAAAGATATCCCTTCAAAATGAACTATGATAGATCAAGGTTTTATCTTCCAACTCTCCAAGTTGTTGTTTAGCTTAACCAACTAGCCTAGGGTATCCAACACAGATTCTTGCATAATGGGTGGTTTAGGGAGAAACCAACTTGATCACGAACTCAACATAGCGGTCAGGGGACAACCTGGTAATACTTCTGAGAAGATATCCGGAAAATCATGAGCCACCGATATGTTATGAAGCTCAAGAACAATCTTTCTTTTGAGGGCAAGATGATATGATCAAAAGAGTGAGATATTGACACAATCCTAACTCATTGATCGAAGAGTGTACCAGGAAAAATGGACTAGGTAGCACGATCAAACTTAGAATGATGTTTCAGTAACTAACACACTAAGAATGAGATTATTTTCCATTAACTACCAAGCAACGGAGTTGCTAGGAGTATTGATTTCACACAACATGATTCACTTGTCAGTATTTCGGTTACAATAACACGGAGACCGAGCAATGAATAATAATGGTGAGAAGTATCACTGCATCAAGAGTTCATAGGAGGTTGTGCAATTCCCATGGAATTCTTGACATAAAGATGGCAATACTCCAAGGTAGAACAGAACAAAAACTGGATTGGCATTTTGACCTGCGAAATACAACTACTCTGACCCAATCCTGGAAATGGATGAGGTTCTAGAGTTTGTATCTCCTAGTCATTCCAAAATAGAATGGCTTGACAGACCACAAGAGTAAAATGCATCGATGAACACGAATGCACAACTACTCCTCACTGTCAACTGATAGACGGGGTCATAATACAACTAAAAAAGGGACAACTCAAAGGAACATATAACTTTCTGAGTTGTGGATGCATAGATTAGCATGTCGAACTTTCAACATATTTTTTCCGGATAACCCATGCAGAAAGGTAGAATTGGCAGAGTCGCAATGTCGAATGGAGAACTCATCAAGAGCACTCCAGTTGTGATCTTTTGGTTCGAAAGAACTTCTGCCAAGGATGGTTCATGGTGTTGGAAGAACGATAACCACGGACCTTGAAGACTATCACAAAGGTTACTAATATCCTAAAAAGAACGAGCAACCACTATCAACAGGAGGTAAGCGGAGTGAATATTGGGTTCAAGAACCCATAGATAGAATACCTACTAACTAAATAGCATCACGGGATGCTTTCGAGAATGATGGCCAGAATCATCACACTTGGAACACAAAACATGGCTAGATTACTAGGTGATCCTCTAAGACCTAGGGTCATAATAATAGCTCCAACATATATGTCGAGGCAACAGAGCGCCTCAACTCACCGATTAGTGTGGTTAAACTGGCCCAAAAAAACATCGGGAACTGGAAGAAGGGATTTGCAAATGCATTAGATTGTTTAGAAACCTGGGATGACTCGGACAGCATAACGACTGTAAATGCTCAAAAGATTTTGAGATCCATGCAAGTAGCATAACAACTCGACATCATGATGTCAAGGTTCCGAGATCAACTGTTTAACAAACTGAAATACTTGAAACTAAACTAAGAGTTGAATCCGCCATTAACGTGATCCTAATAAATTGATGAGAAACCTCGTTCTTAGTCCCCGTGGAAAGAAGTGGGTAAAAAGAGCCTTATGTTCCCTTCCACAATCAATTCCCTTGATATAACTAAAGAGTTTCTAGACATGACATTAACCAGTTTGGCTTGGTAATCCTACAGGCAGTCAGGCTCTGATACCAAAGCTGTCGGGACACCAATCCTAAGTCACACTAATCTAGCATGTAACACATCATATCACTTTGCGGCCTCACGCACGGTATCCCCACGGGTGCCACCTTACCTCGCCTGGGACCGTGTTGGTATTTTGGCTCACGTATATGATAGTGTCGCTAGCATCCATATGACAGAGAACCCGGGCCGACATAACTAGTTATAAACCAAAAGTGGCGCTAAATTACAGGGACATGCATACATGACCCATCAACGAACGTGTCGGTCATCAACGTATGAACCCAAGTCATAGCAAGCTACAAGGACTTAAGGGAACAACGCGTGAAATTTCCCTGAAGGCACAGAGACAGGAACGAAGAAGGACACATGCCAGCCAGCCTAAGTGTTTCGGAATAGTAGCAAGCTACCAAGGTTCAATGGAAGCACTAGGAGGCATTTCCCCATAAGATAGGCTACAAGGGTAAACAACTAGGTGTCGGATCCCACACATACCAAGCATTTCAATAACATACACACAATATGCTCGATATGTGCAAATACAACAAGTCATCACAACAAAACTCTATGAATCAAAGTATTTATTCATTAGGCTCCAAGGAGACAGATATTACAAACAAGGGTCTCATGAACCAACATACAGAGCATACAAGCAACAGAAGCGTAACATGTCTGGGTACAGATAACTACAATTGAAAAAGGCTGAGAAGCCTGACTATCTACAAGACACTCCCAAGGTACAAAATCGTAGCTGAGGTAACAAGCTAAACATCGAAGTCCATGCGGAACCACTAGTGAGACTGAGGTCTCACTGCAAAAATATAATTACGCAAATGTGAGTACAAATGTACCCAGGAAGACTTACATCAAAACTAGCTACATATGCATCAGTATCAACTGAGGGGTGGTGGTGTTTGACTGCAGCAAGCTAGCTTTGACTCAGTGGCTATCCTGTACTACGACTGCTGGTAACTCTTTTGAGGTGGCGCACACGAGTCGACATATTCACCAAATCAGCACACCACCATGGATCCGCTCCCGTCTCCCTACGAGAACACCATCCATAGCACTCACGCTTATCTTTCGCATTTTAGAGTATCCACTTTCACTTGACTATGAACTGTACAGGCAACCCAGAAGTCCTTTACCGCGGACAAGGCTATTCGAATAGAACATGTTAACCCTGCAGGGGTGTACTTCATCACACACGCTCTCGCCACTTACCACCATGTACACGTCGTGTATCTCAGCAACCATCAAGCGGAAGCCTGGCGAGGGAGTCGGCCTCGACCTGACAAACCACGCAAGTCTCTAGTCCAGTTTTATCGCCTATTCAGGTTCGATCCGCAAGGAGATCCGGCCGGGGTGTCGCTCACGGCCCCAAATGATGTGTACAGGGTTCCAAGCCCACCAAACGGGCGACGCTTGGTATACCAGGCCATGGTGCCTAGTCTGTCCCAAGCCCACGTGTACCGGGTGCCACTTGGTAGACTACTAACACTACCTACAAACACCAGAAACTAGTTGCAACTCCTGGACAGAGATCAGGTTGATTAATAAGCCGAGAGGGGTCAAGTTACCGGAACCCAATGTGTGGTAGTAACTGTTCATGGATCATAAACACTGAACTTAGTTCCTGAGGACGGTTTCAATGAGACAACCCACCATGTAGTCCTACATGGCCTCTCACCGCTACCTTTACCAAATCGTGTTCACACACTCAGCTCTCAACAATAGGACATGTTCACAACTTTCCAATTCGTCCCCGATGAATCAGACCTGGCACAACTCTAAGAAATAGCAGGCAAGACAAACAAGCATGAATGTGTAGGCACATCAGGGCTCAAACAACTCCTACTCATGCTAGTTGGTTTCATCTATTTACTGTGGTAATGGCAGGTCATGCAGAGGAAAAGGGGTTCAGCTACTGCAGCAAATAGCAGTTGAATCGTTGTTGTTCTAATGCAGTAAATGAGAGCAAGAGCGAGAGAGTGGGATTTTATCAGGATGATCAATGGGGGTTTGCTTGCCTTGCACTTCTGAAGATAGCATAGCTCTTCATCGGTGTCATCGAACTCATATCGTCGGAACGTCATCTACTGAGACGGGACAAACACCGGCAAACAAGAGAGGACACAATCAATGCAATGCAACAATATGATGCATGATCATGACATGGCAATATGTTGTGATTTGAGCTAATGCAACTAGCAACAATTTAAATGGAGTAGGTTTGAACACTAGATTCAAATTCAAACTCCACATGGGACATTTAAAATGCCATTTATTCAAATTGTCATAAACAGTGGATCTTAGTTGTTCAAACATGCATGAAAATGTCATAAACAGTTTCCTCATATTTTTCTGATAATCTTTCATATATAAATTATTTCCTTTGGAGTTACGGTTGATTTAATATGATTTTTAGAAGTTTAACCCTTTTTCTAGAATTAATAAATCATTTTCTGATTTATTCAAAATCCAAAAAATTAGCTACTGCGTCACCATGACATCATGCCGACATTATCAGTCAACTGACTTGCCCAAAGTCAAACCTCACATGTGGGGCCTAGTGGTCAGTGACACAGAGTCAGCTACAGAGGCTGACACGTGGGACCCGGTGAAATCTGACATGGCCAAGTCAAAGGTGACAAGCGGGGTCCACTGAAATTAGTACTAACCAAACAGAGAAGTTAAGCTAATTAATTTAGGCACTGGGGCCCACATGGCAGTGGCACTAGGGGTGATTATTGGGGTGTTTAGGCCCTAATTCAGTGGCCACATCGGCCTGCCTGAGTTTGGCCAACGATGACCATTTCGCGCGGTGGAAGCTCACCGGGCTGCGCTACAGGCGGCAACTAGACGCGCGAGGGCCACCGGAAGGTAGCCCGCGCTCGACCGCGTCTAGCAGAGCGATCGGGAGGCCTCGGGGTCGTCGGAATCGACCGCACCGACGAGCGGAGCAGCGCCGAAGTTCGGACATCGATGGATTCGACGCCGCAGAGCATGACAGGAGCAACGGGTATTTGCTATGGCCCCGTGGTGATGCGCTGAGCGCAGTGATGCGCTCGGTTCGAGCTCCAGTGGAAGTGGCCATGGCGTCGAGGAGCTCAGGCTGCGGCAATATTCGGTCATCGTCGAAACAACAACTACGGCGAGAAGATGAGCACTGGAGCGAGGGGAAGAGACGGAGGAGCTCACGAGGAGTGGAGCGGTGGCCTCGGCGAGCTTGGGGAAGCAACGGAGCGGGCGCACGGCCACCGGCGATCTCGGTGGACCGCGGTTGAAGAAGAAGACGATGGCGGCATTCCAGGGCCTCCGGCAAAGCGTGGCTCGACGGAGAGGCGTAGAGGAGTGCAACGGGGCTCGTGGTCAAGAAGCGGAGGCGTGGGAGTGGTTGTGCCGTGGTGGTTCAGGGCGACGCGTCTATGGCCGCGTCATCCATCGCGGGAGAGAGCGAGGGAGAGAAGGGGAAAATGCGGGGAGGAGTGGGAGATGTCCGGGGGGTGCGTGGCGCCATGGAGAAGAGGCGAATCATCGCGGTGGCCAGGCGATGCGGGCAGGCAGCCAGGTTGCATGGCGCCCGCGCGCGCCGTGCGCTGTCCCTCCTCTGCCTACTGGCAGAGGTGGGGGATGATTGGCACAGGCCAGGTGGGCCGGCCCAGCCAGGTAAGTGGACCTGGGGTCCTTTCCGTCTCTCACTTTTAAGTTTCTGTTTTTCTATTTTCTGCTGTAGTTTAGAGCTTGAAAAATACCAAGGCATTTCCTAGAATCTTGAAAATATTCATGGAAACTTGCTGAATTATTTTAGTGGCCCACAACTAGTTCCAACATTATTGGAGCATTTAAATTATTTATTATAGTATTTAAATGCCAAAGTCAAGTATAATTAAATTTAATTCAAAAATCCAGAATGGCCTAGAAATATGTGCATCATTTTTGGCAGAGGTTTTCACCTTTATCAAAAATCATGAACTTTTCTAAAGGGCATTTTGGATTCGTTGAAAATATTTTTATTTGAACCTATTTGAATTCTTTTGGTGCTAGGATTTGAACATCCCCATTTCAGATTCTTTTGAATTTAAACATGATGCATGGATGCTCACAAATGCAACTAACTACAAGGAATTCTAGGGCTATGACAAAAGGGGTCTAGAGCAACGAGAATATGTATTGCGTCCGATACGAGAGTAGATCATTAGGAAGGTGGCTCGCAAATTGCACATGAACCCAAGCATGAGGAATAACCTTGGAAACGGGGG
>LR738711.1:559982575-560074086 GCA_902687465.1 Secale cereale | reverse complement strand
GGGGGGGGGTTGTACAGGAGAGTTAGGTTTTTATCCCGTGGAACTGTGGGTTATGTGCCCACCATGTGGGTTAACAGTAGGAAGGGCGGTGACGTCTTGCACGATCATGTAAGCAAGGCATGTCAGAGGATATCATGTCAGTTATGCCAGCAACAACATCAGTACCAGGGGCGAGGGACGAAGAGAACCATTTTTCTGCTCATTGAAATGAGGCGGACCAATAGGCAAAGTTCTCGTCCATCGGTGGTTACCGAAATGTTATCAACAATAGTAACAGGGTCTTACTGACAGTGTTGTACACCAAGGTGTTTACATAAGCAGAAAATTATTACTGCTTAGATTATATGTAGATCAAAGAAAGGTTAAACAAAACAATGGAAATGAAAATATGTTTAAACACAATGAATAGGAGTATATCATTCCCAAGATTAAGCCGGGCATGATATACATGTCAGGAGATCAAAGTCATGACCATCTCGATAAAAGGGGTAAGAAGAATTATGATATGTAGCCACACAACAACGTTGGATAGCTGATCAATAAACATTTACCATTGCGCTTACAATCTTCTTGTGGATCTTCGGAGTACCACAGACATGCTTCGAGATAGCACCGACATGGTCATTGGGTAAAGATCAGACTTTGAATACACAAGGATCCATCGGGGACAACTTATACAATAAGCCTTACATTTCAGCAAGGAAAAGATGAGGATGTGGCCGACGGGCTCAACAACAATTCATCAAGATTTCCATAAGCATGGATTTCTACATTTAAGTGAACAAGATGATAACATTGGACATACCGCAGTATGTTAGAGGAGAACATCCATAAGTAAACATTGAATGGAACATGCACCTGGAAAATGGACTAAGTAACACGATCAATGTTATAATGGTGATTCAATAACCAAAAGACCGAAAATGAGACTATCGACAATTCACTTCAAAGCAATAGGGTTGCTAGAAGTTTTGAATTCCCCCGTCATACTTCAATTGTTGGGTTTCCGGTTAGAAACAACACGATGGCCAAGGAATGAACGGATATGGCAAGAAGTATTACCTGTATCAAGAATTCTCAAGACGTGGTGAAATTCTCACGACATTCTTGACATAATAGATGGTAATACTGCAAGGTAAAGAACAAATGCTGGATAGCAAGGATCTCAAGGTATAACACGAAACATGAACAAGTTTGTGTCGGAGGGAAGGAAATAATGTTGTCAATGATAACTCAAATCATCGAGGGGGGGTAAGGATGGTATTTCTCATTGTGAATTCGATTGATAACCTAGAAGAGCTTAGAATATCGCTGATGATCACGACACATTTGTCGAGAGATTTCATGAAGATGTAATCGATCAGTGAGGACATCAAGTCAAAGGAATGATGAAGCGAAAGGTAAACGGAACCACGGGTACGACACAAACTCGAAATATGATGTTCAAGGCGAAATGATATGACGAGGAAAATCGACGTAAGCTTAGCTCATCATCGAAAATTTGTGCTACGGGTAGAAGGACCAGGTAGCATAGTCAAAATTTAGCATGATAATTATATAGCCGATTAGGCTTGGAATGACTTGAAGGATTAATAAACTCGTAAGCAACGAAATTACTTAGAGTTATTGAATCGGAGTGCGGACTCGATTCACTATTCGGTGTTCTCGGTTGATGACAACCCAGAACCCAGGAAAATTGGAATCGTGAGAAATAATAGTTGATGAAGAACCCATAAGAAGTTATGCAGTTCCATGATATTCTCGAGATACCAGAGTGTAATACTTGACGGTAGATCAAAGTAAAGGTTGTATTGGGGTATTGATTTGCAGAAGACAAATGCTTAAACTTGCCCGAGAAATGGGATCAAAGAAGCACAATATGGTCGGAACCATGGCTACAGGGTATCCAGTTTAATGACACTGAAAGAATTACCCAAATAATTAAATATTTTGCAAGAAGCTTCCATGATAAGTTCCACATCGGGTCCATGGGCATGAACACAAAGTTCAAGGTCGACTCCCACTTCTTTAATGCATAATCTTTCCTTCACTTCTCGTCTTCGAAGAAGTTGTAGTGTTGAAACTTTATCTGGCGAAGCTCCAGAAGAGTATGACTCCTGAAAAAAAATTGGGTTCAAACCTATTAAGGAAGGCATAGGTTCAACCCATCAGGGCATCTTAGAAACATATACCACAAACTTCAGGAGTAAAATAACTCAAGCTCGGAAGCAGAGCATGTTTGACAAAAGCAGAGGATACAATTTACCAAAGGCAGTATATATCAGGGGAAGAACTGACAAGGTTATTGTATATGAAGGACACTGTCGGATAATAACCAAGCAATTGGTCTCACGGACCACAAGGAATCTGATGTGAGTATCGGTACTAAATCAGAAGGAAAAAGAATGCAACGGCATCAGATTATAGAAACAATCGACTAATTCAAAGCTCAAATGCAAATTAATTATGATTTCCAATTCAAGGGATTAGAAGAAAATACTCTGATTAAGGATGGATAAGTTGAGTAGGCTTAGGGGTTCAATCGATGGTGATTTGATTGGTCGAGATCCATCTCATGTTTAAAATGACGTCTGAGCTGGAAGGATGAATTCTAGGATCTGATTGAGGATTGCAAGCATTCACAACATATTGAATCGACGGACTCAAAATGCTAACGACGAAGGATTCTATGAATATCGATAGTCATATGGAATGCATCCATAATGCAAGCAGACAAGTATTTGCCGAGCAATAGTGGGTAGAGGATTAACAGAAGATCAGATAGTATTTCTATGTATCTTGTGAATCATATGAACAATGGGGGAAGAATATATACTCGGTAAGTGCGAGGAATTATCCATAGGGGGTATTCATGGGGCAAGAACTGCAAGGCGATAAGCTTAACGGATCCTCAGAACAACGGAGAGCAGTTCGGGGCATCTTGTAATAACAAGATCAACGTGATTGAATATTAGTATGGCAAGTGTATGCAGTTATCCATAAGGATATAATAGTGGTAGGAATATGCAAAGGCGATGGGAACAAGTGTCTCGGGAAAATATCGAATAACATCTTCGGAACCTTCTGGTGAAGCAGTCGATCATCTGGAATGAAGGGGCTCTCCGGCAGGAAGTGGTAACGAGAACCTAGAGTTATAATTAGTAAAATCATTTAACCCTAATAGAATAGAGATCAGAATCCCAGAGTAAAGATGAGGAATAAAAGATCCTAATACCACCCAATGGCGACGTGGGCCCGTAAGGCACACAACCATGTTAGTAGAAGTTTTGTAATTACTAGACTCGACTTTGTCCAAGGAGTTGGAAAGGGGATTCCTACAGGTAGTCGGCTCTGATACCAACTTGTGATGACGGGCGCGGCAAAGCAGGTGGCCACAGTGGCCATGGGCGGCGGCAAGCGAGCAGGGTACGGCTGCGGACACGCCTGCATGCAGTGGCGCAGCCGGGCGCGAGAGCGGCTATGGGGTGCATCCCGGGAGGCCGGTGAGTGTGATCAGGGTGGAGCAGCGGTGGTCGGGCGGTGCGTGGTACGCGATGAGCGCGCAGCTGGGCACGCCGGAGCACATCGCGAGGGGAAGAGGAGGAGAGGCCGGGGCCTCGCCGCGGGACGTAGGGTCAAGGGCAGCAGGGCTCAGGGAGGTAGACGGGGACGATGGCGTTGACAGAGATAGGGAGGCGGTCCGGCAAGGTGGTGGCACGGGCTCCAGGCGGCGACGGACGGCGTCGGGCGGGTGCAGGGCGAGCGGTGGCGAGCGCAGGGGCGCTACCCCGATCTGTATCGGGATGAGGGGGAGAGATGAGGGAGGGAGTGAGGGGGGTCTAGGCTAGGGTTTGGTGGTAGGGAGGCCTAAGTATGCCAGTTAGGTGGGCCGACCTGGTTGGGCCGTGGCCCAGTTGGGCCGAGGGGACTTTTTATTCCTTTTCTTTTCGTTTATCTTTTTCCTTTTTTTCCTTTTTGTTCTTTTGACTTTTTAATTTATTTTAATTTTTAAAAAATATAATTTCAACTCCTAATTTAGCATTGCCACTAAACCCACTATTACAAAAGGTTTTACCCAGAGAAAAATAGTTTAGAATTTTATATAATACAAAAGGAATTTAATTAATTGTTTTACCTAGAGATTTATTTATTTTGAACAATTAAATATATTTTTAATAGTGTGGTTTCTTCACCATAATTACCTACGCATTATTTGGCATAACCCGAACATTTTAGTTATTGTGTTTGAAAACTTTTATCGTTTGACTTTAATTAAAATTTAAATTTATATCGGTTTTGAACTATAGCGAGATTACTAACAGTAATCGCGGCGACGTGGCGTCATTAACAGAGATTTACTCTAGCTTGATTATCTGGGTGTCACATTAACCTCGGTCCTTCCCATTGTTTCCTTGCAACACATATAAGGTAATTACTCATCAGATTAAGTTCGGGTTCGCATGCTATCAGTAAAATATGTTGATGAAAAATAAGCACACTGCAGATTCATCAGATTAATTCAAGCCACATGGAAAACCCATTTATCCAAACCAAGCATGATTAGGAAGAAGGAAATATAGCACTTGTATATGTTTCTCATGTATTAAGTGCAGCCAAATTCGATTTATTCCTCACATGCAAAATAATAGAAAATTCTACCCATCACAATTGCACATCGTATTGCAGAATTGAACCAAGCAGTTAACTAAACACCACAACAAATGAACCAAACATTAACTGAGCACCACATTGCACAATATAGGATACTCCTAATAGAAAATCAGACAGTTAACCAAACCAAACATGCTTAACAAATTGGAAATCTAGCAATTGTATTTGTTTCTCATGTATTTACTACAGTCAAATTTGATTTACTTCTCACATGTTATACAATAACAAAATGCACCCACAAATATTGAACATCTCATTGCAGAATTGAACCAAATAGTTAACTAAACACCACAACACAAATGAACCAAACGTTAACTGAGCACCACATTGCACAATGTATAACCAAACCAGGCATGCTTGACAACTTGGAAATATAGCAATTGTATTCGTTTCTCATGTATTTTGTAAAGATAAATTCGATTTATTTCCCACATGGAAGACAATGCAAAATTGCAGCCTGAAGAATTGAACATCACATTTGCATAATTGAACCAAAAAGTTAACTGAAGACGACAACTAATTAACCAAATAGTTAATAAGTGAGCACCACACTGCACGACATACAGAACATATACACTAGAGCAACAGATTGCATGGTAAAATTAGATAGCACAATTCACTAGAATTTTTTTAAGGAAAGGCAGGAGCAGCACACGCAATGGGTAAACCGAACATGCTTAATCGATATAGCTAGCAAATGGCAAGGTGCTCCTCCAATATATGGGGGTTGGCATGAATGGCAGCCATCATGACCTCATCCGCGCGTGCAGCCGCAATTTGCTTCTCCGCTACCAAATGCTCCTTGAGATCTAGGCTATACTACATCCACCATGGCTTATGGCGGCGCTTATTTGGTGGAGGAGTCGGTGATTTGGGTGGAATATGTCACGCAGGTGGTTGGGGCATGTGGGATGTGGAAGGAGGAGGAAGATGGGGGTCGGGTGTGGATTACCTACCTGGATAGACAAGGCCGAGCAGTGTGAAGGAGGGTCGCCGGTGAGGAGGTGGCGCTGCAAGCAAGCATTGAAGGTTTAAACTTGGAAAGGAAGGCGGAAACAGGGGAAATGTGGCTTTTGGTAAGGGGGAGGGGCCAGGAGGTAGATATTTCCGCGGAAGCCAAAAATTTGGAATCGCTTCAGCGAAAAAACTGGCGCGCAAAGTGTCATCAGACACGGTCCCTTATTCAGAACTGTGTACGAAATGTGAACATCACAAATGATTCAGATAGCTTAACCCATTTGTGTGATGAGTTTGAACGTCAAAAAATTTGGTTCAAATTTCCATGGTTACAGTGGTCATCCACATCATTGCATAATTTGGGTGCACAAAGGAGACTACATGTTGGGACCCCGATCCTAATTCACACCGGTCTAGCATGCAACACATCATATCACTTTGCGGCCTCACGCACGGTATCCCCACGGGTGCCACCTTACCTGGCCCGGGACCGTTTGCGTATTTTGGCTCACATATATGATAGTGTCGCTAGCATCCATATGACAGAGAACCCGAGCCAACATGACTAGTTATAAACCAAAAGTGGCGCTAAATCATTGGGACAGGCATACATGACCCAACAATGCACGTGTCGGTCAGCAGCGAGTGTTGCTGGGCTGTAGCAAGCTAATAGGACTCTGATATACACCGCGTGACATTTCCCCAGAGGGGACAAACATAGGAGCAAGGAAGGACACATGCCGGTCAATCTATGTGTTCCGGAGCAGTAGCAAGCTACCAAGGCTAAGTGGAAGCACTAGGAGGCATTTCCCCATAAGATAGGCTACCAAGGGTAAACAAGTAGGTGTCGGATCACACACATACCAAGCATTTCAATAATATACGCACAATATACTCGATATGTGCCAATACAACATGGCGTCACAACAAAACTCTATGAATCAAAGTATTTATTCATTAGGCTCCGAGGAACCAGATATTACAAACATTGGTCTCATGACCCAACATACAAAGCATACAAGCAACGGAAGTATAATATGTCTGGGTACACACAACTACAAATGAAAAAGGTTGCGAAGCCTGACTATCTACAAGACCGTCCCAAGGGTACAAGATCGTAGCTGAGGTAACAAGCTAAACGTCGAAGTCCACGCGAAACTACTAGTGAGATTGGAGTCTCTCTGCAAAACATAAATTAAGCAAACATGAGTACAAATGTACCCAGCAAGACTTACATTAGAACTAGCTACATATGCATAAGTATCAACAAAGGGGTAGTGGAGTTTAACTGCAGCAAGCCAGCTTTGACTCAGCGGCTATCCTGCACTACGATTGCTGGTAACTCTTTTGAGGTGGCGCACACGAGTCCACATATTGACCATATCAGAAAACCACTATGTATCCGCTCCCGTCTCCCTACGAGAAGGCCATCCATAACACTCATGCTTATCTTGCGAATTTAGATTATCCACTTTCACTTGTCTATGAACTGTATAGGCAACCCAGTAGTCCATTACCGTGGACGCGGCTATTCGAATAGATCATGTTCGCCCTGCAGGGGTGTACTTCTTCACACACGCTCTCACCACTTTTCACCGTTTACACGACATGTACTCGGCAACCTTCAAGCTGAAGCCTAGCGGGGGTGTCGGCCATGACCTGACTAACCACACAAGTCTCAAGTCCAGGTTTATCGCCTATCCGGGTTCCATCCGCAAGGAGATCCGGCTGAGGTTTCGCTCACGGCCCCGAACGATGTGTGCAAGGTTCCCGAGACACCAAACGGGCGACTCGATACACCGTGACACGGTGTATCTACCGCATCATAGCCCACCCCTAGGGTTAGTGGTACGCATGACCTCCAACACATATCCTACAAACACCGGAAACTAGTTGCAACTCCTTGACAAAGATCAAGGCGACTAATAAATCGAGAGGGGTACTTAAGCATTCCAATGCATGGTAGTAACTGTCTTGGATCACAAACATAAAACTCAATTCCTGAGGATGGCTTCAATGAGACAACCCACCATGTACTCCTACATGGCCTCTCATCGCTACCTTTACCAAATCGTGTTCACACACTTAGCTCTCAATAGTAGGACATGTTCATTCCAACATTCCAATTCATCCCCGATGAATCAGACCCGAATCAACTCTAAGCAGTAGCAGACATAAGAAGCAAGCATGAATGATTAGGCACAACATGGCTCAAACAACTCCTAGTCATGCTAGTGGGTTTCAACTATTTACTGTGGCAATGACAGGTCATGCAGAGGAAAGGGGTTCAGCTACTACAGCAAATAGCAGATGAATTGTTGTTGTCCTAATGCAGTAAAAGAGAGCAAGAGCGACCCAGTGGGATTGTATCAGAATATTCAATGAGGGTTGCTTGCCTGGCACTTTCGAAGATTGCATAACTCTTCATCGGTGTCATCGAACTCATCATCGGAACTACGCCCACTGAGAGGGAACAAACACCGGCAACGGAGAGGAACACAATCAATGCAATGCAACAATATGATGCATGATCATGACATGGTAATAAGCTATGATTTGAGCTAATACAACTGAAACCAGAGGGGTCTGAGTCAATTTGAACCAAAGGTTCAAATTCAAACTCAAACTATGAGTTTCCAAAGTGCATTAACTTGGTTTGATCTATACAGCAAGGTTAAGTTGATTTGTTATGCATGAAAATGGTACAGATGGATAGATTGCATTTTTTGTTAATTTTTCATATATAAATTATTTCATTCTGAGCTACGGTTGAATTTCTATGATTTTTAGAAGTTTTAACTAATTTCTGGAATAAATAAATCATTTCTGATTTATTTAAAATCCTAGAAAAGGTTTACTGCGTCAACAATGCGCCACTATGATGTCAGCAGGTCAACAGGGCCATTATAGGTCAAAGCTGAGCGGTGGGACCCGCGTGTTAGTGACTTTGCTAAATAACAGGGTTAACTAACACTAGTTAAATCCTAAACTAGGAGTTAGCCAGGGGCTGGCCCCGCATGTCAGTGACTCAGGGGTCAATTAGGTTAGTCCTAATTATTTGTTAGTCCTAATTATTTGTTAGTCCTAAAGAAGCCAGCGCCATGTCAGCACCGACGGAGGTTAACCGACGACGCTAAACAGAGGGCGCCGGAGTTGCCTGTCCGGCCAGCTCCGTCAACGGGAGCACGTGCAGATCGATGCATTGGAAAGCTGCTGCTGCGGCCCTTCAGATGGTGGCCGTGGCAAGTGCTAGGATGGGCTGTGGCGGTTGTGGCAGCGAGTGGGGCGACGGTGGTGCTACGGTGGCGCACGACGTGAGGCTGCTGGGGTGCTGGTGACCAAAAGGTGCAGCTGGGCGGCATCGGTAGGTCACGGGGAGCACGACGGCAGCGGCACAATGCAGGATGAGCTCGGAAGCAGGCAGGGCATCGGCCATGGCGGACCGCGAGCTTTGGCCGGAGAGGAGCTACACCTAGAGGGCGCACGGGGGGAGGAGGTGAGGGGGGAAATGGAGCGGAGCTCACATCGGTCTAGATGAGAAGCTTAGCCGGCCCGGGGAAGTTCTGGAGCGTCCCAATCGGCGTCGATGATCGTCGGGCACCAGTGGCAAGGACGAGCTCGATGTCGTCGGTGTGTTGCTCCTCTGCTTGTGGTCGTGCCCGTAGAAGTTGCGAGAGACGCTTTGGAGCTGCTGCACGCGATGAGATGACGAGGGAACGGTGGTGGCTGTGGTGGTCTCAGTGGCACGGAAATGCCGGCTTCGGCCATGAGGGACAACAAGGGAGAGGACGAGGGAGAAGGCAGAGAGTGAGGGGAAGGAGGGATGAGGTCGCACGACATCTCCTGGAGAGGATGAGTATGAGGCGAAGCAGCTCTGTGGGTAGCAGGATGTGGCCGCGGGCGAGCGCGCGTGTCACACACCTTCGATCCTTCTGGCAGAAAGTTGAAGAAGAGCCCGCGCTGGTGGTCTGGGACATCTAGCTAGGCTGCACAGATGGGCCGCCAGGTAAGGCCAGGTGAGATTCCCTCTCTCTTCCAATTCTTTTTGTTTTCTATTTATGCAAATTTGTTTTGAATTTCGGTTTGAAACCAATTCAATTTTGTTGATTCTTAAAATATTTATGGTTGCACTATGGACTAATCCAAAGCCCCACATGGGTTTTCCAGAATTATTGGAGCTGTTGGAAATGTATATAGCATTTAAAAGCCCCAATTCAAATACTTATGATTTAAATCAAAGATCCATGATGACCTAGAAAAATGTGCAACATTTTTGTCAGAGGTTTCCACCCATTTCAAAAATGATGAACTTTTCTTAAGGGCATTTTGGGTTCATTGAAAAGATTTGAATTTGAACCTAGTTCGATTCATCTTGTGCTAGGGTTTGAGCATCCCCATTTCAAATTCATTTGAATTTTAAACATCATGGAAAGATGCAGATGCAACTATTTAAAAGAAATTTCTAGGGCTGTGATAACACACCCCCACTAAATAAGTATCTCGTCCCAAGGTTCAAGATGTAGGGTAAGAGGAAGAGGGGACACAAAACTATTACAATCTTCTCGATCCGACTGCCCTTCCCGAAGATGTTGATTCATTGCATCATATTGATCTTGACGTCTTTGCTTTCGAGATCTCCATCCAAACATGCTGACGACAAAAAGAAACTCTATAGAATTTGGTCTTCTTGAAGATCGAGCAACTCAAGACCAACTCATGGAGTAAGACGTAAGAACGTCTCTTGAGCTGAGACACAAGAGACACATCAGAGGGATGGAGAGAACAGATGGGTAGGCAACACTACCACGCTAAGTAGGATGGTGCATGGTTCCAAGATAGAGAGGATAGAATTTCCATGATTCCTTAACGGGGCGCCTTAGGGAAGGTGAATCTTGGAATTATTCCCGTAAGTGGCAAAAAGAATTACTTTTGATACAGAGATCATTGAAATTCTTTATACCATCCTGAGGTAGTCACAAATGATCGTTTGACGGAGTTCGAGAGAATGACATACTCCGACTAGAATGGATGATGTGGACTACCTTGTTGAAGACAACGCCATGAGTGATTTTTGCTAATCATCGAAAATGGATGGGACCCAAGGTATGTCCACTTTTGAAGATGATCCTGAATAACAATTACTGAGAAGGGCGGACCATAGTAAAATAGCACAATGGCGGATGTAAGCTGGGAACAAATGCAAATGTTGGGAATGTTCCAACCATCATATCTGCTTGAGATTCAGATCTGGTGAGTAGCAGGATACTTCAGACGTCATGTCTGGAAAAGAAACTTTGCAACACAAATCGACGAGATGACGTTGCGAGATTCTCGGGAGATGAGCTACGATAGCAAGCTCCAAACATGAGCTGGTTCTTCTACATACATGTGAACACGCTGTCCAAGACAATCCTGACCACTAAGTAGTCTTATAATAAAGCACTATCGAGTTTAGGTTGGTAACCATCATTGAAGTTAGTGAAGTCATGTGCATGACCTAGGATTAGCACAAGAGACTTCTTTTTCTTGAACAAATCAATCAGTGGCTTGGTGTGCTAGTGATACATATGGAATGAAGGTTACAAGTCTCCAAACCATAGAATACTTCGCACATGTGCGTGACTGACTTGGGATAATTCTAGTGGAAACAAAAGAACTTTCTTGAATTCACGACGGCAACTTGCACCAAATGCACATGAATTGGAGGGAGTCACTTCTTTCGTCAAACATGAACTCCATGAACGGGACACGAAGATAATGTTTTAAAAGTTTCCAACACTAGATTGGATGTTCAACACTAATCATGGAGAAGATAACATGTTGTTGATGGGCTCAACAACAAATAATCTCAGTTTCCATATAGGTGGAGTTCCTTAACTATGTGAACAAAATGATAGCATTGATCAGACCAAAAGATGTAATGGTGTATGATCGAGGGATCAACCACGAGTAAGACAACATTACGAATATCGTTGGTTCTGATTTCCCTTGACAATAGCTGTGGGGACCCCGACTCATAAGTCGAGATCACCGAATGCACGTGTACAGTGATCCCAGAGATCAATGCTCACTGAACACACAGAAGCTGAATGACAAGAGTCTTACATCCATACATACCGTATTACACAAATAGGACCATTATGGTCAAGTCTTGAGTATATCATCGCAGCGGAAATCTTCAATAACAACTTGGACCCATGCCATCTGCCTTAACCCTACAGGCATTCTGACTGGGAAGCGTCCTAGCTCGCATGCTCGTCACCAAGAAATCTACATCATAACTTGTTCTGTCATGCCTGGCCAATAAAATAACCAGTGGCAAGCCAATGAGTACTTTGAATGTACTCGCAAGCAACCCAAGTGTGATGACATAATAATTATGCGAAGCTCTACTGCTAAATTGGCAGTTTTGCGGAAAGCTAGTTTTTCATATGCAAGTATGATCAACATATAACATGGACATGCATGTGTCTACAACAAGTATCAGGGGGTCACAGACATCATTATCGAAAAAGAGTTGTAATCAACTCATGCTCAAACTCATTGTGACTTTCTCACAATCACATTAACAGATCCACCATACCGTGTTGTTTTCCAGAAACTTATGGACATAGTCTAAGTAGCACCACCCAACTGTCCTTGACCGCGGACACGGCTATTCGAATAGTTTGACACTCTACAGAGGTTGCACACTTTACCCACAAGATCCGGGGAACTTCCGTGTCATCCACGACCCGCGGTACCTCAAGTACCCGGGGTAAGCACCCGATCACTACCTTTCCCTAGACGACACTAACACAGAGTCCACTCAATTGGTAACAGCCCCGTGCCAACATTTCACATCTTAAAATTGTGGAGACTTGCTCCCATATTCATCGCATACCACTGACACGGGGTACCAACGGTGTGTTCGGTGCCCTGTAAAAACAGTCATGGCCGCCTATCCAAGCACGACCCCGTCCCGGGAGTGACCTCATGTCACCCCCGTCACTAGTAATGCAGGCACCATGCTAGTATCGACCTAGGTAATCAATAATGCCCTTTCCCATATAAGGGTAGAGTGGTTGCGCATGTTTGGTTGGGACGGTAGTCACACATAAATCTAAACCATCTCTGTAAACAACACTTTAGTCAAGCCTCGGCACACTACTTCTTCACCAAGTAGTGCCCTAGTTTCTCATCAACTCCCAGGGGCATTAGTGGCACCCACTGGGTTATCTGCAAGTATGTCGTACCACACTTGTTTCACTCAATGCATAACCCTGCCCATTTTGCATAGCCAACCACTATAGCATATATCTATCTACTCCCACCCACATAACCCTCATAGGAAGGTAGGGTCATGTTTGATGCAAGTTCAATAGCAAAGTAACAAAGGTACCAACCAAGGTGGTCACCTCTTCTACATGATTCCGATGAATTGATAATAAGGTGCTATGAGACATGCATAAAAAGGTTTCTCGAACATGGTCAAAGGGCTGCTTGCCTTATCCTTCCGAGCCTTCAAACCTTCTGGTCCATCTCCGAGTACTCCGTTTATTTCGTCAACTAACGATGGAAACAATCATAATAAGCAACACAACAAGGCAAAAATAAAAGTGCTCTAAAAATAGGAGTTGGACTTTTCTAGGATACCTCTGGTCATATGAGAAATGACCAAGGTGGTTTCATAGGTATGGGATCAATGGATGATTTGGAACATTCCAATATGATGGCATCAAGGGGTTTATGGATTTGAAAGAAGTGTACAGAAATATATTCTTGAATGATGAGCAAAGGCACCCATCAACAAGTCATGATTTTAGAAGCATCTAGGAGTTGGTTTCACTGGATTTGGAGTTCAAATGAATTTCCTAGGATTTTGCAAAGTTGATAAATATGAAGAAATGGCTCATTATTTGGTGGGTTGTAGAAAGTATTAATAAAAATGTTCCAAAACTAAGTTTGGATATGACAAGCACCTAGGAATTTGAGCCACTGCATTTGGATCAAATTTGAGCCCTCTGTGATTTTCTGAAGTTCATCACAAAAATAGAATAATGACACTTTGATAATTATTTGTGAAGGAAAAGTCTCTGGAATAATGTGCATGTTGCACCAACAGGTAGATCATGATTTTAGAAACTACCAGAAATTTGAATCATGCAATTTGGAGTTCATTTGAATATTTGGGAGATTTTTGAAGTTTACTGGAAAAAGAAAAAGAAAAGGTTTGTCTACCTTATTGTGCGCCCTGTGCGAGGCTTAGGGGCGGAGCGTACTGGGCCTGGCCACGCTGCCTCGCTGCACAGGAGTGGAGGGGAGACGTCGAAGACGCCTACCGAGATTAGATCTTCTATTCGGGAAGGCGGAAGCAGCAGGTCCCGCTTCCACTTATCCTGACCGGTGGGTCGGCCCTTCTGCCGCGGCCGCTGACAGGCAGGGCCCCTGCCAGCTGTCAGGCAGTCGTCCCCTACCTCTCGCCTGAGCGATGGGGAGGGAGCGGCCGAGCGGCGCCGATGCTCGCCCCGGCGGCGCTCCGGCCATCGGAGTGATCAGGGCGGAGGGGAGCACCTGCTGGTGTGCTACTCTTGCGTCGGGGAGTAGCCTTGTCGCCACAATTTTGGCGACGGCGGGGGAGGTCGTCGGCCAGCATGGGCCTCGAGCACACGGTGAACCGGGTGAAAAATAGCGGCGACAGAGGCCTCCTGGTGGTGGTGAAGGAGTACTGGAGTGGGCAGGGGAAAGAAAGAGGGGCCGAGGTGCCCGAATCCGAGCGGAGGTCAGCGGCGGTACTCCGGCCATGGAAGGGGTAGGAGGCCACGGGAGAGAGCTCGAGGGTGTCTGGGAGGTTGTTGGAGTAGTGGTAGAGTGAAAAGAGTCGAGAGAGAGAGCCCAATGGGGCTATATATAGCGCGCGCATCGGTGCACCGTGGGCGCGGTCCAGGGCGCGCACGGGCGAGCTTCACAGAGGGGAGAGGAGAGAGGGTCAGGCGGGGGCAGCCGGTGTGCCGTGTCCCAGACGCCGAGGCGACCTCGGGGGACATGCTGGGGAGGCTTCGAGGCTGTCGGGGCATCGGGATGGGGGCGGCTACAGTGCGCCAGAGCACTATAGCGCGCTTCAGAGCATGCATATGGCTGCCATTGGCAAGGCTCGGGCGTCCAGGGCGTGGCCAATGGTGTCCAGGGGGTAGAGGGAGTAGTAAACTATTGCCCAGACGGCCTAGGATGCTCTGGAGGCCACTGGAGTGAGGAGGGAGGTGAGAAAGGAGAAGAATGTTGCTGTCCACAAGAGTAAAAATAGGATTTTCACCCCCCCCCCAATCATTGAGCTGAGGACATGGGGAAGTTACTGGGGGTAGAAGATGATCAGGTTTACCTATGGTAAGAATTTTAGGTGAAGGGCAATAGTAAAAGGGGTCAAAACAATGGTTTTGGTAAATTGGCAGAAGGTGTTTGATCATGTTTTGGGAAAGAAAATGGCTTCCAATTGACATGGGACTCAACAGGATGGAATGTCACACACAATTAGGCCCCTCCACCAAATTTGAGCTCATTTGGGCAAAGTTGCCAATGTAACTTTGGTGAACCCTAGAAATCAACAGAAATGGTTTCACCATGTTTGAGTTAAGCTAATCATCTCCCCTTAATGCACCACTTGGTGTAGTATCATCATTTGGGGTTATGATCATGCTCACAAAGTTTGAAGCCGCAGGTAAAAAGTTGGTAATGTAAAGTTGTTCAAATTTGAATTTGAACAGAAATGGTTTTGGGGCACTTAGATCAAGTTATGCTTCTCCAAAACTTGTGCCATTTGGCATAGATGCATAATTACATCATTTTAGCCTGTGCACCAAGTTGAACAGAATTTGGACAAGTTTGGCAATGTAATGTTGCTCAAACTTCAAAATGGACAGAAATGGTTTTGAGGGGATTAGATGATGTTTCCTTGATCTTCAAGGCATGAGGCTTTGCAAGATCATCAAATATGTCATAATTAACATGATAGAATTTCCCTAGAATTTTTGGAGAATATTTCCTTTGTAAATATTTCAAAAGCTTGAAATATCCAAAAAGGGTTTTGGAAGGATTTGTCCAATATTTTGAACATGACCATATGCTAAAACTCTTATATATGGACAATATATGTCCTATGAGTCTCCCTGAATTTTGGCAAATATTTTTGAAATAGTTAAATAAATTTTCCCTATTAAAGACCATTTCTGGCCTTAAGAAAAAGCTTTTAAATAAAATATAAAAATAACTTTTAAAATTATAATTTTGTGGTTTCTGGGAGTCCTATACCTAATAGGATTCAAATATACTTTTTGAAAGATTTTTCACACCCTAAATAAGGTACTTGCAGAGCAAACCTCAATTTAGGGGTTTTTGGAAAACTAATTTTAGAAAATACTATTTGGCCAAAATATTTTTATAAGAAAATACTATACTGTTCTATACAC
This sequence comes from Secale cereale, assembly GCA_902687465.1. Lineage (NCBI taxonomy): Eukaryota > Viridiplantae > Streptophyta > Magnoliopsida > Poales > Poaceae > Secale > Secale cereale. The sequence continues at coordinate 560,058,016 of LR738711.1, read as the reverse complement.
ATGGCATGATCATTGGGAAAAGGTTTTGGATCAAGGAGATGAAGTATAAGAGTTGGAGGATTTATTTGATTTTTAGAGCACTAGCAAACAGCAGACAGAAAATCAATCAAGCAAAGTCAAAAACACTCAAAAGTTTTTGTCAATCCACATTTTTAGCATGATAATTAGCTTAGGCAATGTGGCATGAAAATCAGGGTGTGACAATGGCCCACACTCAAATCAAATTTTGGATAAGACGATAGGTCTAGCAACTGAACACGAAGATCAATTGATGAAAATATCATCTTTCTTCAACACACACACACACGATATCCCTTTAGGGTGAACTAAATTAGGCAAAGCTTTTATCTTCCAACTCTCCAAGTTGTTGTTTAGCTTAACCAACTAGCTCAAAGATATCCAACACAGATTCTTGGAGAAGTGATGGTTTATAGGAAAACCAACTTGATCACGAGCTCAACATAACGGTCAAGGAACAACCTGGTAATACTTCCGAGCAGATATTCAGAAAATCACGAACCACCGATACGTTGTGAAGCTCGAGAACAATCTTGCCTTTCAGGGCAAGATGATACGATCAAAAGAGCAAGAGATTGACACAATCCTAACTCATTGATCGAAGAGTGCACCAGAATAAATAGACTAGGTAGCACGATCAATCCTAGAATGTTGATTCAGTAACTGACACGCTAAGAATGAGTTTATTGTCCATTAACTACCCAGCAACATGGTTGCCAGGAGTATTGATTTCACACATCACGGTTCACTTGTTGGCATTCCGGTTATGAAAACACGGAGACTGATAAATAAATGATGATGGCGAGAAGTATCGCTGTATCGAGAGTTCATAGGAGGTTGTGCAATTCCCATGACATTCTTGACATGAAGATGGTAATATTCCAAGGTAGAACAGATTAGAAGCTGGATTGGCATTCTTCATCTACGGAGTACGACTACTTTGACCCAATCCTAGATATGGATAAGGTACTGGAGTTTGTTTCTCCTTGTTATTCCAAAATAGAATGGCTCGACGGACCACAAGAATAATAGGCATCGATGAACACGAATGCACACATACTCTTGACTATCGACTGATAGACGGAGGTCATAATAATACAACTAAAGAGGGACAACTCAAAGGAACATATGATTTTCTGAGTTGTGAATGCATGGATTAGCATGTCGAACTAGTTCAACATATTACTTCTGGATAACCCATGCAATAAGGTAGAATTGGCAGAGTCACAATGTGGAATGGAGAACTCATCAAGAGCACTCTGGTTGTGATCTTTTCGTTCAAAGAACTTCTTCCATAACTGTTAATGGTATTGGAAGAATGGCGTACCACGGACCTCGAGGGCTATCACAAGGTTACTAATATCCAAAAGGAACGAGCAAACACTATCAACATGAAGTAAGAAGAATGAATCTTGGGTTAAAGAACCCATGAATGGAATGCCTACTAACTAAATGGCATCACTGGATGCTTTCGAGAATGATGGCCAGAATAATCACACTGGGAACACAAAACATGGCTAGATTACTAGGTGATTCCCTAAGACATCTAGGGTCATAATAATAGCTCCAACATATATGTCGAGGCAACGGAGTACCTCAACACACCGACTAGTGTGGTTAATCTGGCCTAAATGGACATTAAGAACAGAGAGGAAAGATTTGCAAATGCATCAGATTGTTTAGAAACCTGGGATGACTCGGACAACATAATGGCAGTAAATACTGAAAAAGACTTTTGAGACTCATGCACAAAGATATCATAACCACTCAACATCATAATGTCAAGGTTCTGAGACCAACATTTTAACAAACCGAAGTACTTGAAATTGAAATGAGAGTTGAATCCACCATTAACGTGATCTTGATAAATTGATGAGAAGCCTAGTTCTTAATCCCCGTAGAAAAGAAGATGGTGACTCAGATCAGAAGGACATAGGGTAAAGGAGTAAAAAGAGCCTTACGTTCCCTTCCACAATCAATTCCCTTATATAAATAAAGAATTTCTAGACACGACTTCGACCAATTTGGCTTGGTAATCCTACAGGCAGTCAGACTCTCATACCAAAATTCTCGGGACACCGATCCTAAGTCACACCAGTCTATCATGTAACACATCATATCACTTTGCGGCGTCACGCATGGTATCCCCACGGGTGCCACCTTACATGGCATGGGACCGTTTGTGTATTTTGGCTTACGTATATGATAGTATCGCTAGCATCCATATGATAGAGAACCCGAGCTGACATGACTAGTTATAAACCAAAAGTGGCGCTAAATTACAGGGACAGACATACATGACCCAACAATGCACGTGTCGGTCAGCAGCGAGTGTTGCCGGGCTGTAGCAAGCTAATAGGACTACAGTATACACCGCGTGACATTTCCCTAGAGGGGACAGACACAGGAGCAAGGAAGGACACATGCCGGTCAATCCATGTGTTCCGGAGCAGTAGCAAGCTACCAAGGCTCAGTGGAAGCACTAGGAGGCATTTCCCCATAAGATAAGCTACCAAGGGTAAACAACTAGGTGTCGGATCTCACACATACCAAGCATTTCAATAACATACACACAATATGATCGATATGTGCAAATAAAACATGGCATCACAACAAAACTCTATGAATCAAAGTATTTATTCAATAGGCTCCGAGGAGCCAGATATTACAAACATGGGTCTCATTACCCAACATACAGAGCATACAAACACAGGAAGTATAACAAGTCTGGGTATAGACAACTACAAATAAAGAAGGCTGTGAAGCCTGACTATCTACAAGACCCTCCCAAGGGTACAAGATCGTAGCTGAGGTAACAAGCTAAACGTCGAAGTCCACGCGAAACTACTAGTGAGACTGAAGTCTCTCTGCAAAACGTGAGTACAAATGTACCCACACAGACTTACATTAGAACTAGCTACATAAGCATCAGTATCAACAAAGGGGTAGTGGAGTTTAACTTCAGCAAGCAAGCTTTGACTCAGTGGCTATACTGTACTACGATTGCTGGTAACTCTTTTGAGGTGTGATACGTCCATTTTGCATCATGCTTTTGTATTGATTTTTATTGCATTATGGGCTGTTATTACATATTATGTCACACTACTTATGCCTTTTCTCTCTTAGTTTACAAGGTTTACATGAATAGGGAGAATGCCGGTAGTTGGTATTCTGGTCTAGAAAAGGAGCAAATATTGGAGACCTATTCTGCACAACTCAAAAAGTTCTGAAACTCCACGAAAGTCAATTTTGGAAAATATAAAAAATATCGGGCGAAGAAAGCACCAGAGGGGGGGGGCACTGCTACCTCTTGAGCTTGCATTGTATTCCCTCGAAGAGGAAAGGGAGATGCAGCACAGTAGCATAAGTATTTCCCTTAGTTTTTGAGAACCAAGGTATCAATCCAGTAGGAGACCACGTGCGAGTCCCTCGCACCTGCACAAACAAATAAGAACTTCGCAGCCAACGCGATAAGGGGTTGTCAATCCCTTTACGGTCACTTACGAAAGTGAGATCTGATAGAGATGATAGTTTATATTTTTGGTATTTTTATTTTAATAAAACAACAAATAAAAACAGTAAAAGTAAAGTTGATGTAGATTGATATGTTGATAATAGACCCGGGGACCATAGGTTTCTCTAGTGGCTTCTCTCATGATAGCGATATTATACGGCGGGTAAACAAATTACTATCGAGCAATTGATAGAAAAGCGAATAATTATGAGACTATCTAGGCATGATCATTGTATATAGGCATCACATCCGAGATAAGTAGACCGAAATGATTCTTCATCTACTACTATTACTCCACACATCGACCGCTATCCAGCATGCATCTAGTGTATTGAGTTCATACGAACAGAGTAACGCCTTAAGCAAGATGACATGATGTAGAGGGATAAACTCAAGCAATATGATATAAACCCCATCTTTTTATCCTTGATGGCAACAATACAATACGTGCCTTGCTGGCCCTATTGTCACTGGGAAAGGACACCGCAAGATTGAACCCAAAGCCCAGCACTTCTCCCATTGCAAGAACTATAGATCTAGTAGGCCAAACCAAACCAATAATTCGAAGAGACTTGCAAGGATATTATGAGCACACATAAAAAGTTCAAAGAAGAACCAAATATCTTTCATAGATAACCTCGATCATAAACTCACATTTGATCAGATCTCGACAAACACACCGCGAAAAGAGATTACATCCAATAGATCTCCTCGAAGACCGAGGAGAACTTTGTATTGAGATCCAGAGAGAGAGAAGAAGCCATCTAGATACTAGCTATGGACCCAAAGGTCTGAGGTTAACTACTCACAACTCATGGTGAGGGCGATGATGATGATGATGATGAAGGCCTCCGTGATGGATCCCCCTCCGGTGGAGCTCCGGAACAGGCTCCAAGATGGGATCTCCACGGAACAGAAGCTACGGCGGTGGAATTAGGGTTTTCTCTCTGTTCGCGGAGTTTCTGGAGTACATGGACTTATATAGGAAGAAGGAGGGCACCGGGGGCCACTTGAGGGGGCCTCAAGGCAGGGGGGCGTGCCCCCCACCCTCGAGGGCCACCTCTCTGTCCCCTGACTTGGTCCTCAAGCTCCACGTGCGTGATTTTTTCCAAAAATATCTCTCGCGAAGGTTTCATTCCGTTTGGACTCCGTTTGATATTCTTTTTCTGCAAAACCCTGAAATAGGCAAAAAACAACAATCTGGACTGGGCCTTTGGGTTAGTAGGTTAGTCCTAAAAATGATATAAGTGAATGATGAAGCCCATTAAACATCCAAGACTTTACAAATAATAGCATGGAACAATAAAAAATTATAGATACATTGGAGACGTATCAGCCACCCACCGTCGACGAGGGTGGGGGGCGCCCCCTACCCCCTGGGCGCACCCCCTGCCTCGTGGGCCACATGGCAGCCCCCCGATTCCCATCTTCTAGTATAAGGTGTCTTCTGCCCTAGAAAAAAATCATAAGGAAGCTTTCGGGACGAAGCGCCGTCGTCTCGAGGCGGAACCAATCTAGGGCTTCGGCGGAGCTATTCTGCCGGGGAAACTTCCCTACGGGAGGGGGAAATCATCACCATCGTCATCACCATCGATCCTCCCGTCGGGAGGGGGTCAATCTCCATCAACATCTTCACCAGCACCATCTCCTCTCAAACCCTAGTTAATCCCTTGTATCCAATCTTTGTATCAAAACCTCAGATTGGTACCTGTGGGTTGCTAGTAGTGTTGATTACTCCTTGTAGTTGATGCTAGTTGGTTTATCCGGTTGAAGATCATATGTTCAGATCCTTTATGCATATTAATACCCCTCTGATTATGAACATGAATATGATTTGTGAGTAGTTACGTTTGTTCCTGAGGACATGGGAGAAGTCTTGCTATAAGTAGTCATTTGAATGTGGTATTCGTTCGATATTTTGATGAGATGTATGTTGTGTTTCCTCTAGTGGTGTCATGTGAACATCGACTACATGACACTTCACCATTGTTTGGGCCTAGAGGAAGGCATTGGGAAGTAATAAGTAGATGATGAGTTGCTAGAGTGAGAGAAGCTTAAACCCTAGTTTATGCGTTGCTTCGCAAGGGGCTGATTTGGATCCATATGTTTCATGTTGTGGTTAGGTTTACCTTAATACTTCTTTTGTAGTTGCGGATGCTTGCAATAGAGGTTAATCATAAGTGGGATACTTATCCAAGGAAGGGCAATACCAAAGCACCGGTCCACCCATATACAAATTATCAAAGTAAAGAACGCGAATCATATGAGCGTGATGAAAACTAGCCTGACGATAATTCCCATGTGTCCTCAGGAGCGTTTTCCTTTATATAAGAGTTTGTCCTGGCATGTCCTTTTCTACAAAAAGGATTGGGCCATATTGCTGCACCTTATTTACTTTTATTACTTGCTACTCGTTACAAATGAACTTATCACAAAACTATCTGTCATCGATAATTTCATTGCTTGCAGACAGTACCTTACTGAAAACTACCTATCATTTACTTCTGCTCCTCGTTGGGTTCGACACTCTTACTTATCGAAAGGACTACAATAGATCCCCTACACTTGTGGGTTATCAAGACTCTTTTCTGGCACCGTTGCCGGGGAGTGAAGCGCCTTTGGTAAGTGGAATTTGGTAAGGAAAAATTTATATAGCGTGCTGAAATTTACTGTCACTTGTTACTATGGAACATAATCCTTTGAGGGGCTTGTTCGGGGTATCTTCACCCCGACCAGTAGAGCAAAGAGTTGCTCCTCAACCTAATGAACCTACTGAAAATGTTTACTTTGAAATTCCTTTGGGTATGATAGAGAAACTGCGAGCTAATCCCTTTACAGGAGATGTAACATTGCATCCTGATTTGCACCTAATCTATGTGGATGAAGTTTGTGGATTATTTAAGCTTGCAGGTATGCCCGAGGATGTTATTAAGAAGAATGTCTTTGTCGGTAAGAAACGACACCTATGGGATCACTATAATCCCTTCTACGGTTGGCGGACGCGGAGTTGTCCAAAGAGCAGGTCTAAGAGTCAGCACATCGATCGTTTACCCACGTCCGGGCCGCGAGGATGCGTAATACCCTAGTCCTGCTTTGGTGTATATTTGAGTGTTCTTGAGTTCTTCAACTAGCTATGGTGCCTATCCAGCTTTCCAGGATCCGAATCCTTCTCAAGTATGCCGCGGGCCTCCTTTTATAGTGAAAAGGGGCTGCCACAGTGGCACACAGGAGGTGGAAAGTTGTACAGTGTATGGGCTTATCCCACGCCATTATGGGACAAGGCGCATTCAAAGCGCTGCTTAGTTGTCTATTTACTTTATCAGGGATGGGAAAGAAGCCCATCCCGTCCGTGGCCGCTTTGTCTGGTCGCGACACGCGTCCAGGCCAGCGAGGCAGGCAGCTGAGGTGGCGTTGCGGTAGGGACTTCGTGAAGATCTGCATGCCATCACGCAGGTGCTTGGCTAGCTGGCCCAGGAACCACATATCGCCATGTGGGTTCCTGCTTGGGCCAGCGGGGTGACCGCCGGGCTGGGGAGGCGATGGGGCGGCAAGAGCTTGCCGCAGACTTGCTTCGGTTCCCGGCGAGGGTCATGCCGGGGGCTCCGTGAGTGCCCTGCGGCAAGAGGCTTGCCGGGGCTCCGAGGTGTCTTCGGCAAGGAGCCTTGCCGGGGCCTCGCGGGCGTCCTCTGCAAGGAACCTCGTGATCGCCATGTCTTCTGGTTCTTATATTGGGAGTCATAGATATTTGTCTTCACGAAGATCTATATGCCATCACGTGGGCACTTCTCGAGCCTTGGCTCTAATGTTGTTGGTATAATTAGAGCCCATAGGCTTCAAGGTGGCTGCGACGGAGGCGTCTGAGTGGATCGCCCCGGCTAGAGCCCTTGCCGAGTGGCGCGCAGGCCACCCCAGCAAGAGTCCTTGCCGGGGGAGCCTGTCTCCTTGCTTGGTCTTCTTGTGTTGTCTGTCTTGGCGTTTGATTTGGTAACTCTTTGTCCCTGGCTTCCTTCTTCTGCCCTCTTATGTTTGGCCACAGGCGTGGCTCTGACTGCCCGTGCAGAAGTAAGGGGTACAAAAAGAGCACCCCTACTTTTGTACACCGACAGGAGCCCCCGGGTCTGCGCCATTCATAAGTGCAACGCGTTGTTGGGCTAGGCCCAGAACGGTGCGCGGGCAGTGGAGTTGGATTTCCTTTATTGTAGTAAATCCTTCGATGGTTGCGCTTCCCCATGATCTGCGCTGACGTGGGGGTCGGACGTGGGATGACCGCAGCGTGCTTGCATCATCTTGTGGCTCCAAAAATAGTAAAGTGGCGGTTCGCGTCCCCCTCATAAAGAATAGAGGAAGTCGTGGGGGTGAGGCCCATTCAGTAAGTGGACTCGGATTCCTCCACGATCACGCGGGTGCGAAACGGCCATACCACACGTCACCCAACTCCCGATCCGCTCGCCACGTATCCCTCATGCATCGGGGAGGGCAAGTGGCAGACGTGGAGGGCGCGTGCATCAATGCTGAGAGGGGGGGCAGATGCCGCTGATTGGAGCAGTGGGTCGGTCATGTTCCCTCATTCCTTTGGCATTTGGACTGGTTGATTCGGGCGGTCACCTTCCTATAAAGAGGGGAGGAGAGGAGCGGTGCTCCTTACCTCTCCACCCATCTTCTTCCTGTTTGATTCCATCCCTCCCCAAGGTATGTCAAGAGGGCGCGGTCGTGGCCGTTCCTCTGTGGAAGTGGCCAGGTCGTCTTCCCGTCAGAGGGCGGCGGTGGTCAAAGAGGAGCCGGATGCCTCAGATGGGGGGCATGCTGGAGGCAGAAGCACCGGCCGGGGCTACGGCCAGCGAGGCGGTCGAGGCAGAGGCAGACGGGGTTGGGGGACACCTGCGCCGTCGTCGTCTCCATCTTCATCTCCTTCACCGTCTCCTCCTGCCTCCCCACGCGGCCATGGCAAGGACACGGCGCTGGAGTTCATCATACAGCTGCGCAAGCCGCCGCGCAGTCGCCTCCGCCTTCCAGGAGCGTTTGCGAGGGCGTTGGAGGTTGATCAGCCACCAAGGCGAAGGCTTCACATGGTGGGGTGTTATCATGGCGCCATGTGGGTGGACACCAGGTTTCCCACTCCTCATGTGATGCTTCTTCGCCGGGGGTGGAATACCTTCGTGCGTGCCCACTGCTTGGTGAAGGGTCATGTCCTCTGCTTCAGGCTAGCAGAGAGCGATCTGCTCTCCGTCAAAGTCTTCGGGCGCTCGGGACACAGGCTAGGGTGCTGTGTGGAGAGCTCAACCGACGACGAAACTCCTCCTCGAGCGGGAGTGATGGGGAGGACAGCAGCAGCGACGACGAGGGCGGCGGGCAGGAGGATGACGTGTCCGACTAGGGGGCGGATACACTGGCCCTGGGCGCTGCTGGCAGCACCATCATCTGCACCCCCAGCCCCTTTAACTTCTCGGGGTCGCCTCCTTGGGGGGCTGGCGTTGGGAGATCGGAGAAGGCAAAGAAGGTGGCGTCGGTCATCATGTCAGAGTATGCTGGCGTCAACCCGCGTATTGCCGGCCCGCTGCCCCATCTTTCGGCTCTTCTCTCGGCGCCATCATCGTCAGCCTCCTTCGGGACGGCCACCGGGATGTTCTCTTGGTGCTTTCTGCTGCTTGCACTTCGCCCATGCGCTTCTTTTGCCCTTTGCCATCTTGTTCCATTTCCTGAGGAGAGAGACAAGAAAGGGGTCACGGGCATCTTATCTCTTTTTAGTTTTTAAGCCTACATGCTTCTGTAAGATTTAAATCCTGTAACCCCCTCGCTTATGTATGCATTCCATACGAATTGTACTTGTTTACAACGTATTTATGCAGAGAAGGGTGTTTGCCGGGTTCATTTCTGCGCGGGCAAGAGCCACACCAAGGAACGGATCCTTGTTATCTTAAGATAAGCAGCGTGCCCCGGCAACAAGCCTTGCCTTTCCTTCCCCACCTCGTAACTGTATCCATGCCTTTGGCGGGAATAGTAACAGGGCAGGGTCAGGCCCTTTGCTTTCTCCGTTCAGATCACACTACCACCCAGCCCCGGTCCAAGACAAAGTTTGTCGGACATAAGGAAAAGGGGAGCACGATGGCATAGGAGTGAGCGAAGCTCCGTACGTTCAAGTTCCATACGGAAAGAAGGAGCGGGGGACGAAAGACTTATCTGGGTTTTGTAGCCCCTGGCAACCATGTCTTGTTGTCGTTTGATCCTTGGTTGTGCGGCCTCCGGCAACCTTTGCCTTGCCGGGGTCGGAGCGTTGGCCCACCTCTTTCTTCCAAACGGCTCAGCAAGGACGCCCGTGGATCCTGTGAATCAAGAGGATAGAAAGGAGACAGAGAGACACAAACTCGACCTCTATGCTAGGGGTTAGCCGCTGCTAAGCTCTATCAACCCTAATAGAGAAAGCGACTCAACTTAGCATGCATGATAAAACTTAGGGGGCCAGCGCTTCATTTATTTATACTCAGGGTCTGCGCCTGGCTTTGTACAAAGGGTTACATGCCTTGCCGGCAAGGCTTGTACAAAATGGTGGCTTGCCAGGAGGCCCGTCAACCACGCCTTACGGGTAAAACTTGCGAAGATGTTCGATGTTCCAGGAGTTACTCACTGGGATCCCATCTTCGGTCTCCAGGCGGACTGCGCCAGGCCTGGTGACTCGTATTACCCGATAAGGGCCTTCCCACTTTGGCGGAACTTGTTGGAATTCTTGGCCGACTGAACGTGCCGAAGAACAAGGTCGCCTTCCTTAAAGCTTCGGGCATGAACCTTGCGACTATGATAGCGGCACAAGGCTTGCTGCTAGCGTGCTGCTTGTACAGCTGCCCGAAGACGATCTTCCTCGAGCAGCGTTGCATCATCTTGCCGTAGTCGCTCTTGCTCAAGCTCATCATAAGCGAGCACTCGGGGTGACCCGTATGTAAGTTATGTGGGCAGAACTGCCTCCGCCCCGTAAACGAGGGAGAAGGGTGTCTGGCCCATGGCTCGATTTGGCGTAGTTTTGATCGACCAAAGAACCGCCAGCAATTCATCGATCCAGCGCTTTCCGCACATGTGTAGCCTGTCAAAAGTCCTTGTCCGGAGGCCCCGCAACAATTCAGCATTTGCCTTTTCTGCCTGGCCGTTCCTTCGTGGATGTGCAACAGAAGCGAAATAGACTTTACCGCTGAGGTCTTGCATATATTGCATGAAGGTGTTACTTGTGAACTGCGTACCGTTGTCGGTGATAATTTTGTTTGGTACACCAAAACAGCAGACCTGGCCCTTGAAGAACTTGACGGTCGACTGTGCTGTCACCATTCTCACTGCTTCCACCTCCGGCCACTTTGTGAACTTGTCGATTGCCACATACAAGTACTCAAAGCCCCGACATCACGGGGAAAAGGGCCCAATATGTCTAGCCCCTAGACCGAGAAGGGCTAGGAGAGAAGGATTGCTTGGAGAGCTTGAGCTGGTTGATGAAGTTTCTTCGAATGGAACTAACACGCTTCACACTTGGTTACTAGTGTCGTTGCATCCTGGAGGGCAGTGGGCCAAAAGAAACCTTGCCGAAACGCCTTGCCAGCAAGGGCTCTTGACCCTATGTGGGAGCCACATATGCCTCCATGTATCTCTGCCAACAGCTCCAGTCCTTCCTCCCGGGTGATACACTTCAATTTCACGCCGTTCGGTCTTTTCCTATACAGGACGTCGTCAACAAATTGGTACATGGCGGACCGATGGGCTACTTTCTCCGCTTCTTCCTGCTCTTCAGGAAGTTCCCCGGTCTGGAGGAATTGGACGGTATGCTACGCCCATGTCGAAGCCTGGGGCTCGACGGCAAGGACCAAAGGCATTTCCTCTTCTATGGGAGAGATTGCCTCTACGGCTAGGGCTTGACGACTCGCCGGAGTCTCTTGCCCCACGGCAGGCTCAGCGTCTTCGGCAACACTCTTGCGGGCCACCCCTGCGGGTTCGGCAGGAAAGTACTTGCCGGGGCCTAATTTCCTTTGCTTGCTCGGCTCAGTCGATGGTTCAACAGATGGGCGAAATAATCGAAGCACAAAGGTACCTGTTTCCACAGGTAGCTTGAGGGAGGCGCGTTTCGATAAGTAGTCGGCAATGTCGTTCTCCGCTCGGGGGACGTGCTCAACTTGTATACCATCGCAACACTTCTCCAGTTTCCTTACTTCATCCACGTAGGCTTCCATCAACGGGCTCTGGTAATATTTTTTTACCTGCCTGACGGTGAGCGGCAAATCTCCTCTGACGATGAGCTTCTTGATCCCGAGGTCCGCCGTGATCCTGCGACCGACAATCAGTCCCTCTTACTCGGCAGTGTTGTTTGTTGACACCTCTGGGGAAGTGCATCTGGATCACATACTTGAGGTGCTCTCCGGTGGGTGCAACGAGCAGCATACCAGCACCGGCGCCTTGCAGCGAGAAAGCCCCGTCAAAGTACATAACCCAGTCGCGACTCTCACCCTTGCCGGGGAGAGTAGTCTCCTGGATCTCCTCGTCGGGCATTGAGGTCCATTCCGCAACGAACTCTGCCAAGACTCTACTCTGAATCGTCGAAGTGCTTTCAAATTTCAAACCGAAGCTTGACAGCTCCAGGGCCCACTCCACAATCCTCCCAGTCGCATCTGGGTTATGCAATATTCGTTGCAACGGGAGGTGGGTGACGATGGTGATTTCATGTGCTTGGAAGTAATGACGCAGCTTCCCCGAGGCCATAAGGAGGCCGAAGAGCAATTTCTGCACGCCGGGGTACCTTGACCTAGCCCCCTGTAATAGGGAGCTGACAAAGTAAACTGGGTGGTGCATCATCTTCTTCTTCTGCATCACTCCATTCGGTTGCGCCTCTTCGGCCCCAGTGGCATCAGGTGTTGTTGCTGCTATCGCTTCCGTATTGACCTCCTTCTGGGCCACTAGCGCGACACTGACCACTTGGTTCGTTGCCGCTAGATACAGCAGCAACGCCTCTTGTAGTTTAGCCGCGACCAGTACTGGTGTAGAGGAGAGGTATTTCTTCAAATCTTGTAGTGCCGCTTCGGCTTCTGGGGTCCACTCCATCGGGCCCGACTTTTTCAAAATTTTGAAAAAGGGGAGGGCGCGCTCGGCAGATTTGGAGATGAACCTGCCCATGGTGGCAACACATCCAGCAAGTCGACGCACATCCTTGATTCGCCTGGGAGCTTCAATTTGATTGATGGCCTTGATCTTGTCGGGATTTGCTTCAATTCCACAATGTGACACGAAGAAACCGAGAAGCTTGCTGCACGGGACGCCGAAGACACACTTTTTAGGGTTCAGCTTAAGGTTGATCTTGCACAGATTCGTGAATGTCTCTTCCAAGTCTTGCATGAGCGTTGCTTTGTCCTTGGTTTTGACCACTATATCATCCATATAAGCTTCCATATTTCCATGTAGCTAAGGCTCAAAACCAATCTGGACCGCCCTCGCAAATGTTGAGCCAGCACTCTTCAATCCGAAAGGCATCGGATAAAGCAATACGTACCACATGGGGTAATGAATGTTGTCTTCTCTTCATCTTCTCTCGTCATGAAGATTTTGTGGTAGCCGGAGTAAGTGTCGAGGAACGATAACAAGTCACACATGGCTGTGGTGTCCACCATCTGGTTGATGCGTGGCAATGGGAAAGGGTCTTTTGGACAAGACTTATTAATGTCTGTGTAGTCTATACACAGCCTCCACTTCCCATTTGCCTTACGCACTACCACCGGATTGGCCAACCACGTTGGATGGACCACTCCTCTCACTAAGCTGTCTGCTTCTAACTTCCTGGTTTCCTCTCTGATGAACTCTTGCCGCTCCAGAGCTTGCTTCCTGACCTTCCGCTTGACGAGTCGCGCATGAGGGCAGACAGCAAGATGGTGCTCAATCACCTCCCTGGGAACGCCGGGGATGTCAGACGCTTGCGACGCAAACACGTTGAAATTCGCCTGCAGGAAGGCGACGAGCGCGTCTTCCTATTTGCTGTTGAGGGCGGAGCTTATGGTGAAAGCCCCTCCCATGCCATCCTCCTCGACGGACACCCACGTGGTTTCTGGTGGAGCAGCCCTGGATTTCTTGCTCTTGCCGGTGGAGCTCTCTGGCGTGTTCTCCACGAGAACGCTACACTCTGAATAGGAGCGCTTGCCGGAGTAGGTGCAAGGTGTCTCACCGGTCTTCTTTCCTCCTGGGGCTTCAGTGGCAGGAGCAAGCGACTTAGCGGTAGTCGCTGCAACTGCCTCCCGGTAAAGCTGATCAGCGCAGATCAGTGCATCCTTCTTGCCGGAGGGGACGGTGATGATGGACATCGGCCCAGGCATCTTCAGTGTGTTGTAGGCGTAGTGCGACGTCGCCATGAATTTGGCCAACGATGGGCAGCCGAGGATCCCGTTGTAAGGCAAGGGGATCTTGGCTACACCGAAAACAATCCTCTTCGTCCTGTAATTTAGCTCGCCCCCGAATGTTACGGGCAGCGTGACTTTACCCTTAGGCTGGCTTCTTCCTGGGTTGACTCCTTGGAACGAGCCCGTCTCCTCGAGGCCTCCGTTAGGGATTTGCAGCCTTTTGACCACGATGGGCGAAATCAAGTTAAGGATGGCCCCGCCATCAATCAGCATCTTTTTCACCTTGAGGTTGCATATCGTTGGTGAGACCAACAATGGCAAACACCCGACCGCAGTCGTGCGGTCAGGGTGATCCTCGGCGTCAAAGATGATAGGAATGCTGGACCACCTCAATGGCTTCGAGGCATCGGATGGCGGCTCCGCTGCTGTGATCTCACGCGCCCACTATTTAAGTTGGCGGTGGAAGTAATGCAGGGAGGCACCGCCATCGATGCACATGGACTCCGTGGCCTTCTGGAACTCTTTCTCGCCAGACTCGTCATCCTCTTCGCGATCATCATCTTCTCGCTTCTTGTCACGGTCCCGGGCGGGTCGTTCTTGTTGGTTATATTTGCCGCGGCGGCAAGGCTGCACGCCACGTTTCTTGCTAGACCCTTCTGCACCATCTTGGCCCTTCTTCTTTTCTCGCCTCTCGTACTCGGCTTTTTGCTTCTCCGCGAGCTGCTCGACTTGTCGGTAGTTCTGGAGGTCATCGCCTTTGGTACGGTGGAGCTTGCAATATTGTTTGTCGGAGCTTCCTGGCTTGTCGGCGGACGCCAAGGCTCGTCAGGCAACACACCTGGCGATTTCCTTGCCGGGGTCGTCCGCTTTGGTTTTCTTGGCGGCGCCGGCGTCGTCGGATACCTCAACGGCAAGCACAGCTTTGCCCTTGCATTTCCTATTATGGCGTCGACCCTTTTTCATTGGGGTGATGGCGTCTTTGTCTGAGGAACCGGTTTCCACACTGGCGTCTTTGATGGGGTACTTCCTTCCCTCTTCAGCCCAGGTGCATCTGTCGGCCAGAATGTAAATTTTGGCTACATCCTTGACTTTGTTCATCGCCAGCTCTTCACGCATCTTGCGGTTGCGCACGTTCTGGTGGAACACGCTAACGACGGCGGTAGGATGAACGTCTGGGATGTTATACTGCACTCGGCTGAACCTCTATTTGTACTTGCACAGGCTTTCACCTTCCTTCTGGGGGATGACATGCAAATCGCTTGCGTGGCCATGGGCTTGGTGGCCACCCGTAAAAGCGGCAACAAACTCATGGCACAAATCCGACCACGAAGAAATGGAATCCGCCGGCAAGTGCATCAACCATGACATGACGTTGGGTTTGAGTGGCAACAGGAAATAATTGGCAAGCACCTTGTCATCGCGTGCCCCAGCTTGCATCGTGATGGTGTAGATGCTGAGGAACTCTGATGGTGAGTCTTGCCGTTATACTTCTCACCGATGTCGGGCTTGAAGGTGCGGTGGGTGGGCCACTGGAAACGCCGCAGCTCACGAGTAAAGGCTAGGAAGCCAAACTCGTAAGGTAAGCCTCCAGATCCTCCCGGTGCTGGGTTGTCCACAACAGGCCCCGCCCGTCTATCTGACTGGTGGCGCGCCTCGCGTCAGCGCTCGATGGTGGTTCGAGCGTCCTCGTGGGCACGCTCTCGAAGAACTTGGTGCTGATCACGGTGGGTCCATGGGTCGGACGATGCTATGGATACATCGTCGCAAGCGTCGTCCCGACGGGCCGACACGCGTGATAGCTGGTGAGGAGGAGGAGAGTGCACCGTAGTCGCGGCGCCCCCAGTCCTTCCACCGTTGGCGTGTGGTGGCTTGGGAGAGGGTCGGCCAGAAGGCCCCGCTAGCCAAGGTTCGTCCTTGTTGGCCATGGCGACAAGGCTACGAACGGTAGCTCTCCACTTGTCGAGCTTCTCTGCAGCGGGAGGGAAGTCGAGGAGCAACTGCGCGCGTGCTAAGGCTTCCGCTGGCATGGGTGGCGGGGAGAGCTGCGCGGATCGAGACGCGCTACGACTTCTAACCATGTTAGAAGGAGCTCTATCACGGTCCTGTAGCTGCACGTCACCCTCGCCAGCGCCTCGGCGAGCATGCTGATCTTCTGCATCTTGTGACTGATGCGCGGGGCTCTTTCTGCGGCGGTGTCCGGGGTACTCCGCGCGGCGATGCTGCTCATCGCGCGCGACCTGGGAGGAACGCGCCATTGGCGCTGTCGTGGGCGTCTTGGAAGTCGTCGTATCGCCCGTGCGAGGTATGACACCGCTCTTGGAGGGCCCCGTGCCGCCTGCGGGGGCCCGTCTCCACCCTAGGACTTGGTGGCGTGTGGCTCGTCGTCTCATGCACGAACGACGCCGCTTGCCAGGCTTCGGTGCTGTAACGGCGTGGGTGTTCACGGATAGCGCCTCGGCTCCCATCCGCAACCACCCCGTAGCCGGCCTACGCCGGCATGGGCCGTTCGGCGGCAGACGAACCGACCGTTGCGATCGTCTTCTTCTTAGGAGCCATGGTGATGGGGAATCGCTACCCTAACTACTAGACCAGATTTTCACAACCGCCAACCCCCTACCTGGCGCGCCAAATATGTCGGTACGAAACGGCACCTATGGGATGACTGGAATCCCTTCTACGGTTGGCAGGCGCGGAGTTGCGCAAAGAGCAGGTCTAAGAGTCAGCACAGCGATCGTTTACCCAGGTTCGGGCCGCGAGGATGCGTAATACCCTAGTCCCGCTTTGGTGTATATTTGAGTGTTCTTGAGTTCTTCAGCTAGCTACGGTGCCTATCCAGCTTTCCAGGATCCGAATCCATCTCCAGTATGCCGCATGCCTCCTTTTATAGTTAAAAGGGGCTGCCACAGTGGTACACAGGAGGTGGAAAGGTGTACAGTCTATGGGCTTATCCCACGCCATTACGGGGCAAGGCGCATTCAATGCGCTGCTTAGGTTTCTATTTACTTTATCGGGGACAAGAAAGAAGCCCGTCCCGTCCGTGGCCGCTTTGTCTGGTCGCGACACGCGTCCAGGCCAGCAAGGCAGGCAGCTGAGGTGGTGTTGTGGTAGGGTCTTCGCGAAGATCTGCATGCCACCACGCAGGTGCTTGGCTACCTGGCCCAGGAACCACGTATCGCCACATGGGTGCCTGCCTGGGCCAGCGGGTCGGCCGTCGGGCTGGGGCGGCGACGAGGCAGCAAGAGCTTGCTGCGGACTTGCTTCTATTCCCGGCGAGGGTCTTGCCGGGGCCTCCGTGAGTGCCCTGCGACAAGAGGCTTGCCGGGGCTCCGAGGTGTCTTCGGCAATGAGCCTTGCCAGGGCCTCACGGGCATCCTCGGCAAGGAACCTCGTGATCCCCATGTCTTCTGGTTCTTATCTTGGGAGTCATAGATCTTTGTCTTCACAAAGATCTGCATGCCATCACGTGTGCGCTTCCCGAGCCTTGGCTCTAATGTTGTTGGTATCATTGGAGCCCATAGGCTTGAAGGGTGGCTGCGACGGAGGCGTCTGAGTGGATCGCCCCGGCAAGAGCCCTTGTTAGGTGGCGCGCAGGCCACCCCGGCAAGAGTCCTTGCCGGGGGAGCCTATCTCCTTGCTTGGTGTTCTTGTGTTGTCTGTCTTGGCGTTCGTTCTGGTAACTCTTCGTCCCTGGCTTCCTTCTTCTGCCCTGTTATGTTTGGCCACAGACTTGTCTCTGACTGCCAGTGCACAATTAAGGGGTACAAAAAGAGCGCCCCTACTTTTGTACACCGACAGTCTTCCCTTTATATTTGAAGGGAAAGGCATTGACATGGTTTAGGCTATGCAATGATATTGGATCATGGAACTACAACCGATTGAAATTGGAATTTAATCAGAAGTTCTACCCTGTGCATCAGGTTCATCGTGATCGTAATTATATATATAATTTTTGGCCTCGCGAAGGAGAAAGTATCGCTCAAGCTTGGGGGAGGCTTAAGTCAATGTTATATTCATGCCTCAATCATGAGACTCAAGAGAAATTATTATTCAAAAAATCTATGCTCGGCTTTCTCTCGATAATCGTTCCATGCTTGGTTCTTTTATGATGAAGACTATTGAATTCAAATGGGATTTATTGGAAAGAATTAAACGCAACTCTGAAGATTGGGATCACAACGAAGGTAAGGAGTCAGCTATAACACCTAAGTTTGATTGTGTTAAATCTTTTATGCATATCGATGCTTTCCGTGAATTTAGCACTAAATATGGACTTGACTCTGAGATAGTAGCTTCCTTCTGTGAATCATTTGCTACTCATGTTGGTCTCCCTAAGGAGAAGTGGTTTAAATATCATCCTCCCATTGAAGTAAAAGTAGTTGAACCTATTAAGATTTAAGAAAAGACTATCACTTATAATGTTGATCCTATTGTTCCTACCGCTTATATTGAGAAACCACCCTTCCCTGTTAGAATAAAGGATCATGCTAAAGCTTCAACTATGGTTCGTAAGAGTAATACTAGAACACCTACACCCTCTGAGCAAATTAAAGTTGAACCTAGTGTTGCTATGGTTAAGGATCTCTTGGACGATAATATTGATGGACATGTTATTTACCTCTATGATGAAGCCGCTAGAATTGCTAGACCCGATACTAAAAATAAACATAGACCTGTTGTAGGCATGCCTGTTATTTCTGTTAAAATATGAGATCATTGCTATCATCGATTATGTGACATGGGTGCTAATGCTAGTGCAATACCTCATTCCTTATACGAAGAAATTATGCACGTATTACACCCGCTGAGCTAGAAGGTATTGATGTTAAAATTAAGCTAGCCAATAGAGATACTATTTCACCAATGGGGATTGTTAGAGATGTTGAAGTCTTGTGTGGGAAAGTCAAATATCCTGCTGATTTTCTTGTTCTTGGTTCCCCACAAGATGACTTTTGTCCCATTATATTTGGTAGACCCTTCTTGAATACTATTAATGCCAAGGTAGACTGCAAAAAGGATATTGTTACTGTTGGTTTAGGGGATATGTCTCATGATTTTAACTTTGCTAAATTTCGTAGACAACCCCATGACAAAGAATTGCCTAGTAAGGATGAAATTATTGGTGTTGCTTCTATTGCCGTGCCTCCTAACGACCCTTTAGAACAATATCTGCTAGACCATGAAAATGATATGTATATGAATGAGAGGAGGGAAATAGATGAAATATTCTTTAAACAGAGACCTTTATTGAAACACACTAGGGGATCCTCCTCCACCAAAGGGTGATTGCTACTTCTCGAGCTTGCGTTGTATTCCCTCAAAGAGGAAAGGGAGTTGCAGCACAGTAGCATAAGTATTTCCCTCAGTTTTTGAGAACCAAGGTATCAATCCAGTAGGAGACCACGCGCGAGTCCCTCGAACCTGCACAAACAAATAAGAACTTCGCAGCCAATGAGATAAGGGGTTGTCAATCCCTTTACGGTCACTTACGAAAGTGAGATCTGATAGAGATGATAGTTTGATATTTTTGGTATTTTTTATTATAAGAACAGAAAGTAAAAGCGGAAAAAGTAAAGTAGGTGTAGATTAATATGTTGAGAATAGACCCGGGGGCCATAGTGTTCTCTAGTGGCTTCTCTCATGATAGCGATATTCTACGGCGGGTAAAAAAATTACTGTCTAGCAATTGTTAGAAAAGCAAATAATTATGAGACTATCTAGGCATGATTATTATATACAGGCATCACGTCCGAGACAAGTAGAACGAAACGATTCTGCATCTACTACTATTACTCCACACATCGACCGCTATCCAGCATGCATCTAGTGTATTGAGTTCATAAGAACAGAGTAACGCCTTAAGCAAGATGACATGATGTAGAGGGATAAACTAAAGCAATATGATATAAACCCCATATTTCTATCCTCGATGGCAACAATACAATACGTGCCTTTATGCCCCTACTGTCACTGGGAAAGGACACCACAAGATTGAACCCAAAGCCAAGCACTACTCCCATTGCAAGAACTATAGATCTAGTAGGCCAAACCAAACCAATAATTCGAAGAGACTTGCAAGGATATTATAATCATACATAAAGAATTCAGAGAAGAACCAAATATTTCTCATAGATAATCTTGATCATAAACCCACAATTTATCGGATCTCGACAAACACACTGCAAAAAGATATTACATCAAATAGATCTCATTGAAGACCGAGGAGAACTTTGTATTGAGATCCAAAGAGAGAGAAGAAGCCATCTAGATACTAGCTATGGACCCGAAGGTCTCTGGTAAACTACTCACAACTCATAGTGAGGCGATGATGATGATGTAGAAGCACTCCGTGGTAGATCGCCCCTCCGGGGGAGCTCCATAACAGGCCCCAAGATGGGATCTCACACGAATAGAAGGTTACGACGGAGGAACTAGGGTTTTCTCTGTTGTTCTGATGGTTTCGGGGTACGTAGGCAAATATAGGAGGAAGGAGGGCACCGGGGGCCTTACGTGGGACCCATGAGGCAGGGGGCGCGCCCTAGGGGGGCGCCCCCCACCCTTGTGGGCACCACGTAAGCCGTACTCCGTGGTTCTCAAGTCTCCCAAGCGTGATTTTCTCCAAAAGTATCTCTCCCGAAGGTTTCATTCCGTTTGGACTCCGTTTGATATCCCTTTCCTGTAAAACCCTGAAACAGGCAAAAAACAACAATCTGGACTAGGCCTTTGGGTTTGTAGGTTACTCCCAAAAATAATATAAAAGTGTATGGCAAAGCCCATTAAACATCCAAAACATCATAAATAATACCATGGAACAATAAAAAATTATAGATACGTTGGAGACGTATCAAGCATCCCCAAGCTTAATTCCCGCTCCTCCTCGAGTAGGTAAATGATAAAAACAGAATTTTTGATGTGGAATGCTAACCAACATAGTTTTTAAATGTAATTCTCTTAATTGTGGCATGAATGTTCAGATTTGAAAGATTCAAGACAAAAGTCTATATTGACATAAGAAATAATAATACTTCAAGCATACTAACAAAGCAATCATGTCTTCTCAAAATACTATGGCTAAAGAAACTTATCCCTACAAAATCATATAATTTGTCTATGCTCCCTCTTCATCACACAAAATATTCATATCGTGCACAACCCCGATTTCAGCCAAGCACTTGTTTTCATACTCTATTCTTTCAAACCTTTCAACTTTCACGCAATATATGAGCGTGAGCCATGGACATAGCACTATGGTTGGAATTGAGAGGTGGTTGTGGAGAAGACAAAAAAAGATGGAGATAGTCTCACATCGAATAGGCATATCAAAGGGCTATGGAGATGCCCATCAATAGATATCAATGTGAGTGAGTAGGGATTGCCATGCAGCGGATGCACTAGAGCTAAATATGTATGCAAGCTCAACAAAAGAAACTAGTGGGTGTGCATCCAACTTGCTTGCTCACGAAGACCTAGGGCATTTGAGGAAGCCCATCGTTGGAATATACAAGCCAAGTTCTATAATGAAAATTCCCACTAGTATATGGAAGTGACTAAACATGAGACTCTCTATCATGAAGAACATGGTGCTAATTTGAAGCACATGTGTGGAAAAACATAGTAGCAATAGTCCCTTTTTCTTTCTTTTTTTTCCTTTTTTTCTTTTTTTCAATTTTTGGCCTTTCTCTTTTTTTCTTTTGGAGGGGCTTTATTGATTTAGCCTTTCCTCACATGGGACAATGCTCTAATAAAGATGATCATCACACTTTCATTACAACTCGATATTACAACTCGATACTTGAACAAAGTATGACTCTATATGAATGCCTCTGGTGGTGTACCGGGATGTGCAATGAATCAAGAGTGACATGTATGAAAAATTATGCATGGTGGCTTTGCCACACATACGATGTCAACTACATGATCATGCATGGCAATATGACAATATGATGCGTGTCATATGAACGGAACGGTGGAAAGTTGCATGGCAATATATCTCGGAATTGCTATGGAAATGCCATGATAGGTAGGTATGGTGGCTGTTTTGAGGAATATATATAGTGGCTGTTTTGAGGAAGGATATATAGTGGGTGTATGGTACCGGCGAAAGTTGCGCGATACAAGAGAGGCTAGCAATGGTGGAAGGGTGAGAGGCGTATAATCCATGGACTCAACATTAGTCATAAGAACTCATATACTTATTGCAAAAATTTAGGAGTCATCAAAACAAAGCAATCAACACATGCTCCTAGGGGGGAGGTTGGTAGGAGTTAACCATCGCGCGCCCCCGACCTCCACACAAAGGTTGACACTTTACAAATACCTCATGCTCTAACTTCGTCACATAGCGGTTCACCATATGTGCATGCTACGGGAATCACTAACCTTAACACAAGTATTTCTGAATTTCATAATAACTCCACTAGCATGACTCTAATATCACTATCCTCATATCTCAAAACAATTATCAAGCATGCAACTTCTCATCATATTCAATGCACTTAGTCTGAAAGTTTTTACTACATTGATATTGGATGTCTATCATGTGAAGACTAGTTTTATAGCCTAAGCACATTACCATGCTGTTTTAATAGACTCTCAAATGGATTTAAGTGAAGTATGAGAGTTCTACAATTTCTTCAAAATATTATCACCACCGTGCTCTAAAAGATATAAGTGAAGCACTAGAGCAAAAACTATTCAACTCAAAAGATATAAGTGAAGCTCATAGAGTGTTCTAACAATTCCTAGGCCATATTTAACTCTCTCAAATAGGTGTGTCCTGCAAGGATAATTGTGGCAAACTAGCAAGCAAAGACTCAAATTATACAAGACGCTCCAAGAAAAACACATATCATGTGGTGAATAAAAATATAACTCCGAGTATTGTTATCGATGGATGAAGACGAAAGAGGGGATGCCTTCCCGGGGCATCCCCAAGGTTAGGCTTTTGGTTGTCCTTGAATTTTACCTTGCGGTGCCATGGGCATCCCCAAGCTTAGGCTCTTGCCACTCTTTGTTCCATAGTCCATTAAAGCAATACTCAAAACTTGAAAACTTCACAACACAAAACTTAGACAAAAATCTCGTGAGCTCCGTTAGTATAAGGAAGCAAACCACTACTCAAAGGTACTGAAATGAATTCATTCTTTGTTTATATTGGTGTTAAACCTACTGTATTAAAACTTCCCTATGGTTCACACTTCCCAATACTACTCATAGATGCATTGAAGTAAGCAAACAACACACGAAAATCAGAATCTGTCAAAAACAGAACAGTCTGTAGTAATCTACAGGTTTCGCATACTTATGTAACTCCAAAAATTCAAACTAAATTGGTAGACGTGAGGAATTTGTCTATTAATCATCTGCAAAAAGAATCAACTAAATATCATGCTCCAGTAAAATCTGGTGACCATTCTAGTGAGCGCTAACAATTCTGTTTTTCAAAGCAAGATCACATAAACTTCACACAAGTCTTCCCAAAGGTTCTACTTGGCACAAACACTGAACAAAACACAAAACCACATCTAAAAAGAAGCTAGATGCAATATTTATTACTAAACAGAAGCAAAAAACAAAAAAAATATAAAATCGGGTTGCCTCCCAACAAGCTCTTTCTTTATAGCCATTAAGATAGGCTTGAGAATTTAATGATGCTCACACGAAAGATAGGAATTGAAGCACAAAGGGAGCATCATAAAACATGTGACAAACACATCTAAGTCTAACATACTTCCTATGCATAGGCATTTTATAGGAAAACAAATTAGCAAGACAAGCAAGATCTAGCATATGCAAGGAAGAAGAAAGAAACAATAGCGATCTCAACATAACGAGAGGTAAGTTAGTAACATGAAGATTGCTACAACCATATTTTCCTCTCTCATAATAATTGCATGTAGGATCATAAGAAAATTCAACAATATAGCTATCCCAAAACATATTCTCAATACGATCCACATGCATGCGAAGTTGACACTCTTCCAAAATAGTGGGATCAACATTAACTAAAGTCATGACCTCTCCAAACACACTTTTATCAAAAAAATCATAAGATTGAACATTCTCCAAATATGTGGGATCTAAAGTTGACAATCTTCCAACCCCACTTTCAATATTATTGCAACCATTATTATCAATCTCATATTCATCATGGGGTTGAAATAAAATTTCAAGATCGTAAGAAGCATCACCCCAATCATGATCATTGCAACAAGTAGTGGACATAGCGATACTAGCATCCCCAAGGTTAGGGTTTTGCATATCATAAACACAATTGACATTAATAGAGTTTATAATAGTATCATTGCAATTATGCTTTTTATTTAAGGAGGTAACATGAATCACTTTTTCTGTTAACAATTGCTCACAATTTTCAGATTCATAAATTTCGAGCAAAACCTCATAAAGATAATCTAGTACACGCAGCTCACTAGCAATAGGTTCAACATAATGGGATCTCTTAAATAGATTAGCAAGTGGATGAGGATCCATACTTTAGCAAGCGAAGATGCAAGCTAGATGAGGGCACATAGCACACACGCAAACAAGAGACAAGTGGACGATAAACACACGGCAGAAGAAGGGCAAATAAAACGTCACGGGTGAAGTGGGGGAGAGGAAAACAAGAGGCAAAAAATGTAATGCGAAGGATAAGGGTTTGTGATAGGGGTATATGAATTTTGCGTAAGCCTCCCCGGCAACGGTGCCAGAAATTTTTCTTGGTACTTCTCGAGCTTGCGTTGTATTCCCTCGAAAAGGAAAGGGAGATGCATCATAGTAGCGTAAGTATTTCCCTCGGTTTTTGAGAACCAAGGTATCAATCCAGTAGGAGACCACGTGCGAGTCCCTCGCACCTGCACAAACAAATAAGAACTTCGCAGCCAATGCGATAAGGGGTTGTCAATTCGTTTACGGTCACTACGAAAGTGAGATCTGATAGAGATGATAGTTTGATATTTTTGGTATTTTTTATTATAAGAACAGAAAGTAAAAGCGAAAAAAGTAAAGTAGGTGTAGATTAATATCTTGAGAATAGACCCGGGGGCCATAGTGTTCTCTAGTGGGTTCTCTCATGATAGCGATATTCTACGGCGGGTAAACAAATTACTGTCGAGCAATTGATAGAAAAGCGAATAATTACGAGACTATCTAGGCATGATTATTATATATAGGCATCACGTCCGAGACAATTAGACCAAAACGATTCTGCATCTACTACTATTACTCCACACATCGACCGCTATCCAGCATGCATTTAGTGTATTGAGTTCATAAGAACAGAGTAACGCCTTAAGCAAGATGACATGATGTAGAGGGATAAACTCAAGCAATATGATATAAACCCCATCTTTTTATCCTCGATGTCAACAATACAATACGTGCCTTGCTGCCCCCTACTGTCACTGGGAAAGGACACCGCAAGATTGAACCCAAAGCCAAGCACTTCTCCCATTGCAAGAACTATAGATCTAGTAGACCAAACCAAAGCAATAATTTGAAGAGACTTGCTAGGATATTATAATCATACATAAAGAGTTCAGAGAAGAGCCAAATATTTCTCATAGATAATCTTGATCATAAACCCACAATTCATCGAATCTCGACAAACACACCGCAAAAAGAGATTACATAAAATAGATCTCCTCGAAGACCAAGGAGAAATTTGTATTGAGATCCAAAGAGAGAGAAGAAGCCATCTAGATACTAGATATGGACCCGAAGGTCTGTGGTAAACTACTCACAACTCATGGTGAGGCGATGATGATGATGTAGAAGCACTCCGTGGTAGATCCCCCCTCCGGCGGAGCTCCACAACAGGCCCCAAGATGGGATCTCACAAGAACAGAAGGTTACAGCGGTGGAACAAGGGTTTTCTCTGTTGTTCTGATGGTTTCGGGGTACGCAGGCATATATAGGAGGAAGGAGGGCACTGGGGGCCTTACGTGGGACCCACGAGGCAGGGTGCGCGCCCTAGGGGGCGCACCCCCACCCTCGTGGGCACCAGGTAAGCCCTACTCCCTAGCTCTCAAGTCTCCAGTGCGTGATTTTCTCCAAAAATATCTCTCCCGAAGGTTTCATTCCGTTTGGACTCCGTTCGATATCCCTTTTCTGTAAAACCCCGAAACAGGCAAAAAAAAGGAATCTGGACTGGGCCTTTGGGTTAGTAGGTTAGTCCCAAAAATAATATAAAAGTGTATGACAAAGCCTATTAAACATCCAAAACATCAAAAATAATAGCATGGAACAATCAAAAATTATAGATACGTTGGAGACGTATCAGTGATCCCGTGTTTGAGCTCAAACCATTACCTGATACTCTTAAGTATGCTTATCTTGATGAAAAGAAAATATATCTTGTCATTATTAGTGCTAACCTTTGAGAGCAAGAAGAAGAGAAATTATGGAAAACTCTAAAGAAGCACCGTGCTGCTATTGGATATACTCTTGATGATCTTAAGGGCATTAGTCCCACTCTATGCCAACACAAAACAAAATTGGAGAAAGATGCTAAACCAGTTGTTGATCACCAAGGACGGTTAAATCCTAAGATGAAAGAAGTCGTAAGAAAAGAAGTACTGAAGCTGCTAAATGCAGGTATAATTTATCCAATTGTTGATAGTCAGTGGGTAAGTCATGTCCATTGTGTCCCTAAAAAGGGAGGTATTACTGTTGTTCCTAATGATAAAGATGAATTGATTCCACAAAGAATTGTTACAGGCTATAGAATGGTAATTGATTTCCGCAAGTTAAATAAAGCTACTAAAAAGGATCATTACCCTTTACCTTTTATTGATCAAATGCTAGAAAGATTGTCCAAACATACACATTTTTGGTTTCTAGATGGTTATTCTGGTTTCTCTCAAATACCTGTGTCAAAAGAGGACCAATAAAAGACCACTTTTACCTGCCCTTTCGGTACCTTTGCTTATAGATGTATGCCCTTTGGCTTATGTAATGCACCTGCTACCTTTCAAGGATGCATGATGGCTATATTCTCTGATTTTTGTGAAAAGATTGCTGAGGTTTTCATGGATGATTTTTCCGTTTATGGAACTTCTTTTGATGATTGCTTGAGCAACCTTGATCGAGTTTTGCAGAGATGTGAAGAAACTAATCTTGTCTTGAATTAGGAGAAGTGCCACTTTATGGTTAATGAAGGTATTGTCTTGGGGCATAAAATTTCTGAAAGAGGTATTGAACTTGATAAAGCTAAATTTGATGCTATTGAAAAGATGTCGTGTCCCAAGGACATCAAAGGTATAAGAAGTTTCCTTGATCATGCCAGTTTTTATAGGAGGTTCATTAAGGGCTTCTCAAAAATTTCTAGGCCCCTGACTAACCTCTTACAAAAAGATTTTCCTTTTGTCTTTGATGATGATTGTGTAGAAGCATTTGAAATACTTAAGAAAGCATTGATTTCTGCACCTATTGTCCAGCCACCTGACTGGAATTTACCCTTTGAAATTATGTACGATGCTAGTGATTATGCTGTAGGTGTTGTTCTAGGACAAAGAGTTGATAAGAATTTGAATGTTATCCAATATACTAGTAAAACTCTAGACAGTGCCCAAAGAAATTATGCTACTACTGAAAAAGAATTTTTAGCAGTTGTATTTTCTTGTGATAAGTTCAGACCTTATATTGTTGATTCTAAAGTAATTGTTCACACCGATCATGTTGCTATTAAATATCTTATGGAAAAGAAAGATGCTAAACCTAGACTTATTAGATGGGTTCTCCCGCAACAAGAATTTGATTTGCATATTACTGATAGAAAGGGAGCTGATAACCCCGTTGCAGACAACTTGTCTAGGTTAGAGAATATTCTTGATGACCCACTACCTATTGATGATAGCTTTCCTGATGAACAATTAGTTGTCATAAATACTTCTCGTACTGCCCCTTGGTATGCTGATTATGCTAATTATATTTTCTCTAAATTTATACCACCTAGTTTCACATACCAGCAAAAGAAAACGTTTTTCTATGATTTAAGACATTATTTCTGGGATGACCCACACCTTTATAAAGAAGGAGTAGATGGTGTTATTAGATGTTGTGTACCTGAGCATGAACAGGAACATATCCTACGCAAGTGTCACTCCAAGGCTTATGGAGGACACCATGTTGGAGATAGAACTGCACATAAGGTATTCCAATTCGGTTTTTATTGGCCTACTCTCTTCAAAGATGCCCGTAAGTTTGTCTTGTCTTGTGATGAATGTCAAAGAATTGGTAACATTAGTAGACATCAAGAAATGCATATGGACTATTCACTTGTTATTGAACCATTTGATGTTTGGGGCTTTGATTATATGGGACCGTTTCCTTCCTCTAATGGGTATACACATATTTTAGTTGATGTTGATTATGTTACTAAGTAGGTAGAAGCTATTCCAACTAGTAGTGCTAATCATAACACCTCTATTAAGATGCTTAAAGAAGTCACATTTTATTCATGGTGCTTTCCGTAAAATGCTTGCTAAGTATGATGTTAATCATAGAATTGCATCCCCATACCACCCACAGTCTAGTCACTACTAGGAAAAGGCCTGTTAGTGGCGCACCTGTTTTGGCCATTAATGGCGCACTACAGGTGCGCCACTACTACCACGCCATTAGTAATTAATACTAATGGCGCACCACATAGTGCGCCATTAGTATCCCAGACACTAATGGCGCACCACCTGGTGCGCCATTAGTATGCCTAGAGGTGCGCCATTACTATCTGACTTAGTAATCTCGGGTCACTATGGCTTAATCTCGGGTCAATATGCTTAATCTCAAGTCAAATCGCACTCCGTGGTCAAACTTCCTGGAAGGTCACCCATCCTCACACTACTCCAGCCCGAGCACGCTTAACTTCGCAGTTCTATCCAACCCCAGCACTAGCTCACTTCACAGACACTTGTTGATATATCTATCATATCAATCCTATTAAACCTCCCGGTCATGTTCATGAGTGTGATGAAATTTTGAAAAAATATTTCAAACTTCCCGGTCATATTAAATATCATAATTTGAAAACAATTTCCAAAAAAATCCAAAAAAAAATAAAAAAAAATAAAAAAAAATTCTGTTACTAGTGGCACGCCACTAGTAAGTTTGATTTTTTTAATATATCCCCCCTCTAGATCTTAAAAGCCCCATAACTTTCGTTCTGTTAGGTTTTTTGAGATTTTGAAAATGTTCAACGAGGTTTCTCCAGTTGAATTCGGATGTAACTTTTCGAGTAGATGATTTCTCATATAAAAAACTTTTTAATCCGATTTCGTATGCAAAAGTTATGCCCGTTTTACTAAATTCCAGAGAGATTTTGCAAATAAAGTCGAAATTCATATTTGTAAATTTTCCCAATAACTAGACCACATATCACATGGGAAACTTATTTTCTTTTATTTTTTGGACATTTCCATCATTTTCTTTTATTTATTTTAAAACCTGAAAAGGCAGTCCACATGGGGAGGGGGTGCATTTGGTGAAATTGTTACTAGTGGCGCACCGTGGTTGTGGTGCGCCATTACTAGATTGAACTAGTAATGGCGCACTATACCCAGGTATGCCATTACTAGTTTTGAAAAAAAAAGTAAAAATAAAAAATAAAAAAATTGTTAGTAGTGGCGCACAGAGTGTGTGGTGCGCCATTACTGGTTAAAACTAGTAATGGCGCACTTTGCCCTAGTGCGCCATTAGTAGTTTTGGAAAAAATAAAAAAAAATATGTTAGTAATGGCGCACCGTGTGCCTGGTGCGCCATTAGTAATGAGGACACTAATGGCGCACCAGTATCTGGTGCGCCACTGCTATATAGCAGTGGTGCACCACATGCATGGTGCGCCATTAGTGTCAATATCATATATATCCCTTTTCCTAGTAGTGAGTGGTCAAGTAGAACTGAGTAATAGAGAGGTTAAATTAATTTTGCAAAAGACTGTTAATAGATCTAGAAAGAATTCGTCCAAGAAACTTGATGATGCATTATGGGCATATTGAAGTGCATATAAAAATTCTATGGGTACGTCTCCGTATAAAATGGTTTATGGAAAAACATGTCACTTACCTCTCGAACTAGAACATAAGGCATATTGGGCCATTAAAGAGCTCAATTATGATTTCAAACTTGCCGGTGAGAAGAGGTTATTTGAAATTAGCTCACTTGATGAGTGGAGAACCCAGGCCTACGAGAATGCCAAACTGTTTAAAGAAAACGTTAAAAGATGGCATGAAAAAAGGATAAAAAACGTGAGTTCAATGTAGGTGATTATGTTTTGCTATACAACTCTCGCTTAAGATTTTTTGCAGGAAAACTTCTCTCTAAATGGGAAGGCCCTTACGTTATCGAGGAGGTCAATCATTCCGGTGCCATAAAAATCAACAACTTCGAAGGCACAAATCCTAAGGTGGTGAACGGTCAAAGAATCAAACATTATATCTCAGGTTATCCTATAAATATTCAAGCTAGTGTCATTAAAACCGTAACCCCGGAGGAATAGATAAGGGACACTTTCCAGAATGATTCAGAGTCCGAAAAGGAAGAGGTATGTGGTACGGTAAGTAAACCGACTCCAAAACAGTTCTAATGGCAATTTTCTCCGTTTTGGAATATTTAAGAAAATAGGAGAATAAGAAGTAGTCTGAAAGGGACACGAGGCACCCACGAGGGTGGAGGGCACGCCCTACCCCCTGGGCGCGTCCCCCTGCCTCGTGGGCTCCTCGTGTGTCCTCCGGACTCCGTTTTCTTGCATGATACTTCTTTTAGTCAGTAAAAATTCATTATATAATCCCCCGAAGGTTATGACCACGGTACCATGACAAAATCCTCTGTTTTTGTTTCAAGTTGTTTTTGTCGCAGATAAGAGCAAGATGTCTTCTCAGGAGTCAGTTGGAGAGAGTCAGGTGTCTCATCCGACACCGGGGCCAGGAGCAAACAGCGATGCTGACCACTTTGGGCCATCAACGGAGGAAGAGATGGAGGCTGACTTGAAAAGGATAGATGCCATGGAGGAGGATCAAGAAGTTACTTCTCGTTTCTGAGCCGGATTCATGATGGGGGAACTACAGAGCTCAGCTATTCCAAACTCAGTCATCCCTTCCAATGTCAGGTTTCTTTCTTATGAAAATATGAAAAAGAGTGTTACTTGTTCTCCCGCAGCTATGCAACATCCTTGGGTGAAAGGAGCTTTAGCTGTCATGGGCATGCTCCGTAAGGAAATAATGGACCTCATGCAGCAAGTCAATAAGCTCGAGGAGGAGAATCGTATCCTAAGGGGTATCATCGCCAAGAATATCACATCGCCACCTCCGAAGAAAGAGACATAAACACATGGGTATGGGCACTCCCCTTGGCAACTGCCAAGCTTGGGGGAGGTGCCCCGGTATCGTATCACCATCACACTTCAATATTTACCATTTTTCTTAGTTCGATCATTTTGGTTATATTTTGATCTAGTAGAATAAAGTTTAGTATGATCTAGTTGTGAGTTTTGCTTTATGATCTTTATCTATGTAATCGAGTCCGTGAGCTATATGATGAAGATTAGTTTTGAGTCAAGGGCTTGATTATCTCACTATGATCATGAGAGAATAGAAGAAAGTATAAAAAGAAATTAAAGAGATCATATTGATCTTATGGAAAGTAATGACTTCACATATAAAGAGTATGATGAATAAAACTTGTTGAGAGTTTACAAACATATTTTTGGTCATCGTTGCAATTAATAGGAAGTAATAAAGAAAGAGAGGTTTTCACATATAAATGTACTATCTTGGACATCTTTTATGATTGTGAGCACTCATTAAAATATGACATGCTAAAAAGTTGATGTTGGACAAGGAAGACAACATAATGGGTTATGTTTTCTTATATCCGAAATAAAGTATATTATTAAGGATCATCCAACATGTTGAGCTTGCCTTTCCCTCTCATGCTAGCCCAACTCCTTGCACCAAGTAGAGATACTAATTGTGCTTCCAAATATCCTTAAACTCAGTTTTGCCATGAGAGTCCACCATATCTACCTATGGATTGATTAAGATCCATCAAGTAAGTTGTCATTGTTGCAAGCAATAAAAATTTCTCTCTAAATATGTATGATCTATTAGTGTGGAGAAAATAAACTTTATACGATCTTGTGATATGGAAGCAATAAAAGCGACGGACTACATAATAAAGGTCCCTATCACAAGTGGCAATATAAAGTGACATTCTTTTGCATTAAGATTTCGTGCATCCAACTATAAAAGCACATGACAACCTCTGCTTCCCTCTACGAAGGGCCTATCTTTTGTTCTTGCCTTATACATTATACAAGAGTCATGGTGATCTTCACCTTTCCTTTTTACATTTTATCCTTTGGAAAGCACATTGTGTTGGAAAGATCCTGACATATATACCCAGTTGCATGTGAGTTATCATAAACTATTATTGTTGACATTAGCCTTGAGGTAAAAGGTTGGGAGGCAACACTATAAGCCCCTATCTTTCTCCGTGTCCCATTAAAACTTCATACCCATAAGTATTGTGTGTGTGTGGGCAATTGTGAAAGACTAAATGATAGTTGAGTATGTGGACTTGCTAAAAAGCTCTTATATTGACTCTTTCCGATGTTATGATAAATTGCAATTGCTTCAATGACCAGGATCATAGTTTGTTAGTTTTCAATGAGGTTTTTCATTCATACTTGACGTTGTGAATAGATTGTTAATTTAGCATAAGAAGTCATAAGACAATAATATGTAGCTGTTATAAGGATGATCATGATGCCCTCATGTCCGTATTTCATTTTATCGACACCTCTATCTCTAAACATGTGGACATATTTTTCGATATCGGCTTCCGCTTGAGGACAAGCGAGGTCTAAGCTTGGGGGAGATGATACGTCCATTTTGCATCATGCTTTTATATTGATGTTTATTGCATTATGGGCTGTTATTACACATTATATCACAATACTTATGCATTTTCTCTCGTATTTTACAAGGTTTACATAAAGAGAGAGAATGCCGGCAGCTGGAATTCTGGGCTGGAAAAGGAGAAAATATTGGAGACCTATTCTGCACAACTCAAAAAGTCCTGAAACTCCACGAAAGTCAGTTTTGGAAAATATAAAAAATATCGGGCGAAGAAAGCACGAGAGGGGGCCACCCACCGTCCACGAGGGTGGGGGCGCGCCCTACCCCCTAGGTGCGCCCCTGCCTCGTGGGCCACCTGGCAACCTCCTGATGCCCATCTTCTGGTATAAGGTGTCTTCTGCCCCAGAAAAAATCATAAGGAAGCTTTCGGGACGAAGCGCCGCCGTCTCGAGGCAGAACCTTGGCGGAACCAATCCAGGGCTCTGGCGGAGCTGTTCTGCCGGGGAAACATCCCTCCGGGAGGGGGAAATCGTCACCATCGTCATCACCATCGATCCTCTGATCTGGAGGGGGTCAATCTACATCAACATCTTCACCAGCACCATCTCCTCTCAAGCCCTAGTTCATCTCTTGTATCCAATCTTTGTATCAAAACCTCAGATTGGTACCTATGGGTTGCTAGTAGTGTTGATTACTCCTTGTAGTTGATGCTAGTTGGTTTATCCGGTGGAAGATCATATGTTCAGATCCTTTATGCATATTAATACCCCTCTGATTATGAACATGAATATGATTTGTGAGTAGTTACATTTGTTCCTGAGTACATGGGAGAAGTCTTGCTATAAGTAGTCATGTGAATTTGGTATTCGTTCGATATTTTGATGAGATGTATGTTGTCTTTCCTCTAGTGGTGTCATGTGAACGTCAACTACACGACACTTCACTATTGTTTGGGCCTAGAGGAAGGCATTGGGAAGTAATAAGTAGATGATGGGTTGCTAGAGTGACAGAAGCTTAAACCCTAGTTTATGCGTTGCTTCGTAAGGGGCTGATTTGGATCCATATGTTTCATGTTGTGGTTAGGTTTACCTTAATACTTCTTTTGTAGTTGCGGATGCATGCAATAGAGGTTAATCATAAGTGGGATGCTTTTCCATGGAAGGGCAGTACCCAAGCACCGGTCCACCCACATACCAAATTATCAAAGTAACGAACGCGAATCATATGAGCGTGATGAAAACTAGCTTGACGATAATTCCCATGTGTCGTCGGGAGCGCTTTCCTTTATATAAGAGTTTGTCCAAGCTTGTCATTTGCTACAAAAATGATTGGGCCATATTTCTGCACCTTATTTACTTTTATTACTTGCTACTCGTTACAAATTACCTTATCACAAAACTATCTGTTACCAATAATTTCAGTGCTTGCACACAATACCTTACTGAAAACTACCTATCATTTCCTTCTGCTCCTCGTTGGGTTCGGACACTCTTACCTATCGAACGGACTATGATAGACCACCTACACTTGTGGGTGATCAAGGTGGCGCACACGAGTCCACATATTCACCATATCAATACACCACTATGGATCTGATCCCATCTCCCTACGAGAAGGCCATCCATAGCACTCACGCTTAGCTTGCGCATTTTAGAGTATCCACTTTCACTTGTCTATGAACTGTATAGGCAACCCAGTAGTCCATTAATGTGGACACGGCAATTCGAATAGATCATGTTAACCCTGCAGGGGTGTACTTCTTCACACACCCTCTCGCCACTTATTGCTGTTTACACGACATGTACTCGGCAACCTTCAAGCGGAAGCCCAGCGGGGGTGTCGGCCACGACCTGACAAACCACACAAGTCGCTAGTCCAAGTTTATCGCCTATTCGGGTTCCGTCCGCAAGGAGATCCGGCCAAGGTTTCGCTCACGGCCGCAAACGATGTGTGCATGGTTCTCGAGACACCAAACGGGCGACTCGGTACACCATGTCACGGTGTATCTACCGCATCATAGCCCACCCCTAGGGTCAGCACTACACACAGCCTCCAACACATATCCTACGAACACTAGAAACTAGTTGCCACTCCTGGACAGACATCAAGACGATTAATAAGTCAAGAGGGGCACTTAAGAATTCCAATGCGTGGTAGTAACTGTCTTGGATTACAAACACAAAACTCAGTTCCTGAAGACCGCTTCAATAAGACAACCCACCATGTACCCGTACATGGCCTCTCATCTCTACCTTTACCAAATTGTGTTCACACACTTAGCTCTCAACAGTAGGACATGTTCATTCCAATATTACAATTCATCCCCGATGAATCAGAACTGACTCAACTCTAAATAGTAGCAGGCATAAGAAGCAACCATGAATGAGTAGGCACAACATGGCTCAAACAACTCCTACTCATGCTAGTGTGTTTCAACTATTTAGTGTGGCAATGTCACGTCATGCAGAGGAAAGGGGTTCAGCTACCGCAGCAAATAGCAAATGAATCATTGTTTTCCGATTGCAGTAAAAGAGAGCAAGAGCGAGAGAGTGGGATTGTATCGGAATGTTCAATGGCGGTTGCTTGCCTGGCACTTCCGAAGATTGCATAACTCTTCATCGGTGTCATCGAACTTATCGTTGGAACTACGTCCACTGAGAGGGAACAAACACCAGCAACAGGGAGGAAACACAATCAATTGCAATGCAACAATATGATGTATGATCATGACATGCCAATATGCTGTGATTTGAGCTAATGCAACTAAAACAAGAGGGGTCTGAGTCAATTTGAACCAAAGGTTCAAATTCAAACTCAAACTATGAGTTTCCAAAGTGCATTAACTTGTTTTGATCTATACAGAAAGTTTAAGTTGTTTTGTCATGCATGAAAATGGTACAAATGGATAGATTGCATTTTTCTAATAATTTTTTATATATAAATTATTTCATTATGAGCTACGGTTGAATTTCTATGATTTTTTAGAAGTTTTAACTAATTTCTGGAATAAATAAATCATTTCTGATTTATTTAAAATCCCATAAAAGGTTTACTGCATCAGCATTGCGCCACTATGACGTCAGCAGGTCAACAGGGCCATTACAGGTCAGACCTAAGCGGTGGGACCCGTGTGTTAGTGACTTTGCTAATTAACAAGGTTTACTAACACTAGTTAAATCCTATACTAGGAGTTAGCCAGGGGCTGGCCCTGCATGTCAGTGACTGAGGGGTCAATTAGGTTAGTCCTAATTATTTGTTAGTCCTAAATAAGCCAGCGCCACATCAGCACCGCCAGAGGTTAACCGACAGCGCTAAACAGAGGGCTCCAGAGTTGCCTGTCTGGCCAGCTCCGACAACGAGAGCTCGTGCGGATCGGTGCATTGGAAAGATGCTACTGCGGCGCTTCCGATGGTGGCCGTGGCAAGTGCTGGGGTGGGCTGTGGTGGTGGCGACGATGAGCGAGGCGGCGGCGGTGCTAAAGTGGCGCACGGCGTGAGGCTGCTGGGGTGCTGGCAACCAAAAGGCGCAGCTGGGCGGCATCGGTACGTCACGGGGAGCACGACGGCGGCGGCACAATGCAGGACGAGCTCAGAAGCAGGCAGGCATCGACCATGGTGGACGGCGAGCTTTGGCCAGAGGGGAGCTACGCCTAGATGGTGCGTGGGGGGAAGAGGTGAGGGGGAAACGGAGCGGAGCTCACATCAGTCCAGATGAGAAGCTCAGCCGGCCCGGGGAAGCTCTGGAGCAGCCCAATCGGCGTCGACGATCTTCGAGCACCGGCGGCGAGGACGAGCTCGATGTCATCGGTGTGGTGCTCATCGGCTTGTGGTCTTGCTCGTAGAAGTTACAGGGGACGCTTTGGAGCTGCTGGACACGATGAGATGACGAGGGGACGGCGGTGGTTGCGGTGGTCTCGGTGGTACGGCCATGGCGGTTTTGGCCATGAGGGGAGAACGAGGGAGAGGACGAGGGAGAAGGCAGAGAGTGAGGGGAAGGAGGGAGGAGGTCGCACGACATCTCCTCGCGAGGATGAGTACGAGGCGAAGTAGCTCAGTGGCTAGCAGGACGTGGCCGCAGGCGAGCGCGCACGTGACACGCCTTCGATCCTTCTGTACAAGGTTGAAGAAGAGCCAGCGCTGGTGGGCTAGGACATCCAACTAGGCTACACAGACGGGCCGCCAGGTAAGGCCAGGTGAGGTTGCCTCTCTCTTCCAATTATTTCTGTTTTCTATTTATGCAAATTTGTTTTGAATTTGGGTTTGAAACCAATTCAATTTTGTTGATTCTGAAAATATTTATGGTTGCCATATAGACTAATCCAAAGCCCCACATGGGTTTTACAGAATTATTGGAGCTGTTGGAAATGTATATAGCATTTAAAGCCCCAATTCAAATACTTATGATTTAAATCAAAGATCCAGGATGACCTAGAAAAATGTGCAACATTTTTGTTAGAGGTTTCCACCCATTTCAAAAATGATGAACTTTTCTTAAGGGCATTTTGGGTTCATTGAAAAGATTTGAATTTGAACCTAGTTGGATTCATCTCGTGCTAGGGTTTGAGCATCCCTATTTCAAATTCATTTGAATTTTAAACATCATGCAAAGATGCAGATGTAACTATTTATAACAAATTTCTAGGGCTGTGACACTACAGCACACCCACACTTCTTAATCGAGCAAGTTCAGCAATTAAGCAGAGCTAGCTGACCTAAACATTACTCTAACAAATTAAATTCTGGTGCTCTTAATTAAACAAAACAAAGAGTACTACTACGACTGGTGCTCATCGATCTCCGCTACCGCCTCCATGTCCAGCTCGCGCCCGACGGTCTCCTGGCGAAGGGGCTCCATGGCATCCATTGCACCATACTTGGCAAGCATCTCGCCATCCATGTCCGCCATCTCTTTGGAAAAGGCGGCCATGAGCTGGGCGTGTGCGGCCGCGATCTAGGCTTGGACGGGCTTCGTCGTCGCAAGGTATGCGGCAGAGGAAGGGAAGGCTGCTCGAACGCCCTCGACGATTGCCAACTCTTCGGCCGTGGGTTGCTGACCATTGTCGGAGAAGCTTCGTTTGATTTGTGCGGTGACCGCCATGAGCTGGGCGTGGGCGGCCTCGACATGGTCGTGGGCGGCCTCCATCAGGGCTAAGGCCGTCGCTGCGGAACGGACAGTTGTTGTGCCGCTCTCGCCAGTTGCTATCCTCGAGGCAGATGTTGCTGCCGCCACCTAAGAGCAACAGCGCCCGTTTGGGCTGCCTTGGCCTCCCGTTCGCAGATTGCGGCCGCGCTCATGCACCTTGTTAGCACACGCAAGGCGGCTACGGCCGCGCTCTCGCCGGAGTGGGCCATTGAAGTTTCCCTCACGACGCGGGTCCACATGCCCATCTTTCACGGGCGAAAATGAACAGTGAAATGATATTTGGGGAGCGAGCTAGTGTGCTTGAGACGCCAGCTATGTACTATAGTCGACGCACCTTCTCACATAAGCCATAGGCATACTATACACCGACGGTGCTCCAAGATATTTTGTGCTGCATCTCACACGGTTGGTGATAATAAACTGTGTTCGATCTACTTGATTTTTCATCTTGATTTGAATTACATAATGAGGTCACGGCGGAAATGGACATTGTTTGAATTACTAGACCTTTTATCTGTAGTGAACATGCAACTATATGTGTGTCATAAAAGAATTAGAATTATTTAGGGTTCGTTTGAACATTTTATACATTAAATTGGTTTTCTAGCCATTTCAGGTGCATAATTCAAAATTAAACTGCATGGACATGCTCCGGTGCACCAACATGGGTTGTAAAATCATATATGTGTCCATGGGTTTATGCTTATGTCCCATGCAAGAAATGGGGATGAAATTCGAACACCACGGTACCGTGGCTCCCGGCAAATGTCGACGTACTTGCTTTTGTAATTCTAGTAAATCCAAAATTCATCCGAAATTCATGAAACTTGGCATGCTATCATGGAGCGACATCAACATGCCGTGATTAAAAATTTGTCCCATTTGGGGCAAGTTTGGGTATAAGCTTCTCCTAAACCAGAGTTTCTCACAACAAGTGTGATGGTTTCGGTCGGGAAAGTCCCACCTTTGGGGACGAAACGATATCTGTTGCCTCTTATTGCTTTCAAATTTTTCCTAGTGTCAACATAGAACAACATGAGTTTTGTGTCAATTTTCGGGATTTTTCGGGGTTCGTTTGGACATTTTTATGCATTAATTGAGTTTTCAATGCATTTATGTGCATAATTCAAATTTGAACCACATGCACATGCTATAATTCATATAAATGGGTTGAAAATTCAAATCTGTGTCCTTGGTTGCATGCTTAGGTCCCATGCAAGAAATGAGAATGAATGTCAAACACCCTACCAGCGTCACTCGTTCGCAAATATTGAGATACCTGGTTTTTAAATTCTAGTAAATCCAAAGCTCGTCTAAAATTCATGAAACTTGGCATGCTATCATGGAGCGGCATCAACATGTTGTGGTAATTTTTTTGTCTCATTTGGGGCAGGTTTGGGGATATGCTTCTCACAAATCAAAGCTTCTCACAACAAGCCCGATGGTTTCGGTAGGGAATGTTTCACCTTTCTGGACGAAACGATATTCATTTCCTGTTCTTGATTTCAATTTTTTTTCTAGTGTCAATATAGAACAACAGGAATGTTGTGTTAATTTTGGGATTTTTCGGGGTTCACTTGGACATTTTTATGCATTAATTGATTTTTTAATGCATTTATGTGCTTATTTCCAATTTGAACTACATGCACATGCTCTAATGGATATAAATTGGTTGAAAATTCAAATTTGTGTTCTTGGTTGCATGCTTAGGTCCCATGCATGAAATGTGAATGAATGTCAAGCACCGTGCCACCATCACCCGGCCGCAAACATTGAGATACTTTATTTTTAAATTCTAGTAAATCCAAAACTCATCTGAAATTTATGAAACTTGGCATGCTATCATGGAGCGGCATCAACATTCCGTGGTAAATGTTTTGCCCCATTTGGGGCAGGTTTGGGTATATGCTTCTCACAACAAGCATGATGGTTTCGGTAGGGAACGTCCCACCGTTGGGGACGAAATAATATCCATTACCTCTTATTACTTTCAATAATTTTCTCGTGTCAACATAGAACAACAGGAGTGTTTTGTCAATTTTTGTGATTTTTCGGCATTCGTTTGGACATTTTTATGCATTAACTAAGTTTGCAATGCATTTATGTGCATAATTCAAATTTGAAATACATGCACATGCTCCAGTGCATATAAATTTGTTGAAAAATCAAATATGTCCTTGGGTGCATGCTTAGGTCCCATGCAAGAAATTTGAATGAATTTCAAACACCAGGGCACCGTTGATTGCCGGTAAAACGTTGAGATACTTTATTTTTAAATTCTACTAAATCCAAAATTCATCTGAAATTCATGAAACTTGACATGCTATCATGGAGCGCCATCAACATGCCGTGGTAATTTTCTTGTCCCATTTGGGGCAGGTTTGGGTATATGCTTCACACAAACCAGAGCTTCGCACAACAAGCATGATGGTTTCGGTAAAGAACGTCCCACCTTTGGGGATGAAACGATATCCATTGCCTCTTATTGCTTTCAAAAAAATTCTCGTGTCAACATAGAACAATAGGATGTTGTGTCAATTTGTGTGATTTTTCGGGGTTCGTTTGGATATTTTTATGCATTAACTGAGTTTTCAATGCATTTCTGTGCATAATTCAAATTTGAACTACATGCACATGCTCCAGTGCATATAAATTGGTTGAAAAATCAAATATGTGTCCTTGGGTGCATGCTTAGGTCCCATGAAAGAAATGGGAATGAATTTCAGACACCATGGCACCGTTGATTGCCGGCAAAATGAAGAGATACTTTATTTGTAAATTCTAGTAAATCCAAAACTCTTGTGAAATAGTTTTTTTTCTTGGGTTTAATATTGTATCGCGATCATATGAATGTAAATTCGTAGTATGACTGAATGAAAGATATGGTTTGAGCAAACTTGCGTTTTTCTCTCTTAATGTACTGACTTATCAAATGATTTTGTTTTCAAAATAACGTCAATGGTTTTTAAATATAAGACACTCATCACAAAAGTCTTAGTAAGAACACCCGTATGCAAACCGGGAGCTTGCCCAGGGGAAAATGTGCCTAGCAGGATTTTTGCGGCTCTTGATCGCAAACGTTTTAGATAGAACACCGTATGCAAAGTGAGAGTGGGATTTGTGCATCTCTTCAATGCAAATAGTTCTTTTGGATGACCTGTGTGCAACCACTTACAAACAATTTGGTAAGATTTCCATCTGTCATAATGGGTAAGTTGCCATTTGTCAAACTGGAAAGATTGACATTTGTTGATCTAGTAACGTTGCCATTTGTCAACCTTGTAACACTGCGATTTGTCAAAATATGAAGCTAAAAATCACTAGCAGTATCTAATTTTTGCAACTAAAATTAAGTAATTAAACATAGATTCCATTCATATATTAAGCAGTCGTTCTTAATTTATACAAACAGTTCAACTCGACAGCTGAACCGACCAAACTTTTCCCCAATTGTTGCCAACCACGTACTGAAATAGCTAGTTCAACTATATATACTAGCTAATTTTAAGTACGTTGTACAGTTCCACCACATTTATAGCCAGATGAACTGAGCAAAATAGCCCCTAAATACTACTACTACGGAGGGGCTTTGTACTACTTTCGACTGCCTCTCCTCTGCCGAGCGCACTCAGTAAGAGAAGAGGAGGAGGATCCTACCGACGAGCTGGACAACTGCAATACGGTGCCTGTCGCTGCTGCAGCTTCAGCGACGCTCACCTCGGACGCCCTCTGCCGCTCCAGACGACCCCTCTCGAAGCAGTGGTTCTCCTCGTAGATCTATTGATTCCTCGCCTCTTAGGCGGGTGTGCCGCGGACACGGCGGCGGTAAGGCTCTTTGTGTGCTCGATGAGGCGCTCCTCCTCCTCCCCCCGCAGGAACTCGGTGTAGCGCGCAAGGTCATTGACGCACGTGTAGGCATCTACCTCCGCCTCCCACCTTCAGGTGGTGGTGGAGGGAGCGGGTGATGACCCCGGCGGTTGACGGTGGGCTGGTGGCCACAGCGGCCGACGATGGGGTGGCGCCGACGACCACCACCTCCCTCCTTCGGGCCACGGTGG
Organism: Secale cereale; assembly: GCA_902687465.1. Taxonomy (NCBI): domain Eukaryota; kingdom Viridiplantae; phylum Streptophyta; class Magnoliopsida; order Poales; family Poaceae; genus Secale; species Secale cereale. The sequence continues at coordinate 560,016,087 of LR738711.1, read as the reverse complement.
CAGATTGGGTGATCCCACGATGGCCGGCAGTGGAGTGGTGGCCACGATGGCCACCTCCCGTCTCCGGACCGTGGCGACGAAGCGGGAGATGGTCCTGGCTTTCGATGGTGGTGTGGCGGCAATGGCAGCCGGCAACAGCTGCCGATGGCAGCGGCGACAGAGCGTGTGGTGGGTGTTCCGCGCACACCCAACACGGACGCCACGCGCACTACACTACGCCGGGGACTGCGCCGCTGCCGCGGTGTAGCCTCCCAACTGGAGATGTGCTCTGATGACAGCGGAGTGGCTAAGTGACGACGACGGACCGGTGCCACTGGCGATTGTGGGAGAAGCAGACGAGATAAGCTACATGGAGGGAGGGGAAAATGCGATGCAGGACTCGCCGGCCATGAGGGTTTATATAGCAGGACGATGAGCATTGGGATTTTGGGGGATTTCACCGAGTCGGGCGGGAAGCTTGTGCGGGAACCTTTGAGGTTGCGTGGGAATGGGCTCACCGATGATTCATTGGCTTCATTGGCGCCACCGTTTGGCCAAAAGAACGCCCCCGTACGCTGCGCAAGCTTGGGCTGTAAGCTGTCTGCGGCAGCGGGGTGACAAGACGTGCGAGAGGAGGACGAAAGGCCACATACACTTACGGTTAATAAAAAATGTTTTCGATTTAATTACCTACTATACCGCCCGTCCTGGTTTATAAGTATGATTTAACTAATAAAATACAAATGCATGTCACCAAAGATTATATAGTTGGATTCGTATTTGAACAAAGTTTTCGATTATACAATTTTTATAATATGCATTAACATTTTGTTGGTTAAATTTGAGGGCAAAGTATGGCAAAGAATATAAAGGGGATTATAGACTAGACGGAGGTAGTGGCACACGGCCGCTCTCTATGCAGCGACACAACTTTCGTCCGGCTTGTAGGCGACCATTTCCTGCGTGTTCAACTGCTCTATGCGTGTGGTTGCTTGCGGTTCAGGCGGCCGCGGCACGCTCTACTCGCGTCCCGCCGCGCGCGCTCTACTCTCGCATCCCTCTGGGTGCTATGCCCTCCTCCCTCCACGCGCACTGCCAGTGTTTGGGGCCGGCGCATGATCACGCACGTTCGTGTGTATGCGGTTGCATCAGGCGCGGCACGACAATGCAGTTACCCGCTGCAAAAAGTGCCATGCGGACGCACAGAGAATACAAGCCGCCCGACCCCCATTTATTCCTGCGGCCATTTACCTTCATCTCTTGCGTCACACGACACAATAAGCACACCCACGAGGACACATACTGAGAGGACTTCCAGCGGTTCCAATGGCAATCCCCGTGGCTCCAATGGCTCCCAGCGGCCGATAATGACAACGGCGGGCAGTTCACCACGCATCACGTAGTGGACACCCACGTGAGGGGGAAGGCCCTCTCGGTAGTGTACATGAACGATCCGATCTCGGTTGAGAGTTCCATCTAAACTATGGAGCCGTTCCTTGCTAAGGACAAGTACCAAGTGGTCGGCTTCGACCTCGAGTACACCATCGGTCGTGCCGGGCACGATCAGAAGGTTGTCGCCGCCCAGTTGTGTGTGCGACATGACGTCCTCGTCTACCACTACCACTTTGCCATGAGGCCTTGCGAGCGTTTCTCCAGGTTTATCAACAGCTCTGACTACAGTTTCGCTACGGTGGACACCAACAACGATCTAAAAGCGCTCAAGGTTTCGTGCTTGAAATGCCCAAATCTTGTGAACATCCATCACCACTAAAAGGTCTGGGGCAGCAACAAAAACAAACTGAACTCCCTGGTTGACCTCACCTAGGCCATCATCGACCTCTACTACATGAAGATGAAGAATGAGAGCAACAAGGACAAGAACGCCTGGCACAGTGTGTGGCATGAGAGACTGGATGAAGAACATGTCAAGTACACGGCCAAGGACGCGTACACAAGCTACGAGATGTACAGGCGGATTTTTGACATGAGGAAGTGTCTTCTTCCTACCCCTGACGAGGGATCGAGCCACAGAGTAGTGGCGGGAGCGTCACAAGTAGTAGATGACTAGACGATCATTTCCCCTACTTTAGAATGCATGCAATTGTTTATTGAGGTGTGTGCGAATGATTTGTATAGTCAATTATGTAATTGGATATTTATTTCAGTTTTATATATATACACACATGTTATTATTCTGTAGACACAACAAATCACATGGCTTATTAGCAGCAATCATCTGTGTTATTATTGGTCTTCGCACACATTTTTTATTACGGACATGTTTGCCGCGTATCACACACATCTTGTTCAGTTGAACCGTTTCCATTGTGTTGCCTAATCACACACAGTTCATCCTAGTGAACCGTATGCTGTATATCGCACACACCTTCATCTAGCTTCCCATTTCTTTGTTTCTCCTCATCGCAAATAGTTAATTGAACTGAACCGTATGCCCTGCATCGCACACGCAACTAAAATGTAAACAATGTTTGATGCATCCGTCAACGCAAACGTTTTGCACCTTTTTTGATGGTTCTTTTACACCATCATTTGCAATTATGGCATCGCACACAGTTTTGTCGAAGGGTCTCTGATCGTAGTGACGCGATTGGACCATCCTGCAGCAGTGGTCCATCCAATTGAAATTACTTTCTTCATTTTTTACATTGCCTGCTCATGCGCTGGGACGAACAGAACTAGCCTGGGCCAACCTGGACGACTCAAAGTAGGTGCGCACTTTCCAGCCACCCGAGGCGGGCGCCCATACCAGCCCCTACATTGGCGTTACCCCATTTTGCATGTACGATTGGGGTAGTGAAAAATATTCCAGTGGCTCTTTTGATTTACCCATAGAATGGTTGAATTGCTTGTTTCTATGAACTGAGTTCACCAATAATGTGAAGGATGCCAATCTTGTCATCCTATTGAAGTTTGCTTAGATCTCGATATGCCAAATGTAATCGCATGAAATATATAGTAAAAGCCAGTGTGATGTGTGTTGCTACAACTAGTCTGATAGCCCGTCCTCATATAACATATCAAGGACGCACCATCTTATCAGATTAACAATTTGACTTACCAATGCAGTGTGGGAAGAAAGAAGTATTGGGACTGCATATCCAAGAAATTAATGCCATGGACTCCTTCGTAGAACCATCTAAGCGAAAAAGAAGTTGCACTGTGCATGTACAAAGAGCTAGCATAAGTTCAGTTACCCGCTTCTCGGAATTTTAGTTAGCCACTGATTGCAAAATTGTTCAATTACGTTGCCTAGCTTAATTTAGTTTGCTACTGATTACATAATGCCATAGCTTGTTAATCCTATTATAGACTGCGCCTATCTATGTGTTTGATACTTACTGTTAAGAACTACATATTTTCCTAAACTTAAATAGCTACTTAAGCATGTAGATAGCTGGTCATATGTACTTCTAGGGTGCAGCAAAATTCATGTGTAATTTACGTTCTGATACCCTGTTTGTTTAAATGGTTTGTTATTATCACTTGTAGCACTAGTAATGTTTGCATGTTCATAGACAGACAGCTGTTAGGATTATATGAGGGACAACGTCTTTTTAACATATATGTGTCAAAATCATTTTGCTTACATCAAAGAAATTTATAGATATCTGTGTTGCTGGTAAAACGGTACCGAGTTGTTACTGTAATACTTTGCCAAGAACTTGTTAGTTTTACTACTTCATGTGTAATTAAATACATTGCCAAAACCGGTTAGTTTTACTAGTTTGATGCCAGTTTCTTATGGCTCTTGCAACACATTATTTATGATTGCTAACATTCAAGTTTGCAGGATCCAACTGAAACTTTGTTGGCAGAACAAGAATGTTTTAAAAAAACTCCCTCTTTACATGGTTTTCTACTGTAACTTGTTGCTGTAATCATCTTACCAACTTCAAGTTTTCAGGATCCAATTGGATGTCCAATTGCACATCAGGTACATTTTCAAAAACATATTGGTGTAACAGGTTTGTTGTTGTAACTTGTTGCTCTAATCAAGTTACCGACTACTCACCTTTTCAGGATATAAGAGAAACTGCAATGCCACAACGGGTTCCTTTTGCAAAACTTGTTTGTTTAACTGCTTTGCTGCTGCAACTGGTTGCTCTAATCACATTACTAGCTACTCAACTTTTCAGGATCCAAGAGAAACTCCAATGCCACAACAGGTACCTTTTGCAAAACTTTTTTGTTTAACTGCTTTGTTGCTGCAACCGGTTACAATGACGTTAATAACTACTTTTCAGCATCCCACTCTTTAATTCCTTGTTTGTTTACCATTGTTCATTGCTCTAACTCCCAGTTGAGATGTTTTGCTAACTTCAACTTTTCAGAATCCAATCAGAACTTTAATGGCAAAACAGGTTGGCCCAAGATCAAAGAGCGAGGTCCCCATGGACGTTGTATCATCTCACAGCAGTGGCACCGGCCCAATTGTGCATTATGAATTGCCAACTGCTGATGCTCTAGAGGCTAAACTATTGGTAGAAAGAGATTTTGCTTCTGCACTTAGAGATGAAGTTGACATGTTGAGACTGACCGCATTGTTATGGTCCTGGAGGAAAAAAGGAAATTGAATTCCCACTAAGTAAATCATAGATGACATGTTTTTTCCATCGTCGAATAACCTTTGTGTTGTTTGTTCATGTAATCGATCAAATCATTTGTTTTAGAGATCATGTAATAATTGATTTTTGTCTTTTGGTTTGTAATTTTTTTAGCATGAGTTTGTGTTAATTGACAAGACTCTGAGACATTTCATTTTAATTGCTATGCTAGACCTACAAATATGCCAATCGGGTTGAATGTGCATCCAAAAATAATAATACAAGTATAGATGGTCCTTCAGTTGCACGCATCCGAAAGGGCCAAGATGATGTACTAGCTTTGCTAAAAAAATGTTGCTCTTCTAGCAAAAAAAGAACAGCGGCCTGGATTATGTATGATAGTTGATATTATTGCCCCATATACTCTAAGTGTTTACATGTCTGTTAGTTTTATACATTATTGGTTGATTGACTCTGTATTTTGAATACTAAGAAATGGCTTGTGTACATATCTAAATTGGAGTACACTATATGCTGCATGTGTCATACAAGTTACACTTGAGTTGGACACAAAGTGGTTTAAAATATTCGAATTCACCTTAAACTAGGTTCCACCTTCTGAATTCGAGCGTCGGCATTTGTAAATCATATTCATGTATGATTGTGAAATACCTCTTTGTTGTGCTTTTGAAGATATATAAAAAACGTAGAATGATTTATAAAGATTCGTATAAGAATACAAAATGGATTCGAATTTAGTTGCCAGGGTAAACGTGAATGCTTATTATCTGAAAATTTGAAAGAAGCGGCCAAATATCCACTCCCACGTTGGCTGCCCGCAGCCCGTGTTTGCGAGATTGAAATTACTATCTACCCCTTACACGCACGGCCTGATTTCCAGTATTCTCAATAGGGGTAGGTTAGTAACTTTAATTAGACGTGACACGGCCACCTCTGAGCCCATTCGGACACGGTGGGCGCCAAACATGGGCGACAAAACACATTTGATTCAATATTGTTTGAAAGACTTCTGTCTCTCCCTCCATTTCCCCATTCATACATGATGGGCGGCAAAACAAGCTCGATTCAGCCGAAATCAATGTACACAAATATTTTTAATAGGAGCAACTTTGTAACTTCACTCGGACATGACTCAACCACCCTACCTGTCAGCCCCATTCATACACCGTGGGCGCCAAAACACTCCCTCCTCGCCCGAAATTGCTCTGGGCAAATATCGGGCAGATGCGAGATTATCGTCCTATCCCCAACCGACGAGACATCCACATTTTAAACGAGGGCTAAGTTCGTAACTTTGCCATATTTCAGACATGCGCGTCCCAAAAACATGGTACCCGTATCTCTCCCTCCATTTTCCCATTCATACATCGTCCGCGCTAGAACACCATCCCCACACCAGGCTCCTCCATCCACCACCCCATCTGTCGCCGCCGTCCTCCACCATGCTAGAGCGCACACCGCGTCCTTCACTACTAGAGATGGGCGTTTCTCATCCCCGGCAACGGACCAGGAGCCTTGCATCGCGTCATCTCTGCGTCGTCGTCCTCTTTGCCAGGGAAGCTCCGACGACCTTCTCGTCCACCAAAACTGGACTTAACACTCGATGGACCGGTCTACCGTCGCAGATCTGCTTCAACGCCACCGACATCCATCGCACCCCCGATGGCTACACGGTGCCGCAAAAGAGGTGGTACTACTTCATATCTGCGCAACTTTTTGATCTCAACCAGAAAATAGATCGCAACTTGGTTACTGTATTATCTTTACAGCTCCTAGAATTTAGTTCTTAGTTCGAAGCAAACAATGGTTGCTAAGTAGCATTTCTGCGGTTTGCAGCTTTAAATCTGCCAAGGCACAATCATAATAGGGTTTAATTGATCATGCTTAGGGTTTCCCCCTTTTATGATCACTATACGTTCAGCCTACATGCTTCGTGTCATAATAGCACTGCTCCACCCATCAAGCTAAACAAGCTTACTTGTTCAAATACAAATATGATATTATTAAAAAAAAGTCATTTAATTGGTAACCTAAATGTTCCTAATTTAGTTTCAAAAATGCATGTACGCTGTTGGGGTATGGATCTCCAGGGTGCCCACGGTGGGCCATGGCCCACCCTGGGATTTTGGGTCGGTTCAGACCTCGATTCCCCTCTGTTCTGTTGCGCTTCTAATCTCTACTCACCCCCAGCCGCGTGCCTCGCCGATGACTTGCTGTCCTCGGACGGCATGACTCCAGGAGGAGATGCCAAACTAACAGGACGTCAGGAGCCACTCGCCCAACAGCGTCACCGCTGCCCGGGCACGCCGCCGTGCCAACCTTCCTAGTCCGTTCATGGCTCAGACGTGCAGCACCCACTAAGCCAACCCGATTTATCCTGAGATACGTCCTCAACCCTCAGCAGCTACTCCCCATCACCCATTTTCTAATTGATTCATTACTCATTAGGCAGGACTGTCATTAGGGTTTGGTGTGTACTGAGTGCTACCTACACTTAATGGTTCAGATATTTCAGTAATCTTTAGTACCTGTAAAGTTCACAGGGTTTCAAAATTACGTCCCTAGGAATAGACACTATTCACATTGGATTGTTTGTCATAGTGACGTTGATCCATTTACTACTGCAGGCCAGGTTTGTTGACAATTTTACTTGTCGTTATTACTGATTCGATATGAAATCCAATTATTCACGTCGATTAGTTGCAAACAATAAGTGCTAGAACAACTTCTTGATTCAAATTTTGGACGGTCTCTTACTGCAGTTACAATTCTGCACACTTGTACCAGTAAGCTCGCAAGTAATGATTGATTCACTACCTCTATGCTTGCCTTGTCATATTTGTTGTCAATATTCTTTTAGGGTAGACCACCTTGTTTCAAAATACCGGAACCATGGACATGAGTGAATAGTATTTCTCTGTGTGATTTCTTTCATCATGTGTGGGCAATGAACACTGCATTGTACAGAAAGAAAGTATCATTTCCACCTTTTACATAGACTATGATCTTTAACATGTAATACAATCTGCCTACTTGCTTTGTGTCGCACTACCAGCAATCCACCCTTGAAGCTAAACATTTTGCCACTCATAATTCCTTAGTTTATTTGTTGAAAAACGAATTTGATATGATTCTAATGTTCCTACTTCAGTTTTGAAATGTGTGCCTGCTTATTATAGAAACATAAGATGTTTTTATTTTTGTGTGTGGTCTGGTCAGCACGGTTAGGTGATTAACTTTGTATACATAGGGTTTTGTAGGGAGACACTCTTCGAGTTGAATCCTCAATGCATTCCATAATAATCTGACTACTTTTTATTTTTTTTCATGAATCATAGATACTGAACAACATCATAATGATCATGAGCTTGCGCACATGATAGGAATAAAGCAGAATAATACCATGGCTGTCAAACTTGGCATTAAGGGACTGAAATCAAGTCTGGATGCAATGCAATGCAAGTGCTCCCCACCTACAAATTCGTGCCTAGAATATGATCCTAACAATGATTCCAAGCTAGAGGGAGACCTAAGTCAATGTAGCTCCCTAGTGGAGGATTCTTAGGTAGGCGCCCTATCTTATTCACCCATCAAGGTGCTTGCTCTAACTTTCCAAGGTTATATAGGTATCTTGCAACTGATGCTTTGCATTGCTTCTACTTTGTTGCACTGCCATTAGCTTAGTTTACACATCGTGTGCGTGAATGGCCATGCCTATCCATTTTTAGTACATATTACATCTGTCATCATACCATGTTTATTTATTCAAATACTCTTATTGTATATCAGACGTTCAAAAGGAAGAGGGCGATTGCTGATCGCGGAGGAGCACGAACAAAGTATTTGGAAAAGGTAGGGACACCTGATAAATCAAATAGCCCAATTGGTGTAGTTGCAATATCACTAGACCCAGAAAACATGGCCACAACTCTAGCAGACTCTAGCCCTACTACAGTGACCATCTCTGATGCCCCAACTCAGCAGACCCCAACTACAACAAACAGTATGATGATGCTAGTTAACATAGCACCAGCTCTACGACTCAAACCCCCATTCCAGCAAAGAGTACACCAAATCAAGTTGCCAAATCCCTTTTCGAACGAGGCAGAGCCCCAATTGTGGCAAATAGGACCCATGTTCCATTTATTCCTAGTTTAGAATTGTCACAGCCCAAGAATTGGTTGTAGCTAGTTGCATTAAAGCCTCCGTGCATCATGTTTAATTTCAAAGGAAATTTGAATTGGGGATTGGTAAACCCTAGCACAAAATGAAATTCAAATAGGTTCAAATAAAATATTTTTCAATGACCCAAAATGCCCTTTGGAAATGTTCATAATTTCTGTTAAAGGTGAAAACCTCTACCAAAAATGATGAACATATCTCTAGGTCATCTCTGGATCCTTGAATTAAATCTTAATGTATATGCATTTGAATTTTTAAATGCTATAAATATTTTTAAATGTCCAAATAATATTGAAAGCATTTGAGGGCTGTTGGAAATAATTTCAGAAGTGCCCACAATTATTTTCATGATTTTATAATGTGGTTTAGCATTTTTACTAAACAAGAAACAAATAACAGAAAAGGAGAAAAAAGAAAACTAAAACAGAAAGAGAGAGAGAGAGAAAGCAAACTTGGAGCCCACTTAGTGTCCGGCACTGTAACGGCCCAGCCCACCTGGGGCAGCGCTGTCTTTTTCCTCCTGCCAGGAGGAGAAGCAGCTGCGTGCCAGGCGCGCCGCCGAGCCGCGCTAGCTCCTCCCTGCCTGCCTACCCCGCCCCGACCCTTCTAGTGATGCCACAGAGACGTCCGGAGACCCCTCTCTCCTCTCCCTCTCCCTCGTCCGCTGCTCTCTCCCCCCTTCTCTGTCTCTCTCGCACGCACCCACCTGAGCGCAGCCGTCGCTGCCGCTCGCCACTTATGCAGCCACCGCTGTCATTTCGATAGCCTAGAGAGTCCAGAGGCTCAGTCTCCTCGCACTGAAGCTATCCGCCGAGCCACACGCCCCGCCGGAAACCCGATGGCGTCGCTCCCGACCTCATCTTCAACCTCCGGCCGCCGGCAACCTCCCCATGGATTCGCGAGCTCCAGACTCTCCCCGGCCTCGCCGTTGCCTCTGTTGGAACTGACGTGAGCTCCTGAACCTTTGTCCCCTCTCCATTCTTGCTACCGCACACCGTAGCTGCCATGCCGCTCATTCCTGTTTGCGCCGCCGCCCGAGCTCACCGTCGATGACGCTCCGGTGACTAGTTGGTCCCGGGCATGCGTCCAGCGTACTCGCCGCAACGTGTAGATGTCGTACGTGCTAACCCTGCATCGCTAGGCCATCGCACCCGTGTTCCCACGCATGCCCGAATGATGACAGCCATTACCGAGCTCGTCGTCATCAGCTCCGGCCACCTCAGGCCCGCCTACCACCCCCACCCGATGCGCGCCGGCGAGAGCTCTCCAACGAGCCTAGGCACACATCAAACGGGGCACCCTAGCCCAATTCTGAGCCGCCCCGCGGTCTCTGTCATCGCCGGCGTCGAGCCACAGGCCTGTTTGGGCCTTTTGACCCGGGGAGTTAGCTGCCATGATTCCATAACGGGACACCTTAGGGAAGGTGACTCGTAGAATTATTCCCTGAAGTGGCAAAAAGAATTACTTTTGATATAGAGGTCATTGAAACTCTCTACATCAGGCTAGGGCAATTTGCAATTGATTGTTTGAAGAAGTCGGAAAGGATGGCATACTCAGACTAGGATGGATGATGTGGACTACCATGCTGAAGACAACGTAATGGATGATTTTTTCCTATCATCGGAAATGGATGGGACCTATGGTAAGTCCACTTTTGAAGATGATCCTGGACAACAATTACTGATGTGCAAGCTGGGAACAAAATGCAAATGCTGGGAATGATTCTGGTAACTGGGGAAAAACTCAACAGTCAAGAGTGTTTCCAACGTTTGAATGCTTATAGAGTCATCGAAGAAACTGAGAGCACAAGGATCCCTAAGGAACAACTTCTAGAATAAGTCGCATGAAATCCTCATGGAACTATGGTCAAAGATACTACAATGACAGATCTTCTGGCTAGGTGTGTCGGCCAGAACATCAACCTTGTCGGGACCTACATCATAGATTCTGGAAAAGTTCCAACCATCATATATGCCTGAGATTCAGATCGGGTTGGTAACAGGATATGTCAAACAGTATGTCTGGAAAAGAAAGTTTACAACACAAATCAACGAGATGTCGTTGCAAGATTCTCGGGAAATGAACTCGATAGCAAGTTCCAAAACATGAGATGGCTCAGCTACACACATGTGAACATGATGTCCCAGGCAAGCATGACCACATGGTAGTCTTACAACAAAACACTACCGAGTTCTGATTGGGAACCATTATTGAAATAACGAAGTCTTGTGCATGTCCGTCTGGGCCCTTCGGGAATTGCATTTGAACTTCTTATCCTTGAACAATTCAATCAGTGGCTTGATGTGCTAGGGAATACATATGGAGTGGAGGTAATTAATCTACCAAACCATGGTATACATTCGCACATGCATAACTGACTTGGGATGATTCTAGAGGAAACAAAACAAACATTCTCAAATTCACGGTGGCAACTTACATCAGTTACACGTGAATTAGGGGAAGTCACTTCTCTCATCCAAACATATACCTTGTGAACGGAACATAAAGGCAACGCTTACAAAGTTTCCAACACTAGCTTAATGTTCAACTTGAATCATGGATATGATAAACATGTTGCAGATGGGCTCGACAACAATTCATCGAGGCTTCCATAAGACGAAATTCCACAATTATGTGAACAAGGTGATAGCTTTGGCCAGACCAAAAAGATATAATGGTGTATGCTCGAGGGAACAACCACGAGTAAGACCACATTACGAATATCGTTGGTTCTAATTTGATTTGAGGATAGCCCATACTCGAATCAAAGATTGGATAGGATGATAGGTCCATTAACTGATCACGAGGGTCAATCGATGAAAATACCATCTTTCTTCAACACACATACAAGATATCCCTTAAAACGAACTAAGCTAGGTAAAGCTTTCATCTTCCAACTCTCCAAGTTGTTGTTTGGCTTAACCAACTAGCTTAGGGGTGGTTTACAAGAAACCAAAATGATCACAAACTCAACATAGCGTTCAGGTGACAACCTGGTAACACTTCCGAGAAGATATTTGGAAAATCACGAACCACCGATATGTTATTAAACTCGAGAACAATCTTGCTTTCCAGGGCAAGACGATATGATCAAATAAGCAAGGATTGACACTATCCTAACCCGCTGATCAAAAAGTGCACCGGAAATAAGGACTAGGTAGCACGATCAATCTTAGAATGATGACTCTGTAACCAGCATACTAAGACTGAGATTATCGTCCATTAACTACCAAGCAACAGAGTTTCTAGGAGTATTTATTTCACACATCATGGCTCACTTGTCGGTATTCCGGTTACAACAACACGTAGACCGAGCAATGAATAATAATGGTGAGAAGTGTCAATGAATCAAGAGTTCATAGGAGGTTGTGCAACTCCCATGACATTCTTGACATAAAGATAATAATACCCCAAGGTAGAACAGATCAAAAGCTGAACGGGTGTGAAAGGATCGAGAAGAGTATGTGTCTAGAGGGGGGTGAATAGACTCTAGCAAGAAAAGTGGTAGCTTTTAACATACTTGATGTTTGAATGGAGATTTAGCACATGTTTAACTTCCACAATACACAATAAGCATGCATGACAAGAGTATATAGGTATTGTGAAGTAAAGCATGCAACTTTGACCACTTGACCAAAGCAAAATCTAGCCTTTTCCCAATTTTAGTTCTTGGTAGATTTTAGCAACTTAGCACAAGTCAAGCAATCAACCTACACATGCAATTCTAAGAGTGTAGCAGCAGAATGTAAAACAATTGCCTATAAAGGTAAAGGGAGAAGTTTAGAGGGAGCAAATGCAAGTGAAGACAACGACATTTTTTTTTCTTGGTTCCGATAGGTGGTGCTATCGTACATCCAAGTTGATGGAGACTTCAACCCACGAAGGGTAACGGCTGCGCGAGTCCACGGAGGGCTCCACCCACGAAGGGTCCACGAAGAAGCAACCTTGTCTATCCCACCATGGCCATCGCTCACGAAGGACTTGCCTCACTAGCGGTAGATCTTCACGAAGTAGGCGATCTCCTTGCCCTTACAAACTCCTTGCTTCAACTCCACAATCTTGTCGGAGGCTCCCAAGTGACACCTAACCAATCTAGGAGACACCACTCTCCAAAAGGTAATAAACGGTGTTTTGATGATGAAATCCGTGCTCAAATGCTTCAAATGATAGTCTCCCCAACACTCAAACAGCTCCTCATAGATTCGGATATGGTGGAAGAAGGATTTGAGTGGAAAGCAACATGGGGAAGGCTAGAGAACAAAATTCATATGGTAGGAGTGGAATATCTTGATCGGAACACTTGAGTAGGTGGTTCTCTCTCAGAACATGAATGATGGAATTGTAGGTATGTTCTGATGGCTCTCTCCACGAGTGAAGAGTGGGTGGACGGGTATATATAGCCTCCACAGAAAATCTAACCGTTACACACAATTTACCGAACTCGGTGGGACCGATTCAAAGAACTCAGTCAGACCGATTTAGTTCATAGTGTGACCATTAGATATTTCGGTGGGACCGACATGATCAACTCGGTGTGACCGATTTCATTAGGGTTAGGGCATAACGTAATCTTGGTTGGACCGATTACACAAACTCGTTGAGACCGATTTTGGTAATAAGCACACAGAGAGTTGGTCAGGTAAACTCGGTGAGACCGATTCGCTCATTTCGGTGAGACCGAAATGTTACGAACAGTCAACAAAGAGTTTGCATTACAGACTCGGTGGGACCGATTGCACGTCTTGGTTAGACCGAAAATATTGCAGCAGGCAACAAAGAGTTTGCAATCCCAACTCAGTGAGACCGAGATCCCTTTCGGTGAGACTGAAATGATTAGGGTTTCTGGCAGTGGCTATGTCAAATGAACTCGGTGGCGCCGGATAGATATTTTCCGTGAGGCCGAGTTTTAATTTTGGTTTGGGACGAATGTGAATGTGGGAAAGTGGTTGAGGGTTTTTGGAGCATATCACTAAGCATCTTGAGAAAGAAAGCCATTAAGCAACACCTCATCCCCTTTTAATTGTATTGGCTTTCCTATGGACTCAATGTGATCTTGGATCACTGAAATAGAAAATGTAGAGTTCTTAGCTTTGATATTGAGCCAATTATTTGTCCTTAACATCTTGAAGGGGTTCCACATCCTCTAGTCCATGCCACTCCATCTGTTGAACTTGTCTGAAATATACTAGATGGAAGTATTAGTCCAACAAGAGATGTGTTGACATTAATTACCAAAATCACCCAGGGAGCACTTGTGCTTTGAATCTCCCCCTTTTTGGTAATTGATGACAACATACATCAAACCTTTAGATAAAGATATGAATAATAGCAGTTAAAGCTTTGGAAGAACATGTAACATGCATAGGCTCCCCCTACATGTATGCAATCATGTGAATGTGGAATATAAGAACATATGAAGGCATAGGTATGACAGAGCAAGCAATGAGTTACATGTATCTTGGCTATATGCATCAGAGTTAATGGTATGAATATATGAAGTGTATCCTCATGTTCATGATTCCTTCTTGCAAACAATATGTACATTAGCAAGAAATAATCATGCTCATGAGTGTGATGCATATACTTACCTTGTGATCTTGAGCTGACTTATGAGGGGATGAACCTGAGTAAACAAGGTTAGATAACACAAGTACATCTACTAGATAGAGTAACAAAAGAGCCACAAGGATACCAAGATTGGGATAACAAGTAAAGAGTGAGTACTAGGTACTCTTGAATACATACATGTTCCCAAAGGTAAAAGTTATGCAATTAATTCAAAGACTTCCTTCCCTAATAGTCTTTCTCCCCCTGAATCTTATATTGGATAATGGAAGAAAGTAGGGAAACATAATCACAGCAAAACAGATCAGATCAATCAATAACATAGACATGTCTTTCCCCTCTTAAAGACATGTAACTACTCTCCTCTTGAACACCCGGCATCTGGGGCAAGTGAATTTTCTCCCTTAAGCTTTGAGCTCTCTCCCTCCCTGAAGCTTTGATGTGAACTCTCTCTCTCCCTTTGACATCAATTTCCAAGAAGGGATCTTCTGTAGTGTGAGTCAAAATAGGTTTGGTCCTTGAGTCATAGAGCAGAGCTGTATACACATAAGATGCTAGTAGAGGACAAGTATCATTGAGTGGAGCTGGAACATATATGCAGGATGCAAATGACAAATTGTTTCCTCAGTATTGAAACCGGTAACACTGAGTAGTCTTCTTCGCTGGCACTAAGATGGTTTTGTTCAACTGAAAGAGGTAAATAGGTGAGTCCGAGTTCAACACTGAGAGAGAAATTTTCCATCTCAGCTCTCTAGGAAAATAAGATTTCACAAGGATTTGCAAGGAATTAACTGAAAGATTTGCAATGAATTGGATGCAGGAAAATCTAGATGAAGTTTTTTCCGAAAAAAAGAGAAGGGGAATAAAATGCAAGTAACAAATGCAAGGAACACAAAAAAATACTTAGAGAACTTCATCTAGAATTGGTCGGTGACAAACTCACCTATGTAAGAGTATATTGACTTAGGAGTCAAGTGAAGACACTTGATCATAGGTCATACTCATCGTTTAAGCTCAAAATGGGGTTGCCATTTTTCGTTTAAGCATTTTGATGTATTCGCATCTTGTTGAGCTGCATTGACCCATGACTTGTGGCAAAGCTTCTCTAAGATGGAATAGCATACCTTGGGTAGTGGTGTTGGTCTTGATCATGTAGTTGAACTTGTGTGGGTTGATCAAGGTTGATGAAGCTCATCAAGGATTGGGAGCACCACTTGTAGTTTGAGTTCATCTACCTACATGGGTTAGATTTGCAAGGAAGAGCACTTGTGTATCCACAATGACAATCATGAAAACTTGATACCAAATGAAATTTGATATATAGAAATTGTCAAAGGATATGTTGAAGAGTTTCATGCTTCCTTGTATTCAACTACCACGGTGTAGGGGCTAGTGATGTAGAGATTGCTCAATATATGAGTGGCTTGCAATCTCATGGATTTAGATTTATCCAAGTGCCTACAAGAGTTAGATAGCATGCAAGAGTACAAATATATCCAAGACATAAGATCATAAGGGAAAAGTCAAGGATTAGTCAAAGGCTTATGCCTTGGATGTATCGAATGGAGTTCCTACTCCAAGTTTGAGGCATCAATAATGTTCAATTCACCTCTCAACCTGCAAAACACTTTCTCATCAAGTGGTTTAG
This sequence comes from Secale cereale, assembly GCA_902687465.1. NCBI lineage: Eukaryota > Viridiplantae > Streptophyta > Magnoliopsida > Poales > Poaceae > Secale > Secale cereale. The sequence continues at coordinate 560,000,127 of LR738711.1, read as the reverse complement.
TAAATATATCCGCCAATTTCTTATCGGTGCGAACATGTTTAAGATTAATGGCACCCTTAGCAACATGATCTGGAATGAAATGATGACGAACTTCAATATGTTTATTTCAAGAGTGTTGCTCATGATTATGAGCAATCTTAATAGAACTTTCATTGTCGCAAAGCAATGGTACATGTTTCACATATATCCCATAATCATTAAGAGTTTGAGTCATCCAAAGCAATTGAGCACAACATGAACTAGCGGCAATGTATCCCGCTTCGGCGGTGGATAAGGCTACCGAGTTTTGTTTCTTGGAGGACCAAGACACTAGAGATCAACCAAGAAATTGACAAGTACCCGAAGAAGACTTTCGATCAACCTTGTCACCGGCATAGTCCGAGTCGGAGTAGCCAACAAGATCAGAAGAAGACCTCTTATGATACCAAATGCCAAAATTTGGTCTATGAATTAGGTATCTCACTATCCTTTTCAAGGCCTTAAGATGACATTCTTTAGGAGCTTCTTGGTATCATGCACACATGCACACACTTAGCATAATATCGGGACGGGAGGCACATAGATATAACAATGAACCAATCATAGAGCGGTAAACCTTTTGATCAACTGGTTCGCCATCCTTAGTTAAGTCAAGATGTCCACTAGTAGGCATGGGTGTAGTCATACCATTCCATTCTTGCATGTTGAACTTCTTGAACAAGTCCTTGGTATACTTTATTTGAGAAACAAAGGTACCCTCCTTAGTTTGATTGATTTGCAAACCAAGAAAGAACTTGAGTTCACTCATCATAGACATCTCAAACTTTTCTGACATTAGCTTTCCAAACCTTTCACTAAAATGGGGATTAGTAGAACCAAATATAATATCATCAACATAGATTTGGCACACAAATAATTCACCATTAACCTTTTTAGTAAAAAGAGTGGAGTCTATTTTTCCAATTTCAAAGCCTTTTTCAATTAGGAACTTGGTCAAACATTTATACCATGCTCTAGGAGCTTGTTTAAGACCATAGAGGGCTTTGTGTAGTTTGTAAACGTGATTGGGTTTTCACCGTTGAGAAAGGCACTTTTAATGTCCATTTGGTACAAGGTGATATCATGGTGATTAGCATAGGCAAGCAAGATGTGAATGGATTCAAGTCTAGCAACGGGGGCGTATGTCTCGACGTAGTCCATACCTTCGACTTGAGTGTAGCCTTGGGCGACGAGACATGCTTTGTTACGAACGACTTGACCATCTTCGTATTGCTTGTTGTGAAACACCCATTTGGTACCAATGATGTTGTGGTTGTTGGCGGGCTTCTCGACCAATGTCCACACTTGATTTCTCTTGAAGTTGTGTAGCTCTTCATGCATGGCGTTCACCCAATTTGGATCATCAATAGCATCTTCAACCTTCATAGGTTCAAGGTTAGATATGAAAGAGTAATGTTCACAAAAGTTAGCTAAACGACATTTAGAGCGAGTGATTCTCCCGGTTTGGATGTCATTGTAGATTTGCTCTACGGGATGATCTCTAGCAATTCTTGCACTAACTCGTGAAAGCTTTTGCTTGGGTCGGGGTGGAACATCCTCGTCACCATCTTCTTCCTCTTCTTGTCCTTCTTCATTGTTGTTGGTGTTGTTGTCCCCTTGGAGGTGGAGAAGGAGGTCGATGAGGTGTATCTTGATGCACATCCTCGTTTCCTTCGTCATGGCATGTCCCACTTGTGGATGCCTTCAAGTCAACTTGAGGTTCACCTTGTCGAGATGTAGGGTCTTCCACATGGACGGACGAAGTACTCTCTTTCACCTCCATTGGACGGATTTTGCCAATAGAAAAGTCTTGGATTGCTTCCGAAGGATCTTTATCTCCTACATCAATTGGCAATTGCTCTACTTGCGAGCCGTTAGATTCATCAAACTTCACATCTACCGTCTCTTCAACCTTTCAGGTCAAATTGTTGTAGACACGGTAAGTGTGGGAGTTCGAGCCATAACCAAGTAGGAAACCTTCATAAGATTTAGGAGAAAATTTAGAACGACGATGCTTATCAAGAATGTAGCACTTTGAGCTGAATACTCAAAAGTATCCAACTTGGGGTTTGTTACCGGTGAGAAGCTCATATGCCGTCTTACCGAGAAGCTTGTGAAGATACAAGCGATTTGTTGCATGACAAGCTGTCTCAATCGCTTCCGCCCAAAAGTGTCTTGGCGTCTTGTATTCGTCAAGCATTGTCCTTGCCATTTCGATGAGTGTCCGGTTCTTCCTCTCAACAACTCCATTTTGTTGAGGCGTGTACGTAGCCGACAACTCATGTGAAATCCCTTCTTCATCAAGAAAGGTATCCACATTTGCGTCTTGAACTCCGTTTTGTTGTCGCTGCGAACCTTCTTGATCTTCACTTCAAATTGATTTTGGGCCTGCCTAGCAAAGTTTTTGAAGATCTTTTGGACCTGCGATTTATCATCAAGAAAGAACACCCACGTAAATCCTGAAAAATCATCAACAATGACTAATCCAAAAGAGTTACCACCGAGGCTTTTGTAAGTGTTGGGACCAAAAAGATCCATATGAAGTAACTCAAGTGGTCTTCTAGTAGTCATGATGTTCTTCACGGGATGACTTCCTAGTGAAGTATATCCTTGTCAAATATAGCATCTTTAACACCAAGGATATGATCACCTTTAATTAGCTTATCAAGATTTCGCATACCGACATGAACTAACCTTCTATGCCATAACCAACCTTTAGAAGATTTAGCAATAAAGCAAGTGCCGGGTTGGGCTTTCCTAGTGAAGTCAACAATGTATAGGTCACCTCTACGTATGCCGGTAAAGACCATGTTGTGATTATCTCGACGGTAGACTTGGCAATCAACATGAGTTAATAGCACATTTAAACCAAAATCAGCTAATCTAGACACGGAGAGAAGATTATATCCAAGGGATTTTACAAGCATGACATTCTTAATTGAGCTATCATTGGATATGGCCACCTTACCAAGGCCAACAACTTTACCCTTGGAGTTGTCACCAAAGGTAACATACTTTCGTGGACCATCATTTCTAGCAAGCTCATCAAACATGTCCTTATCTCGAGTCATGTGATCCGTGCAACCACTATCAAGCACCCATTCCTTTCCTCCAGCTGCGTAACTGTAATGCCCCGGATGTAATACTTTCCCTTTTGGGCATATAATATATCTCCGGCTTCATCTATTTCCATTCCGGATTCTTTGTCTTTCGAGTTTTCGTCGTTTTGTTGTGTGTGTATGTGGCATTCATTCATATCATGTAGACATGTGCATTGCATTGCATTTGTGTTGTCGGTTGCATCCGGTTCCACGCGTTCCTTCCCGTTGTCCGTTTCGCGTTCCGGAGCTCCCTCACGTGTCCGTGACGTCACGTAGGCCTACTTTGGTGTTTGGGCGTGTAACGTTACCGGTGTGCCGCGAGGTTGTTGTGTGTGTTGTTGTTTTGTTGTGTGCAACCCGCCTCTCAAATCTCGTCGCGTTTGGACTCCGTTTGCTATCCCAACCGTTATTCGTGTGGGTCCAAAGTGCCTTCACTTTGTGTCCCAGAAACACCCCTACTGCAGTCCACTACCCTCTCCTAGGCCCATCTAAACTACCCCCGCGATCGGATCCGTCGGATCGCGATCGGAGGGCTCCTAACACCCCCAAATCCCCAAACCCTAAATTCTGCTATATAATAGACCCTAGGTCTATTTTTGGGCATTCCCTAGCTTCTTCTCCATTTCTCCCCCCTCAATTTCAGATCTGGCCAAGCCCTCCTCTCCACTTGGCAGATCCAGCCGGGTCCTCGATCCCAGCCAGATCCGCCGGTGCCTTCCATCGAATCAGCCAGCCGCCGCCCTCTTTCCTCGCTCTACCAAGGGCCAGGTCAACGCCTGGCTTCGCCCTCGAAGCGCTCGGCCTCCACCGGTCGGATCGGGGCAGAGGCCCGATCGATCCTTCCACCGACCTCGTTCGATCGGCTCCACCAGGCCAGGACCACATCGCCGCGCAGCCGATCCTCCCGGCCCAAGCCCCACATCGCCACCGAGCCAGCTCCTTCGCCACCTCGCGGTCCATCCCGGGCTGGACCACTTCCCCGCCTCACCGCAGCGGGCCGCCGCCACTTCAGCCCGAGCCGGGCCTCGCCTCATCAGTCGGCCACGCCAGCCGCCTCCCGCACTCCCTTCGCCTCAGCCGCCCTGGGCCGCGCCCCTCCTCCAGGCCACCGCCACCCGGCTGGTTCGCCTCGCCTAGGCCGCCACAGGGCCCGCTCCACCGCGCCGCCAGGACCAGGAGTCCATGCCACCCCGGGCCGAAGAGCCCTCCAGCAGGCCGAAGCCCAGCCGCCGGGCCGGACCCTTCTCCACGCCGCCACGGGCCCGATCTGCTCCGTTCCGGCCCGTTGACCTTTTTTTCCTTCAGATCTGGAGGTTTACCTCTTTTCTCCTAAATCCCTATGATTTTGATCTGTGATGCTTTATTAGAACTGCTCTAACTTTTTATGTGTTTGTCCGTTTCGCGCAAATAGCATGTCCAGACGTTCGTGGTGAATAGCACTACGTTTTATATTTTTGTGTCATGCATGTTAGAGATCATCTAGGTGCTTGTTTTTCCATTGCAATAGTGCATCGTGATATAATTGCTGCTATGTGATGTTTTTATGCCATCTTTGCCATGTGATAACTTTTAGCTCGTTTGTCCGAATGATGCAAATGACATGTCCACGTGTTCGTCTTGCCATGCTCTACATGTTGTTGGTGATAGGTTGCATGTTAGATTTATTCTTGCCATGTTTATCATCGTTGCAAAGTGCCATGTGGCTGTGATGTTGTTTCACTTGTTATGAAATGCCATCTTGTTGAGCTCGTTGCTATCGTTGTGTTTATCTCCATGAAGCATGCTCGTGTGTTTCGGAATCACCATCATGTGTACTTTGATGAGGTGATTACCACTTGCCATGTTTAGTTTCGAAGTGACTTAAACTTGCTCTTTTAGATGCCTTGATGAAATTACTGTTTTAGGACTTAGTGGTTTTTCACTAAGTCTGAAATCTGTAATGTTCCGATGCCATGTTCGTGTGATGTTCTAGGACAAACCATGATAGTTTTGGAGTGGATCTTGATTATTCCTTGTAGTAGATATTGTTGGATTTCCATTCATGTTCTCACATGTTTATTCAAGTGGCTGTAGCATGTTTATATTTTGCTCCAAAGTTTCAATAAAATTCTGCTGCCAGAATTTTATTGTCAAGTTCAATATGTCCAAGCTTATTGCTATTGATCTGTGGCTCCTTTGGGGGTGCACCTTTGGACTTATTTGCTGTAGGATATGTCTTGTTTATGTTCATGTCCTTTGCCATGATGTTTGAGTGCTGTAGCTTAATTATTTTGTGCTCCGAAGTTGCAATGTTCCTGTAATTTTTCAGCTTTCGCTCATTTCTTGTTTCGGGTATAACTTTTAGCCCGTAACTCCGAATTCAGCAAGTCTTATATGAAACTTGATTGATTTTCTGTGTAGATTCATAATATCATGTTTTGTGTCATGTTTTGAGGTGTTGTGCTTGAGTGCTATTTTTCGTGCTCCATGTGCATCCTTAGTGCATCCATCATGCATCCATCATTTTCGAGTGCGCATTGCATCTTGTTGATTTGTGCCTTGTGTGATTGTATTGTTTAGAGCCGGAAGCTGAGACCGAGTACGAGTACGAGCACGAGGTTACCAACGAGGTTGAGCACGAGGACCCTTCTTACGATCCGAACGACTTCTCTTCAGGCAAGATGACCGAACCCCGATAACATTACTATCTTTGCCTATTGCTAGTAGACTCGATCTATAGTTTTGCCTCGATGCCCATGTCTTTCATGTCAGCCTCCTACTTGTAACCATCACCATGTTTAACCACCCTACCTATGCAAACCGTTGCTTGGCTAAGTACGCTTCGCTCAGCCCTTCTTATAGCATTGCTAGTTGCAGGTGAAGATCGAAGATGCTTGCTTCATGTTGAAGTTTGGTTGGGTTATATCACATTATATAAATGCTTAAATTGAAATCATCTATATACTGGCAAGGGTGGAAGGCTAAGCCTTTTGCTTGGTGATTTGTTCCACTCATGCCGTTAGGAACCGTATAAACCGGTGTTATGTTCCTTGATTATGCGTTCCTAACACGGTTGGGGTGTATGGGACCCCCTCGATAAACCGCTAAGTGCTAAGTCTTTTCCAGCAAGTCCCAACATTGGTACTATTCGCCTAAACAACTAAAACTTTCCAAGGGAGTAATTAACCCGAGGATTAATTAATTCAACCCCCCTGGGCCAGTGCTCGATTTGAGTGTTGGTCCAAACTAGAGTCGTGTGTGGGGCCCCCCTTGGCAACTTGGGTATTTCGGCCACTGTACGCTGTGCTCATCCGGTCGTGGCCTGAGACTAGATACGCGCGGCTACTATCAGGGTGTCGGCATGCCGGGAGGATTTGCTGGATTAGCCTTACCTTAGTTTGGAATATCTTGAGCACGGGATTCCGAGTATACTCGGGTTTTCCCACTTTGGAGTTGCGACTCCGCGGATCGTGGGCTTGTAATGGGTCAGGTTGGAACACCCCTGCAGGGTTATGAACTTTCGAAAGCCGTGCCCGCGGTTATGTGGCAGATGGGAGCTTGTTAATATCCGGTTGTAGATAACTTGACACAATGTTTCTAATACACTACCAGCGTGTGTTCCGTGACTGTCAATTTCCGAATAGGGATTCGGGAGTTGAACACGGAGGGGTTATGTTTGTTGAGCTTGTAGCTAGGATCACTTCGTGATCACTTCTCGACCGAGGCTTCTCTTCTCGCACTCTCTCACGTAAGCTAGTTGCTAGTTGCTGCTGCAGACACTTATTCTTTTCTTCAGCCTTATCCTCTCCCAAGGCTTAAATAGTCTTGTTACCCGGGAACGGGATTGCTGAGTCCTCTGTGGCTCACAGTTACTTCACCACCCCCAAATGCAGGTCCATCTGTGAGCTATCCAGGAGATGGCACTGAGCTAGACTGGGAGTTCGAGGAGGAGCGTAGTCGGTACTATGTTCGTTATCCGGATGATCAGTAGTGGAGACTTCTACTAGTATTCGATCCGACCTGTGGTTTATTTATTTAAGTTTGGTATCTTGCATTTGGATTTTGCCCTTAGAGGGTAGTGATGTTCTTAATGTATGATGTTTGAGACATGTATTGTATTTGTGTGACGTGGCGAGTGTAAGCCAACTATTTATGTTTACAATCCCCTCTTTTACATGAGATGTGCAAAGATTACCAAACTTGAGATCATTCTAGGATGGACTTATGCCTTTAAGTCGTTCCTCGACACGTAGGAGGTATAACTCCATCCTGGGCATTACAAGTTGGTATCAGAGCCAGGTTCGACCTAGGAGCCCCCGCTGTTTGATCGAATCATTGACGGTCGAGTCTAGGCACACACTGAAAATATTTTGAGTCCTATATTATATCGGAGAGTAGGAATTCTTTGCTTCTCATCCCCTTTCTCTCTAATGAGGACTCCTAACGACTACTCTTGTCTCTCCTATCTTCAAAAATTGCACCAATTTTTTTTAGGAATCCCGCGAGTATTCTGGGATTGTTTCGATGTTCTTGTGACGAGAATATTGTTCTCGATGCCTCCTGACATTAGGGGTTGTGGCAGTGTCCCGGGGAGTTGAGCTTCGGGGTATTGTCGTCACAAGCATATCGCGGCAGTACTAAATACTTAAGACGGTCGACATCGAAAATCTCTCCTATACGGCCAGTGGCAAGATAACCCCGACATCACCCAGTACTGGGGAGGTAGTTCGGGAGTATTGCCATAGCTTGGTATAGTGGATGCTTTTCGAAGGTCCGAGGTAGACAGTTTCCGAGAAAGACTGGTTATGTGTTGAAGGATGGATACACCTGGATGTAGGTTTAGAGTTGATTGCGCGGTGTTTTCCGTGTATCCCCAACACCTGATTGCATAACTGGAATCTTTCGGAAATTTATAGGTGGGTTTATCTAGTAGATCGTAGGCATTCTTCCAACGAATGCAGGTTAGCGAGTTCGGGGTTCTACATTGAGTGAAGGGGTTGTATGACCGATGTTCCGATCAGGAGTTGCATCTTAAAGGGTCCTTGGCTATGCTGATCCGGGGATTGCAAAACCTTTTCGTAACGCGTTCATATGCTTACAGCACTAAGATGTTAGAACGAAGCTCCTATCTTGTGTTTGTTCCCGTCTGTACCTTGTTGTTTTCTTATTTTACCTTTTGTCCCCTATGTGGCTTCTCGTGAAGATTGATGTTATCATTAACTGAGAATTTCATTCGTTCCTCTTGTTCGAATGATTTCATTCGTTCTTATTGTTCGAATGATTATTGTGAAGACTTGTTGCAATTCATTCCATTGATTCAGCTTATACCTTCTGTCAATCAATTGCTGATTCGTGGTCATTTCTTTCAGGATGGCTCCGAAAAGGGTTCCCAACGCTAACCCAGAGGCGGAAGAGGTCCTAGAACGTCCTCCTTCCCCTCCTCCTCCGACTGAGGCTTGGAGAGCGATTATGCAGACTACAACTCAGAACACTCAGATGTTGATGCAGATGATGCAGCAGATGCAAGCTAATCAAGCTAATCAGGGTGTTCCAGGGAATCAAGGCAACTTCTTCAATCAGCAGCAGCATGCTACTCTCAACCAGTTCTTGGCCAATAATCCAAAAGCTTTCAGTTACTGTGTCGACCCTCTTGATGCTGAAGATTGGTTAACCGACATAAAGAAGCATTTTGAGTGCAGTAACGTGAAGGAAGATGATTATGTGAAGTTTGCAGCCTTCCATCTCAAAGATCAAGCAGCTGACTGGTGGCAGCAGTACAAAGACTCCAGGCCAGGTCAAGTGATCTCTTGGGAGAATTTCTGCAAAGACTTCGGTTCGCACCATATTCAGACAAGTGTCATCGAGGGTATGCGTGAGCAATTCCGCAACCTGAAGCAGGGCTCCATGACAGTCTATCAGTATAATGTCAAGTTCCAAAACCTCGCTCGTTATGCTAAGCAAGACATTCCTGATGCCAAGAGCAAAATCTACCAGTTCCGTGGAGGTCTCAAAGATGAACTTCAACTTGCTCTCACCTTGTTCGAGCTCGATGAATTCGACAAGTTCTATAACATGGCTTTGAAACAAGAAGCAGCTCAGCTTAAGATGGAGGCTTCTAAGAAGGGAATTCGAGATGCCGTTCACTCTTCCTCATCGTATCAGATGGTCTCGAAACAACAGAAATTCTGGCTTCCTCCTCCTCCAGTGATTCGAGCTCCTTACAACAACTCCAACAACTCCAACAACTCCAACAGCAACAAGAACTCTAGTGGACGTGGGTTCTCCCACCCACCAACCCGAGCAACAAGTCGAAGAACCAGTTTCAGTCTCAAGGCTCCAAGTCAAGTGGCTCTCATTTCCGTCCTCTCTCTGAAGTGATGTGCAACAAGTGTGGCCAGAAGGGTCATTATGCCAACATATTTCCGAATCCGAAGCGTCTTCCTCCTCCTCCGCCTGTCAGTACAGCGATTGTCAAGCATGATCCAAAGTCTGCAAGGGTCAATCTGATGAGTGCAGCTGAAGCGGAGAATTCTTCTGATGTCATTTTGGGTAACCTTCCAGTGAACTCTATACCTGCTAAAGTCTTGTTCGATTCAGGTGCTTCACATTCCTTCATGTCAAGACCTTTTGCATTGTCACATGATATGCCATTGCAAGCTTTTCCGAGTCCGATGTCTATGCTTTCTCCGGGTTTCCTCATGAACTTTAACAACTTTGTTCCGAATGTGTCTATTCGCATGGGTGATTATCGATTTCTGGCTAATCCGATGGTTCTTGGTAATTCTGACATTGAACTCATCCTCGGAATGGATTGGCTTTCTCAGCATGATGCTCACATTGATTGTGCACAGAAAGAAGTCAAGATGACTCATCCTGATGAAGATGTGATTATCTTTGCCTCCAGGGATAACACTATCAGGCTTTTCTCTCTCAATGATAAGGGCGAAATTAATGCCATATCTCAAATTCCGGTGGTGAACGAATATCAAGACGTCTTTCCTGAAGAACTTCCAGGCATGCCTCCACACCGCCAGGTGGAATTCGTCATTGAACTCGAGCCGGGTACTGAGCCAGCATGCCGGCGTCCGTATAAGCTCTCTCTGGATGAATTGAAGGAATTGAAGAAGCAGCTTGATAAACAGGAGAGTATGGGTCTCATCAGGCCTAGTACGTCTCCTTGGGGCTGTGGTGTCTTATTTTTCAAGAAGAAAGATGGCACGGAGCGTCTCTGTGTTGATTACCGGCCATTGAACAAGAAGACAATAAAGAACAAGTATCCGCTCCCCAACATCAACGAACTCTTCGAGCAGCTCAAAGGAGCTAAAGTGTTCTCTAAGCTCGACCTCCGAATGGGCTATCATCAAATTCGCATTCGCGAGGAGGACATTCCCAAGACGGCCTTCAGAACGAGCTACGGCTCATACGAGTATACCGTCATGTCTTTTGGTCTCGCCAATGCCCCTCCTACCTTTTCGAATATGATGCACTACATCTTTAACCCCTATACTGGCGAGTTTGTGCTTGTGTATCTGGATGATATTCTGGTGTTTTCCAAGAATGAAGAAGATCACGAAAAGCACTTACGTCTGGTTCTTGATCGACTCCGAGAGCATAAATTCTATGCCAAGTTCTCCAAGTGCGAGTTTTGGCTCGATAAGGTTTTGTACCTGGGCCACATCATCTCAGCTGACGGTATTGCGGTTAATCCCGAAAAAGTTGAAGCAATTGTCAACTCGGAAGCTCCTCAGAACGTCAAGCAGCTCCGCAGTTTTCTGGGTCTTGCCAGCTATTGCAGAAGGTTCGTTGAGAACTTCTCCAAGATTGCCAAGCCTCTTTCGAACTTGCTTCAGAAGAATGTCAAATACTTTTGGTCTCCAGAGTGTGAAGTGGCATTCAAAACTCTCAAAGAAAAACTCGTCTCTGCTCCAGTTCTGACTCCTCCAGATGAATCCAAGCCCTATGAAGTATTCTGTGATGCTTCTCTTCAAGGTCTTGGTGGTGTGCTTATGCAAGATAAGAGAATTGTGGCATACACCTCTCGTCAGCTTAAGCCAAGTGAGAAGAACTATCCCACACATGATCTCGAGCTAGCAGCTGTGGTACATGCTTTGATTACGTGGAGACATCTGTTGTTGGGCAGAAAGGTCGACATCTTCACTGATCACAAGAGCTTGAAGTACATCTTCACACAGCCGCATCTGAACCTCCGCCAGACTCGTTGGGTTGAAATGATCAAAGAGTATAATCCCAGCATTGAATACACTCCTGGCAAGGCGAATGTGATTGCAGATGCTTTGAGCAGAAAGGCATATTGCAACAGCCTTCTTATCAAGCCGTACCAGCCTGAGCTTTTTGAAGCTTTCAGGAAGCTCAACCTTCAAGTTGTTCCGCAGGGTTTTCTTGCAAATCTTCAAATTGCTCCTACCTTGGAAGATCAAGTCCGAGAGGCCCAACTCAGGGATACCATGGTGAAGAAGGTCAAACATGCTATTGCTAAGGGCATTCCGAAATACAAGTGCTTCCGTGTTGATGAGAGAGATACCTTGTTCTACGAGGACAGGCTCGTTGTTCCCAAAGGTGATCTCAGGAAGCTCATAATGGAAGAAGCACATGATTCTCTCCTTTCCATTCATCCTGGCAGTTCCAAGATGTACCAAGATCTCAAGCAGTCGTACTGGTGGACACGCATGAAAAGGGAGATTGCCCAATTCGTGAATGAATGTGATGTTTGCAGAAGAGTGAAAGCAGAACATCAACGTCCAGTCGGTCTTCTCCAACCTCTTCCTATTCCCGAGTGGAAGTTCGACCACATTGAAATGGACTTCGTCACTGGCTTTCCTAAATCCAAGCGAGGAAATGATGCTATCTTTGTGGTGATTGACAAGCTTAACAAAGTCGCTCACTTCCTGCTAGTCAAAGAATCAATCAATGCAGCTCAATTGGCAGAGCTGTACACTTCCAGAATTGTGTCCTTACATGGCATTCCTCAAGTTATATCCTCAGACCGTGGACGTTTGTTCACATCAAGGTTCTGGGACTCCTTTCAGTCCGCCATGGGCACTAAGATCAGGTTCAGCACTGCTTTTCACCCTCAGACTAGTGGTCAAGTCGAGCGTGTGAATCAGATTCTAGAAGATATGCTCAGAGCCTGTGTCATATCCTTTGGCATGAAATGGGAAGACTGCCTTCCATTTGCCGAGTTCTCTTACAACAACAGCTTTCAAGCAAGTGCAGGAAAAGCTCCGTTTGAAATCCTCTATGGCAGAAAGTGCCGTACCCCTCTCAAATGGTCTGAAACAGGCGAACGTCAACTTCTTGGCAATGACTTGATCTCAGAAGCCGAAGAAATGTGCAAAGTCATACATGAGAATCTCAAGGCCGCTCAGTCGCGTCAGAAGAGCTACTATGACGGCAAGCATCGTGATTTGGCTTTCAACATTGATGATCACGTTTATCTCCGTGTGTCTCCGATGAATGGCACCCAAAGATTCGGTATCAAAGGAAAGCTTGCTCCTAGATACGTCGGGCCTTTCAAGATTCTTGGCAAAAGAGGCGATCTAGCCTATCAACTTGAGCTCCCTTCAAACTTCGCCAATGTTCATGATGTGTTCCATGTGTCTCAACTTCGCAAATGCTTCAAGGCACCTGAGCGCATGATTCCGTTTGAAGAGATTGATCTTCAACAAGACCTGTCCTACCGAGAGCATCCAATTGCTATTCTCGAAGAAACCGAACGCAAGACCCGCAACAAGTCCATCAAATTCTTGAAAGTCAAGTGGTCACATCACACCGACCGAGAGGCTACGTGGGAACGACAAGATCATCTTCGTTCCGAGTACCCTTCCTTTTTCCAGTCCTAGATCTCGGGACGAGATCTTTTTGTAGTAGAGGAGAGTTTGTAATGCCCCGGATGTAATACTTTCCCTTTTGGGCATATAATATATCTCCGGCTTCATCTATTTCCATTCCGGGTTCTTTGTCTTTCGGGTTTTCGTCGTTTTGTTGTGTGCGTGTGTGGCATTCATTCATATCATGTAGACATGTGCATTGCATTGCATTTGTGTTGTCGGTTGCATCCGGTTCCACGAGTTCCTTCCCGTTGTCCGTTTCGCGTTCCGGAGCTCCCTCACGTGTCCGTGACGTCACGTAGGCCTACTTTGGTGTTTGGGCGTGTAACGCTACCGGTGTGCCGCGAGGTTGTTGTGTGTGTTGTTGTTTTGTTGTGTGCAACCCGCCTCTCAAATCTCGTCGCGTTTGGACTCCGTTTGCTATCCCAACCGTTATTCGTGTGGGTCCAAAGTGCCTTCACTTTGTGTCCCAGAAACACCCCTACTACAGTCCACTACCCTCTCCTAGGCCCATCTAAACTACCCCCGCGATCGGATCCGTCGGATCGCGATCGGAGGGCTCCTAACACCCCCAAATCCCCAAACCCTAAATTCTGCTATATAATAGACCCTAGGTCTATTTTTGGGCATTCCCTAGCTTCTTCTCCATTTCTCCCCCCTCAATTTCAGATCTGGCCAAGCCCTCCTCTCCACTTGGCAGATCCAGCCGGGTCCTCGATCCCAACCAGATCCGCCGGCGCCTTCCATCGAATCAGCCAGCCGCCGCCCTCTTTCCTCGCTCGACCAAGGGCCAGGTCAACGCTTGGCTTCGCCCTCGAAGTGCTCGTCCTCCACCGATCGGATCGGGGCAGAGGCCCGATCGATCCTTCCGCCGGCCTCGTTCGATCGGCTCCACCAGGCCAAGACCACATCGCCGCGCAGCCGATCCTCCCGGCCCAAGCCCCACATCGCCACCGAGCCAGCTCCTTCGCCACCTCGCGGCCCATCCCGGGCTGGACCACTTCGCCGCCTCACCGCCGTGGGCCGCCGCCACTTCAGCCCGAGCCAGGCCTCGCCTCATCAGTCGGCCGCGCCAGCCGCCTCCCGCACTCCCTTCGCCTCAGCCGCCCTGGGCCGTGCCCCTCCTCCAGGCCGCCGCCACCCGGCTGGTTCACCTCGCCTAGGCCGCCGCAGGGCCCGCTCCACCGCGCCGCCAGGACCAGGAGTCCACGCCACCCCGGGTCGAAGAGCCCTCCAGCAGGCCGAAGCCCAGCCGCCGGGCCAGATCCTTCTCCACGGCGCCATGGGCCTGATCTGCTCCGTTCCGGCCCGTTGACCTTTTTTCCCTTCAGATCTGGAGGTTTACCTCTTTTCTCCTAAATCCCTGTGATTTTGATCTGTGATGCTTTATTAGAACAGCTCTAACTTTTTATGTGTTTGTCCGTTTCGCGCAAATAGCATGTCCAGACGTTCGTGGTGAATAGCACTACGTTTTATCTTTTTGTGTCAAGCATGTTAGAGATCATCTAGGTGCTTGTTTTTCCGTTGCAATAGTGCATCGTGATATAATTGCTGCTATGTGATGTTTTTATGCCATCTTTGCCATGTGATAACTTTTAGCTCGTTTGTCCGAATGATGCAAATGACATGTCCACGTGTTCGTCTTGCCATGCTCTACATGTTGTTGGTGATAGGTTGCATGTTTGATTTATTCTTGCCATGTTTCTCATCATTGCAAAGTGCCATGTGGTTGTGATGTTGTTTCAGTTGTTATGAAATGCCATCTTGCTGAGCTCGTTGCTATCGTTGGCACGCGGATAGGGAGGAGAAGAAGCGAGAAGATGACGCAAATGATCCGGAGATAGATAAAAAAGACAAGATGCTGAGTCACCCTAAGGATGCGATCCAGTGGCAAGCGTTGAACTTCGAAGACCTATAATTTGGGAACGATCCAAGGAACATCGTGCTGGGCGCGAGCACCGATGGAGTCAACCCGTTTGGCAGCCAGAGAAGCACACATAGCACCTGGCCTGTGTTTGTGTGGATGTACAACCTTCCCCCCTGGTTGTGCATGAAGAGGAAGTACATTCACATGAGTATGCTAATTGAAGGACCGAAACAACCAGGGAACGACATCAATCTGTATCTGGGGCTGCTGAAAGAGGAGCTAGACACATTGTGGAAAACGCCAGCCAATACGTGGGACGCCGCAAAGAAAGAATATTTCCCTATGAGAGCCGCGCTGCTCACGACAGTGCACGACTATCTCGGTTACGGATATGTCGCGGGGCAGGTGGTCCACGGATTTTCTGGATGCGTCAGGTGCATGGATGACACAACGTATCGCCAGCTAGATAGAGATCCCGGGTCTTCGAAAACCATGTTCATGGGACATCGAAGGTGGCTTCACGACGATGACCTGTGGAGAAAATGCAAGGATCTGTTCGATGGTGAAACCGAACCCCGAGGACGCCCGCGTACGAGGAGCGGCGAGGAAATAGACGAGCTGTTGAAAAATTGGAAAGATTGCCCACTGCCGGGAAAGAAGCAAAAGGCGCTAGAGCCGGGAAAGAAGCGAAAGGCGCCAGAGCCGCTGCTGAAGGTATGGAAAACGAGGTCTGTTTTCTGGGACTTGCCGTACTGGAAGATCCACCGTGTGCCTCACAGCCTTGATGTAATGCATATCACGAAGAACGTGTGCGAGAGTCTGCTTGGTACCCTGCTCAACATGCCAGAGAGGACCAAAGATGGGCCGAAAGCAAGGGCAGACTTGAAATCAATGGGCATCAGGCAGGAGCTTCACGCTATATATGATGATGATGATGATGAGGCGAAGCAGGACACGGAAAGTCGTCGCAAAGGCAAAAAGGCCAAGAAGACCGGAAATGACTACCCTCCCGCGTGCTTCACTCTAAGTCAGGAGGAGATCGAGCAGTTTTTCACCTGCCTCGTAGGAGTACAACTTCCTTACGGTTACGTGGGGAAGATAAGCAGATACCTAGACCGGGCGAAGCTGAAGTTCAGCGGGATGAAGTCTCACGACTGTCACGTGCTGATGACGCAGATACTTCCAGTTGCAATCCGTGGTATCATGGACGCGCACGTCCGTGAAACCCTATTTGGCCTATGCAACTTTTTCGGCATCATCTCTCGGAAGTCTGTTGGCGTGAGGCAACTCAGAAGGCTACAGGAAGAGATCGTGGTGATACTATGCGAGCTTGAGATGTACTTCCCGCCCGCATTCTTCGACGTTATGGTGCATCTGCTGGTCCATATCGTGGACGATATCATCCAACTCGGCCGACGTTCCTGCACAGCATGATGTCGTTCGAAAGGATGAATGGTGTCATCAAAGGATACGTTCGCAACATGTCACGTCCAGAGGGAAGCATAGCCAGGGGCTTTCTGACCGAAGAGTGCATCTCGTACTGCACGAATTATCTAGGCATCGAGAACCCCGTTGGTCTGCCCGTCAACAGGCACCTCGGCAGGATCGCTGGATCGGGTCACCGTGAGGGTCGCCCTGAAATGCATGTCGACTTCGAGGGTCGACTCGCCGACTTTGAAAGAGCAAACCTAGTCGCACTACAACACATAGACGTGGTCGATCCTTGGGTGGTTCAGCACAAAACCTTTATTGAGAAGACATACAATGACCGAGGCCAACAGAGGATGGACGGAGATATAATCAAAGAGCACAACTCATGTTTCACGCGTTGGTTTAAGCAGAAGCTTCTGCCATACCCTTTACATGATGATTCTTCCGCGGAAGAACAACACATATTCGCCTTGTCACAGGGCGCCGAGCACAACCTGATGACCTATGAGGCGTACGATATCAACGGCTACACATTCTACACCGAGGCCAAGGACATGAAGAGCGATGGTTATCAGAACTCCGGGGTAACGATGGAATCCTACACCGGTAATGACATGGACAGATACTACGGAAGGATCGAGGAGATCTGGGAGCTGAGCTACGCTGGAGAGAAGGTCCCGATGTTCCGTGTCAGAAGGGCCAAGAGCGTCCTAAAAGAAGACCGGTATTTCACCACCATGGTTATACCCGAAGCCAAATCCAAGACAGCGGGCGCAAACGTCACCGCGAAAAATGAGCCATGGGTACTGGCTTCCCAAGTTGACCAATGCTTCTTCATTACCGACCCGTCAAAGCCCAGTCGTGTTGTCGTGAGGAGAGGCAAAAGGAAGATCATCGGAATGGATGGAGTAGCCAATGAGCAATACTTCGACAAGTACGGCGACCCGAGGATCGAACATGACGACGATGATGAAGTAGCAGCATACACCACAAGAAGAAGCAGGACCACCCTAACTAAAGGACGTCCGTTCCACAGAAGAACTCCATTTGCGAAAAAGAAGGGCAAGAAGATTGTGAACAGATAGCTAGCTAGCTAAGATCGTTTGTATTTAAATCGTAGCCTTCATTTCTCGATTGTATTTCATGGGCACTTTTTGAACTATCATGAATATTTTTAAATTTCATGGACACTCGATCTCGATCCCCCTCGTCGCCGAGAGCACCCCCCGGTCCACCGGCCGCCGACCCCTACTCAACCGCCGCCGCCGACACCCCGTACCCCTCCCCTACTCAACCGCCGCCGCCGAC
>LR738711.1:559726232-559982346 GCA_902687465.1 Secale cereale | reverse complement strand
GACGCCGCCGCCCCCGCTTCAACCTTGCCGCCGCCAGGTAACCACTCCGTCTCCTCCCCCCTTCCTTCCTCCCCTTCCCTCCCTCCCTCCTTCCCCTACCTCCATGTTTCTGAAATTTCAACTGCTAGTTCTGCATCCATGCCCGCCGTGGGTAGTGAGTTCAGCTAGAGGTGGTCTCTGCCACGATTAGCCTTAGATGTAGGCACCATGTAAACCATAAGCACCACTGGTATTACAAATCATACACACAATGTTATGATAGCTATCAAAATGGATAACATGAACTTTTGTGAACTTACTAAAATGTTGACTGCTAAAAATAGTAGTACTTGCTCTGAAAACCCTGTCGCCCAGGGTCAAATTGGGGCGGTCAGCTTACTGAAAATTTTGTACTGTATTTAACTGCATTTTGGGGAGGGCCTTACTGTACCCACATTCATGTAATGTAAGTAGAAACACTGATGCATGATGATCATGGTTGATTTGATCCCTACCAAAGTGGAGGATGAAAAGAGGTGTTTTCCCTCTGGTTGTATAAGTCAGAAAATTCAGCTCACTCCCAAGGAAATAGACCATCCAGTTGGCTGCAAGTTTGGGAAATCATTGAAGATTCCAATATCTTAGATGCTGATTTTTCTTCTTCTAAAATACAGATATGCACATGCTAGTTGGCACACACAGTAGGAAACACATTGTTTATACGAAACAAGCACCTCATACAGATCTGACATAGGAGTATTTCTCAAAGGAAGATGACCAACTCTTCATATTTGATAAATCCTCTCTTGCTCAACCACTCTCACGTATCTCACTCGTTTAGGTTAACTTCTATTTTTCTGTGTGGAAAGAAATCATCTTATTGGAGGCTCTGCCCTTATGAGGTCAAGGATAGCCACTGTTACTTAAATATGCCATATTGTTGCTGCTTTCTAATTAATACTGGTAGCAACATCAATTTTTGAGTTGTTGTCAGTTTGCTATCAAGCCGGGGTATTCACTGTTGTTGTTTTACAAGCTTCAAACTATTGTTTTACAAGCTTCAAACTATTGTTTTACACATCAATTTTCGGTGTGGAAAGGAATATGGCTGTCATATATTTGGTTCCTTGTTGTAAATATTTGAACTTCAAACTATTGTTTTACAAGCTTCTGCAACTTTTTCTTAACTGTTCATGCTGCTGTTATGAATTCACTGCTGTTGCTACTGTACTTGTCATGATGTTATACTTGTGATGATGCTACTTGTGATCTTCTGAAATGACCCATTGGCTACTTCATTAGGCCGGGATAATGATTTTGCAGGTACCCCGAGAGGCCCTTGAGTTTGCTGGAATGTTGATTAACTTCCGTTCCGACAAATTCGGGTACTCCATATGTCCTATTTTCTGCAAAGGTCATGCTGAAATTTTCCGTGAATTTTAGCATGACTTTGCTAAAAATAGGACATATAGGGTACTTGTGACTAATGCATGGGCCGGGGTATCTTAGTGGTTAATTAGGTAGGATCAAGTGATTAGAGCCAAGTGATTAGGCCCAACTTACAATTCTCCTTCCTAGCTTAGCTTTTAGGATGCCTCGGTGTCGACAAACCATAAATTATGAAACCTTGGCTTTTAGGGTCCCTCGGTGTCGATAAAAACCGAAATGATGAAAGCTTAGGTTTTTAGGGTGCCTGGGCGTCGAAAAACCCTCAATTATAAAAGCTTAGCTTTTAGGATGCCTCGGTGTCGACAAACCCTAAATGATGAGACCATGATCTTGTTCCTTGACAATAACCAACTTTTTGACCAAACTTTGTTCCTATTTAGAGAGAAACATGGCCAACAACGATGAGGCCGGCGGTTCGGGCGGGAAGGCATTCTGGGAGCTGTCCCAGGAGATGGAGGAACAACCTCACTTGTATGAGGACGCTGCCTTCCACACCGATCCTGAGACCACTGATGGTACCGCGGAGGATGACCCCACTGATGCCACCACTGATGGTGCCGCCGAGAATGCCACCACTGATGATGGCGGCGCACGCACAGATGGCAGCCAACCGAAGAGGCAACGGAAGGACCGGCGCCCGACCGTGCTCCGCACCCTCAAGGAGGAAGTTACTGAAGTGGACCCCGACGGGAATCCAACGGCGCCCGAACGAATTGTCAAGGGGTACTCGATTCAGCTCGGGTGCATTCTCCGGAGCACCGTCTCGATCAACAGCGAGAACCTGAGGCATCCTGATAACGCGAATTACCGCAACCTCCTCTTCACGAAGCTGCACGAACGATACAAGTTCCCCGCTCAATTTGATAACACAAGCCTCAAAGGGAATAAAGTGAACAATGCTGCCCTCACGAAGATGAGCAAGGCCCTGTCTACTTGGAAAACCAATGTGAAGATAATGATCAAGAAAGGTGAGAGTTATGAGACGATCAAGCAGAAACATCCTTCGATCACCGAAGATGACTACAACGAATTCAAGATCACTTGCTCGAGCGCCTCACACTCCGAATCAAGTCAGTGGGGGAAAGAAATGCGGGAGCTCAACTTAGGGGAACACACACTCGGTCCCGGCGGTTACAGAGTGGCGGAGCCTATATGGGACAAGGAGGAGGCGGACTGTGCCGAGCAAGGCCTACCGCCCCTCTTCGATAAATATGGTGACAAGCAGACCAGGAACTTTATCAGGGCCTGGTACAAGAAGGACCCGAAAACAAAGGAGCTGACCACGGATCCGAAGACCAGGGCGCTTGAGCTTGTTCTGGTAAGGAATACACCCCCGCGTAATTAGCTCCATATGGTTGCATTCTAATTAATGAAGCCAAATTTCTAAATGATTCACATTCCTTCCGCTGGCGACTGAAAGCAGTAGCGCGGGGTCGACTAAGAGCGGCCCTTGGGACACGACTCTAAATAGGGCGTTGAATGTAATGAAGAACAAGGATAAGCTCGAGAAGCCGACGTCAGCTAGTCGTGTGGTCGGCAAAGGCTTGTCGACAAAATGGTCGTCATACTATAACGCTGGTGGGCGAAAGGAGAAAAAGACCAGCTCGGAAAGCCAGGCGCGCGAGGTTCAAGAACTCAAGGCACAGGTGGCGCGGATTCCGGAGATTGTCCAAGAGCAAGTGCAACAACAGCTCGGAGCGACGATCACCGCCATTGTGCCTACCTTGATCGAGGGGTTGAGTGCGTGGATTGCTGGCGGCCAACAGGGGCCGACCCCGATTCCCAGCTTCACGGCCAGCAACTCGCAGAACGCGATGGCGGGGCCATTGGTGTCTCCGGCGGAGGCGGCATTGGTGTCTCCGACGCCGGCACGGGAGCTTAATGCACCCGTGTGTACGCCGGCCGGCACCTCTGCAGCAAGCGGCCCCTCCGTCAACTGCACGCCCGCCGTTGGCGGTGCCTCGACATTAGCCGATCTCGACGCCATCATCACGGTAACTAATTAAGCCTCTCTCGGCCGAGGACTTCATCTCCTTGCCTTTGACTGGGCATTCCTGACGCCCTACATGTTTTCGCAGGGCGCCGCCGACGTTCCATCACTCTCCTGCACTTCGTGAACAACGAGTTGGTCGATGTCGCCAAGGGCAAAATCGTTCAACCGGGCCAGCCCTTGTTCCATGGTACCCAGATGCCACCCAACTTGTTTAGGGTTCAACTGGTTCGGGTGCTGCCAGGCTGCGACGACGTGTTACCTCCGATTCGACCCGTCGGGGCCGACGATGATGACATCATGACCCTCAGCGCCTGCCTGAGCTGGCCCCTGCTTTGGCCGAAGAGCCAGATTCGTTTGGGGGCGGAGGAAACCACACCAAAGACAACACCGCCAGTCGTGCCGGCGCCAAGTCGTCCCCATGGCAAGTCCGCCGCAACGGTGCCGGACATCCCTATGCCACTGGATCCAAACATGCATATGGCACAGGATCAGAACGACGACGACGACGATACATTTGCCAACGTCGATCATTACTTTGCCGATCATGGGTACGGTGACGACTTCATGGGGGCTCCTTCTCAAGAACCCAACCCAACAAAAGACGTGCGCGATCAAGCCGGTACCGCGGAGAAGCCAAGTTGCAACAGGCGTCGTCTGCCGTTCAGCACTCAGGAGACGCCTCCAGCTGCCGATTTCACCGAGCCTCAGATAGGCGAGGTGCGAAATATGATCAGCCCCAACACACTAAAGAAGGCGCTCTCTGAGCAGAACTCGGTCCCAATTCAGGAGATCAAGAAGAAGGCACGCAAAAGAAAAACTAACAAGGGTGCGAGCCAGCCGGCACCGAGTACGATCCGTGCTCAGGACGGGCCACCTTCACCTGAGGATGTAATGAGGAGGGTGCATGTGGCGGGTAGGCCGATGCTACCGACAAATATGCTCGATGCTGCAACCGGTGCCATGCGGAGTATGCATGACAGTGTTCTTTCTTTGGAGAAGCGGCGTCTCACACAGAAGGATGTGGCGTACCCGGTTTTCGCGGCCAAGGTGCCGGAGGGCAAGGGCTTTGTGGATAACTCCATCGGGGGTACGATCGTGCTGCGGTTTGATGACATCCACGCTATGTTGAACCTTCATCCGCTGCACTACACCTTCGTCCGGCTATTTTCGCTGAGTATGGAGATGCGGATCATTCGCGACAAGACCCCGGACATCGTGATAGTCGACCCCTTCTACATGCGTCGCAAGATCTTGGGCAGCGCTGGGGACCGGCAAGTCACGAGTTCTTACCTCGGAGGCGTCATTCTGGCAAACCGAGATAAGGATAACTTCCTCGTGCCTTACTTTCCCGAGTAAGTCCTCCGCCTCAACCGCCCCGTAACATATGAATTCTTAGATTTCGATCGTTCTTCTTTTAACATTCCGTGTTTTTTGCAGTGACACACAGTGCACGCTCATCCTACTAAGCCCCAAATATTCCATGGCCACGTATTTCGACCCGGACCGTTAGTCGGCTGTAGACTACACAAATGTCAAGAAGGTTCTTGATGATGTTCTCGCCGGCTACGCCAAATCTGGAGGCACCTTCACCGGGACAACTCGTAAGTACGGCAAGCACGTGTTCTCCCACAACACGACGTTCTGCTGCTTCAAGCAGCCGCCTGGCGGTCAGAAGGGTGCCTACTACGCCATCCATCACATGCGGGCGATCGTACGGGACCATCATCAACTTCTGCTACCGAGTAAGCTCAAAGATTGGGCCACGCACGTGTCGGCAATCCAGGACGCGGACATCAGACAAGATTTCTTTCGCATCCAGTCGGAGTTTGCGGAAATCATCCATCAAGATGTCCATCGTACCTCGGGGCTGTTCTACCTCAGGAATCAACCGTCGAACAGTGACATCGACACAATGCTACAAATGCAGGCTGACAACGCCCGTGATTTCATGACTCCCACGATAGACGGCGGCTTCATCCACGCTCCGGTGCATTGAGTCGAGTCGAAAGCAGTGATGCTGTGTCTAGTTCTGAAACATCGATTGGCTCTTGTTGTAATTAAACTTTAATGAACTTGTAGTATGTCTCTTTGGTTTCGAGAGTCGTTCAACTTAGATGTAATCGATGCTATTAATGTCTTGCTTTTCTCTTTCGATCGTTCTGTTGCATACTTATATATTGCTTATGAATTGTCTGTGAATTGATACTAACGTTTCGTTTGGCTAGTGCATATATATAGCGATGCCGTCGTATGTCGTGTACAAGGGTAAGGTTCCCGGAGTCTACGACGACTGGGAGGAGTGTCGGAGACAGGTTCACCGATTCAGCGGTAACAGTTACAAAGGGTACACCACTAGGGCCGAGGCCGAATCTAGATACGCCCGCTATCTAGCGGGAGAGGGGAGGGAGCGTTGGAGGAACCGGATGAAAACGAGTTTCATCGTGATGATGCTCATCGTGACGACCGCAGCTCTCTTCTATGTGATGGTAGTTTAGATGATCGATATCGACTTGTAATGCGAAGACAAACTCGCTACTCGCGATCTCGAGACTTGTAATATATTGTTCTATCTTTGTTCGGTCTTTTCAATTCGGAGACTAATATGATCGATGAATTGTATTCGGAGACTAATATGATGAATTGTATTCAGAGATTAATCTTCTATTATATTCGATGAATGTGTTGTTGATGTGTGCTGTCTATATTCTATGCAATTATACATTTTGTAATCTGTGCAAAAAAACAGAAAAATAATATTAAAAAAAACCTAATATTCATACCAATGGCGCATCAGAGAAAAGTGCGCCATTAGTATGCCAAAGCATAGTAATGGCGCATTAACAGGCAGTGCGCCATTACTATGCGGATACTACTAATGGCACATCATACTTAGTGCGCCATTAGTATGCGACAGCACCTGGCCCCTGGGAGGCATACTAATGGCGCACTAAGGTGCACACTAATGGCGCATCCGAGGTGCGCCATTAGTATACCAGATACTAATGGCGCATCCGAGGTGCGCCATTAGTATACCAGATACTAATGGCGCACCAGAGGTGCGCCATTAGTACCAAATACTAATGGCGTGCTAGTAATGGCGCACCACTAATGCGCCATTAATGGCCAAATTAGGTGCGCCATTAATAGGCCTTTTCCTACTAGTGTTACGATCCAAACGACTTCTCTTCAGGCAAGATGACCGAACCCCGATAACATTACTATCTTTGCCTATTGCTAGTAGACTCGATCTATAGTTTTGCCTCGATGCCCATGTCTTTCATGTCAGCCTCCTACTTGTAACCATCACCATGTTTAACCACCCTACCTATGCAAACCGTTGCTTGGCTAAGTACGCTTCGCTCAGCCCTTCTTATAGCATTGCTAGTTGCAGGTGAAGATCGAAGATGCTTGCTTCATGTTGAAGTTTGGTTGGGTTATATCACACTATATAAATGCTTAAATTGAAATCATCTATATATTGGCATGGGTGGAAGGCTAAGCCTTTTGCTTGGTGATTTGTTCCACTCATGCCGTTAGGAACCGTATAAACCGGTGTTATGTTCCTTGATTATGCGTTCCTAACACGGTTGGGGTGTATGGGACCCCCTCGATAAACCGCTAAGTGCTAAGTCTTTTCCAGCAAGTCCCAACATTGGTACTATTCGCCTAAACAACTAAAACTTTCCGAGGGAGTAATTAACCCGAGGCTTAATTAATTCAACCCCCCTCAGTGCTCTATTTGAGTGTTGGTCCAAACTAGAGTCGTGTGCGGGGCCCTACTTGGCAACTTGGGTATTTCGGCCACTGTACGCTGTGCTCATCCAGTCGTGGCCTGATACTAGATACGCGCGGCTACTATCAGGGTGTCGGCACGCCGGGAGGATTTGCTGGATTAGCCTTACCTTAGTTCGGAGTATCTTGAGCACGGGATTCCGAGGATACTCGGGTCTTCCCACTTTGGAGTTGCGACTCCGCGGATCGTGGGCTTGTAATGGGTCAGGTTGGAACACCCCTGCAGGGTTATGAACTTTCGAAAGCCGTGCCCGCGGTTATGTGGCAGATGGGAGCTTGCTAAATATCCGGTTGTAGATAACTTGACACAATGTTTCTAATACACTACCAGCGTGTGTTCCGTGACTGTCAATTTCCGAATAGGGATTCGGGAGTTGAACACGGAGGGGTTATGTTTGTTGAGCTTGTAGCTAGGATCACTTCGTGATCACTTCTCGACCGAGGCTTCTCTTCTCGCACTGTCTCACGTAAGCTAGTTGCTAGTTGCTGCTGCAGACACTTATTCTTTTCTTCAGCCTTATCCTCTCCCAAGGCTTAAATAGTCTTGTTACCCGGGAACGGGATTGCTGAGTCCTCTGTGGCTCACAGTTACTTCACCACCCCCAGATGCAGGTCCAGCTGTGAGCTATCCAGGAGATGGCACCGAGCTAGACTGGGAGTTCGAGGAGGAGCGTAGTCGGTACTATGTTTGTTATCCGGATGATCAGAAGTGGAGACTTCTACTAGTATTCGATCCGACCTGTGGTTTATTTATTTAAGTTTGGTATCTTGCATTTGGATTTTGCCCTTAGAGGGTTGTGATGTTCTTAATGTATGATGTTTGAGACATGTATTGTATTTGTGTGACGTGGCGAGTGTAAGCCAACTATTTATGTTTACAATCCCCTCTTTTACATGAGATGTGCAAAGATTACCAAACTTGAGATCATTCTAGGATGGACTTATGCCTTTAAGTCGTGCCTCGACACGTAGAAGGTATAACTCCATCCTGGGCATTACAAGTTGGTATCAGAGCCAGGTTCGACCTAGGAGCCCCCACTGTTTGATCGAATCGTTGACGGTCGAGTCTAGGCACACACTGAAAATATTTTGAGTCCTATATTATATCGGAGAGTAGGATTTCTTTCCTTCTCATCCCCTTTCTCTCTGGTGAGGACTCCTGACGACTACTCTTGTCTCTCCTATCTTCAAAAATTGCACCAATTTTTTTTAGGAATCCCGCGAGTATTCTGGGATTGTTTCGATGTTCTTGTGACGAGAATATTGTTCTCGATGCCTCCTGACATTAGGGGTTGTGGCAGTGTCCCGGTGAGTTGAGCTTCAGGGTATTGTCGTCACAAGCATATCGCGGCAGTACTAAATACTTAAGACGGTC
The DNA here is from genome assembly GCA_902687465.1 of Secale cereale. Taxonomy (NCBI): domain Eukaryota; kingdom Viridiplantae; phylum Streptophyta; class Magnoliopsida; order Poales; family Poaceae; genus Secale; species Secale cereale. The sequence goes on along the minus strand of LR738711.1, from coordinate 559,973,758 downwards.
GACATCGAAAATCTCTCCTATACGGCCAGTGGCAAGATAACCCTGACATCACCCAGTACTGGGGAGGTAGTTCAGGAGTATTGCCATAGCTTGGTATAGTGGATGCTTTTCGAAGGTCCGAGGTAGACAGTTTCCGAGAAAGACTGGTTATGTGTTGAAGGATGGATACACCTGGATGTAGGTTTAGAGTTGATTGCGCGGTGTTTCCCGTGTATCCCCAACACCTGATTGCATAACTGGAATCTTTCAGAAATTTATAGGTGGGTTTATCTAGTAGATCGTAGGCATTCTTCCAAGGAATGCAGGTTAGCGAGTTCGGGGTTCTACATTGAGTGAAGGGGTTATATTGATCCGGGGATTGCAAAACCTTTTCGTAACGCGTTCATATGCTTACAGCACAAAGATGTTAGAACGAAGCTCCTATCTTGTGTTTGTTCCCGTCTGTACCTTGTTGTTTTCTTATTTTACCTTTTGTCCCCTATGTGGCTTCTCGTGAAGATTGATGTTATCATTAACTGAGAATTTCATTCGTTCCTCTTGTTCGAATGATTTCATTCGTTCTTATTGTTCGAATGATTATTGTGAAGACTTGTTGCAATTCATTCCATTGATTCAGCTTATACCTTCTGTCAATCAATTGCTAATTCGTGGTCATCTCTTTCAGGATGGCTCCGAAAAGGGTTCCCAACGCTAACCCAGAGGCGGAAGAGGTCCTAGAACGTCCTCCTTCCCCTCCTCCTCCGACTGAGGCTTGGAGAGCGATTATGCAGACTACAACTCAGAACACTCAGATGTTGATGCAGATGATGCAGCAGATGCAAGCTAATCAAGCTAATCAGGGTGTTCCAGGGAATCAAGGCAACTTCTTCAATCAGCAGCACCATGCTACTCTCAACCAGTTCTTGGCCAATAATCCAAAAGCTTTCAGTTACTGTGTCGACCCTCTTGATGCTGAAGATTGGTTAACCAACATAAAGAAGCCTTTTGAGTGCAGTAACATGAAGGAAGATGATTATGTGAAGTTTGCAGCCTTCCAACTCAAAGATCAAGCAGCTGACTGGTGGCAGCAGTACAAAGACTCCAGGCCAGGTCAAGTGATCTCTTGGGAGAATTTCTGCAAAGACTTCCGTTCGCACCATATTCAGACAAGTGTCATCGAGGGCATGCGTGAGCAATTCCGCAACCTGAAGCAGGGCTCCATGACAGTCTATCAGTATAATGTCAAGTTCCAAAACCTCGCTCGTTTTGCTAAGCAAGACATTCCTGATGCCAAGAGCAAAATCTACCAGTTCCGTGGAGGTCTCAAAGATGAACTTCAACTTGCTCTCACCTTGTTCGAGCTCGATGAATTCGACAAGTTCTATAACATGGCTTTGAAACAAGAAGCAGCTCAGCTTAAGATGGAGGCTTCTAAGAAGGGAATTCAAGATGCCGTTCACTCTTCCTCATCGTCTCAGATGGTCTCGAAACAATAGAAATTCTGGCTTCCTCCTCCTCCAGTGATTCGAGCTCCTTACAACAACTCCAACAACTCCAACAACTCCAACAGCAACAAGAACTCTAGTGGACGTGGTTTCTCCCACCCACCCAACCCGAGCAACAAGTCGAAGAACCAGTTTCAGTCTCAAGGCTCCAAGTCAAGTGGCTCTCATTTCCGTCCTCTCTCTGAAGTGGTGTCCAACAAGTGTGGCCAGAAGGGTCATTATGCCAACAGATGTCCGAATCCGAAGCGTCTTCCTCCTCCTCCGCCTGTCACTACAGCGATTGTCAAGCATGATCCAAAGTCTGCAAGGGTCAATCTGATGAGTGCAGCTGAAGCGGAGAATTCTTCTGATGTCATTTTGGGTAACCTTCCAGTGAACTCTATACCTGCTAAAGTCTTGTTCGATTCAGGTGCTTCACATTCCTTCATGTCAAGACCTTTTGCATTGTCACATGATATGCCATTGCAAGCTTTGCAGAGTCCGATGTCTGTGCTTTCTCCGGGTTTGCTCATGAACTCCAACAACTTTGTTCCGAATGTGTCTATTCGCATGGGTGAATATCAATTTCTGGCTAATCCGGTGGTTCTTGGTAATTCTGACATTGACCTCATCCTCGGAATGGATTGGCTTTCTCAGCATGATGCTCACATTGATTGTGCACAGAAAGAAGTCAAGATGACTCATCTTGATGAAGATGTGATTATCTTTGCCTCCAGGGATAACACTATCAGGCTTTTCTCTCTCAATGATAAGGGCGAAATTAATGCCATATCTCAAATTCCGGTGGTGAACGAATATCAAGACGTCTTTCCTGAAGAACTTCCAGGCATGCCTCCACACCGCCAGGTGGAATTCGTCATTGAACTTGAGCCGGGTACTGAGCCAGCATGCCGGCGTCCGTATAAGCTCTCTCTGGATGAATTGAAGAAGCAGCTTGATAAACAGGAGAGTATGGGTCTCATCAGGCCTAGTACGTCTCCTTGGGGCTGTGGTGTCTTATTTGTCAAGAAGAAAGATGGCACGGAGCGTCTCTGTGTTGATTACCGGCCATTAAACAAGAAGACAATAAAGAACAAGTATCCGCTCCCCAACATCAACGAACTCTTCGAGCAGCTCAAAGGAGCTAAAGTGTTCTCTAAGCTCGACCTCCGAATGGGCTATCATCAAATTCGCATTCGCGAGGAGGACATTCCCAAGACGGCCTTCAGAACGAGCTACGGCTCATACGAGTATACCGTCTTGTCTTTTGGTCTCCCCAATGCTCCTCCTACCTTTTCGAGGATGATGCACTACATCTTCAACCCCTATACTGGCGAGTTTGTGCTTGTGCATCTGGATGATATTCTGGTGTTTTCCAAGAATGAAGAAGATCACGAAAAGCACTTACGTCTGGTTCTTGATCGACTCCGAGAGCATAAATTCTATGCCAAGTTCTCCAAGTGCGAGTTTTGGCTCGATAAGGTTTTGTACCTGGGCCACATAATCTCAGCTGACGGTATTGCGGTTAATCCCGAAAAAGTTGAAGCAATTGTCAACTGGGAAGCTCCTCAGAACGTCAAGCAGCTCCGCAGTTTTCTGGGTCTTGCCAGCTATTGCAGAAGGATCGTTGAGAACTTCTCCAAGATTGCCAAGCCTCTTTCAAACTTGCTTCAGAAGAATGTCAAATACTTTTGGTCTCCAGAGTGTGAAGTGGCATTCAAAACTCTCAAAGAAAAACTCGTCTCTGCTCCAGTTCTGACTCCTCCAGATGAATCCAAGCCCTATGAAGTATTCTGTGATGCTTCTCTTTAAGGTCTTGGTGGTGTGCTTATGCAAGATAAGAGAATTGTGGCATACACCTCTCGTCAGCTTAAGCCAAGTGAGAAGAACTATCCCACACATGATCTCGAGCTAGCAGCTGTGGTACATGCTTTGATTACGTGGAGACATCTGTTGTTGGGCAGAAAGGTCGACATCTTCACTGATCACAAGAGCTTGAAGTACATCTTCACACAGCCGCATCTGAACCTCCGCCAGACTCGTTGGGTTGAAATGATCCAAGAGTATAATCCCAGCATTGAATACACTCCTGGCAAGGCGAATGTGATTGCAGATGCTTTGAGCAGAAAGGCATATTGCAACAGCCTTCTTATCAAGCCGTACCAGCCTGAGCTTTGTGAAGCTTTCAGGAAGCTCAACCTTCAAGTTGTTCCGCAGGGTTTTCTTGCAAATCTTCAAATTGCTCCTACCTTGGAAGATCAAGTCCGAGAGGCCCAACTCAGGGATACCATGGTGAAGAAGGTCAAACATGCTATTGCTAAGGGCATTCCGAAATACAAGTGCTTCCGTGTTGATGAGAGAGATACCTTGTTCTTCGAGGACAGACTCGTTGCTCCCAAAGGTGATCTCAGGAAGCTCATAATGGAAGAAGCACATGATTCTCTCCTTTCCATTCATCCTGGCAGTTCCAAGATGTACCAAGATCTCAAGCAGTCGTACTGGTGGACACGCATGAAAAGGGAGATTGCCCAATTCGTGAATGAATGTGATGTTTGCAGAAGAGTGAAAGCAGAACATCAATGTCTAGCCGGTCTTCTCCAACCTCTTCCTATTCCCGAGTGGAAGTTCGACCACATTGAAATGGACTTCGTCACTGGCTTTCCTAAATCCAAGCGAGGAAATGATGCTATCTTTGTGGTGATTGACAAGCTTACCAAAGTCGCTCACTTCCTGCCAGTCAAAGAATCAATCAATGCAGCTCAATTGGCAGAGCTGTACACTTCCAGAATTGTGTCCTTACATGGCATTCCTCAAGTTATATCCTCAGACCGTGGAAGTTTGTTCACATCAAGGTTCTGGGACTCCTTTCAGTCCGCCATGGGCACTAAGATCAGGTTCAACACTGCTTTTCACCCTCAGACTAGTGGTCAAGTCGAGCGTGTGAATCAGATTCTAGAAGATATGCTCAGAGCCTGTGTCATATCCTTTGGCATGAAATGGGAAGACTGCCTTCCATTTGCCGAGTTCTCTTACAACAACAGCTTTCAAGCAAGTGCAGGAAAAGCTCCGTTTGAAATCCTCTATGGCAGAAAGTGCCGTACCCCTCTCAACTGGTCTGAAACAGGCGAACGTCAACTTCTTGGCAATGACTTGATCTCAGAAGCCGAAGAAATGTGCAAAGTCATACGTGAGAATCTCAAGGCCGCTCAGTCGCGTCAGAAGAGCTACTATGACGGCAAGCATCGTGATTTGGCTTTCAACATTGATGATCACGTTTATCTCCGTGTGTCTCCGATGAAAGGCACCCAAAGATTCGGTATCAAAGGAAAGCTTGCTCCTAGATACGTCGGGCCTTTCAAGATTCTTGGCAAAAGAGGCGATCTAGCCTATCAACTTGAGCTCCCTTCAAACTTCGCCAATGTTCATGATGTGTTCCATGTGTCTCAACTTTGCAAATGCTTCAAGGCACCTGAGCGCATGATTCCGTTTGAAGAGATTGATCTTCAACAAGACCTGTCCTACCGAGAGCATCCAATTGCTATTCTCGAAGAAACCGAACGCAAGACCCGCAACAAGTCCATCAAATTCTTGAAAGTCAAGTGGTCACATCACACCGACCGAGAGGCTACGTGGGAACGACAAGATCATCTTCGTTCCGAGTACCCTTCCTTTTTCCAGTCCTAGATCTCGGGACGAGATCTTTTTGTAGTAGAGGAGAGTTTGTAATGCCCCGGATGTAATACTTTCCCTTTTGGGCATATAATATATCTCCGGCTTCATCTATTTCCATTCCGGGTTCTTTGTCTTTCGGGTTTTCGTCGTTTTGTTGTGTGCGTGTGTGGCATTCATTCATATCATGTAGACATGTGCATTGCATTGCATTTGTGTTGTCGGTTGCATCCGGTTCCACGCGTTCCTTCCCGTTGTCCGTTTCGCGTTCCGGAGCTCCCTCATGTGTCCGTGACGTCACGTAGGCCTACTTTGGTGTTTGGGCGTGTAACGCTACCGGTGTGCCGCGAGGTTGTTGTGTGTGTTGTTGTTTTGTTGTGTGCAACCCGCCTCTCAAATCTCGTCGCGTTTGGACTCCGTTTGCTATCCCAACCGTTATTCGTGTGGGTCCAAAGTGCCTTCACTTTGTGTCCCAGAAACACCCCTACTACAGTCCACTACCCTCTCCTAGGCCCATCTAAACTACCCCTGCGATCGGATTCGTCGGATCGCGATCGGAGGGCTCCTAACACCCCCAAATCCTCAAACCCTAAATTCTGCTATATAATAGACCCTAGGTCTATTTTTGGGCATTCCCTAGCTTCTTCTCCATTTCTCCCCCCTCAATTTCAGATCTGGCCAAGCCCTCCTCTCCACTTGGCAGATCCAGCCGGGTCCTCGATCCCAGCCAGATCCGCCGGCGCCTTCCATCGAATCAGCCAGCCGCCGCCCTCTTTCCTCGCTCGACCAAGGGCCAGGTCAACGCCTGGCTTCGCCCTTGAAGTGCTCGGCCTCCACCGATCGGATCGGGGCAGAGGCCCGATCGATCCTTCCGCCGGCCTCGTTCGATCGGCTCCACCAGGCCAGGACCACATCGCCGCGCAGCCGATCCTCCCGGCCCAAGCCCCACATCGCCACCGAGCCAGCTCCTTCGCCACCTCGCGGCCCATCCCGGGCTGGACCACTTCGCCGCCTCACCGCAGCGGGCCGCCGCCACTTCAGCCCGAGCCGGGCCTCGCCTCATCAGTCGGCCGCGCCAGCCGCCTCCCGCACTCCCTTCGCCTCAGCCGCCCTGGGCCGCGCCCCTCCTCCAGGCCGCCGCCACCCGGCTGGTTCGCCTCGCCTAGGCCGCCGCAGGGCCCGCTCCACCGCGCCGCCAGGACCAGGAGTCCACGCCACCCCGGGTCGAAGAGCCCTCCAGCAGGCCGAAGCCCAGCCGCCGGGCCGGATCCTTCTCCACGCCGCCACGGGCCCGATCTGCTCCGTTCCGGCCCGTTGACCTTTTTTTCCTTCAGATCTGGAGGTTTACCTCTTTTCTCCTAAATCCCTGTGATTTTGATCTGTCATGCTTTATTAGAACTGCTCTAACTTTTTATGTGTTTGTCCGTTTCGCGCAAATAGCATGTCCAGACGTTCGTGGTAAATAGCACTACGTTTTATATTTTTGTGTCATGCATGTTAGAGATCATCTAGGTGCTTGTTTTTCCGTTGCAATAGTGCATCGTGATATAATTGCTGCTATGTGATGTTTTTATGCCATCTTTGCCATGTGATAACTTTTAGCTCGTTTGTCTGAATGATGCAAATGACATGTCCACGTGTTCGTCTTGCCATGCTCTACATGTTGTTGGTGATAGGTTGCATGTTAGATTTATTCTTGCCATATTTATCATCATTGCGAAGTGCCATGTGGCTGTGATGTTGTTTCTCTTGTTATGAAATGCCATCTAGTTGAGCTCGTTGCTATCGTTGTGTTTATCTCCATGAAGCATGCTTGTGTGTTTCGGAATCACCATCATTTGTACTTTGCTGAGGTGATTACCACTTGCCATGTTTAGTTTCGAGGTGACTTAAACTTGCTCTTTTAGATGCCTTGATGAAATTACTGTTTTAGGACTTAGTGGTTTTTCACTAAGTCTGAAATCTGTAATGTTCCGATGCCATGTTCGTGTGATGTTCTAGGACAAACCATGATAGTTTTGGAGTGGATCTTGATTGTTCCTTGTAGTAGATATTGTTGGCTTTCCATTCATGTTCTCACATGTTTATTTAAGTGGCTGTAGCATGTTTATCTTTTGCTCCAAAGTTTCAATAAAATTCTGCTGCCAGAATTTTATTGTCAAGTTCAATATGTCCAAGCTTATTGCTATTGATCTGTGGCTCCTTTGGGGGTGCACCTTTGGACTTATTTGCTGTAGGATATGTCTAGTTTATGTTCATGTCCTTTGCCATGATGTTTGAGTGCTGTAGCTTAATTATTTTGTGCTCCGAAGTTGCTCTGTTGCTGTAATTTTTCAGCTTTCGCTCATTTCTTGTTTCGGGCATAACTTTTAACCCGTAACTCCGAATTCAGCGAGTCTTATATGAAACTTGATTGATTTTCTGTGTAGATTCATAATATCATGTTGTTGTCATGTTTTGAGGTGTTTTGCTTGAGTGCTATTTTCCGTGCTCCATGTGCATCCTTAGTGCATCCATCATGCATCCATCATTTTCGAGTGCGCATTGCATCTTGTTGATTTGTGCCTTGTGTGATTGTATTGTTTAGAGCCGGAAGCTGAGACCGAGTATGAGTACGAGCACGAGGTTACCAACGAGGTTGAGCACGAGGACCCTTCTTACGATCCGAACGACTTCTCTTCAGGCAAGATGACCGAACCTCGATAACATTACTATCTTTGCCTGTTGCTAGTAGACTCGATCTATAGTTTTGCCTCGATGCCCATGTCTTTCATGTCAGCCTCCTACTTGTAACCATCACCATGTTTAACCACCCTACCTATGCAAACCGTTGCTTGGCTAAGTACGCTTCGCTCAGCCCTTCTTATAGCATTGCTAGTTGCAGGTGAAGATCGAAGATGCTTGCTTCATGTTGAAGTTTGGTTGGGTTATATCACACAATATAAATGCTTAAATTGAAATCATCTATATATTGGCAAGGGTGGAAGGCTAAGCCTTTTGCTTGGTGATTTGTTCCACTCATGCCGTTAGGAACCGTATAAACCGGTGTTATGTTCCTTGATTATGCGTTCCTAACACGGTTGGGGTGTATGGGACCCCCTCGATAAACCGCTAAGTGCTAAGTCTTTTCCAGCAAGTCCCAACATTGGTACTATTCGCCTAAACAACTAAAACTTTCCGAGGGAGTAATTAACCCGAGGCTTAATTAATTCAACCCCCCCTGGGCCAGTGCTCGATTTGAGTGTTGGTCCAAACTAGAGTCGTGTGCGGGGCCCCCCTTGGCAACTTGGGTATTTCGGCCATTGTACGCTGTGCTCATCCGGTCGTGGCCTGATACTAGATACGCGCGGCTACTATCAGGGTGTCAGCACGCCGGGAGGATTTGCTGGATTAGCCTTACCTTAGTTCGGAGTATCTTGAGCACGAGATTCCGAGGATACTCGGGTCTTCCCACTTTGGAGTTGCGACTCCGCGGATCGTGGGCTTGTAATGGGTCAGGTTGGAACACCCCTGCAGGGTTATGAACTTTCGAAAGCCGTGCCCGCGGTTATGTGGCAGATGGGAGCTTGTTAATATCCGGTTGTAGATAACTTGACACAATGTTTCTAATACACTACCAGCGTGTGTTCCGTGACTGTCAATTTCCGAATAGGGATTCGGGAGTTGAACACGGAGGGGTTATGTTTGTTGAGCTTGTAGCTAGGATCACTTCGTGATTACTTCTAGACCAAGGCTTCTCTTCTCGCACTCTCTCACGTAAGCTAGTTGCTAGTTGCTGCTGCAGACACTTATTCTTTTCTTCAGCCTTATCCTCTCCCAAGGCTTAAATAGTCTTGTTACCCGGGAACGGGATTGCTGAGTCCTCTGTGGCTCACAGTTACTTCACCACCCCCAGATGCAGGTCCAGCTGTGAGCTATCCAGGAGATGGCACCGAGCTAGACTGGGAGTTCGAGGAGGAGCGTAGTCGGTACTATGTTCGCTATCCGGATGATCAGTAGTGGAGACTACTACTAGGATTCGATCCGACCTGTGGTTTATTTATTTAAGTTTGGTATCTTGCATTTGGATATTGCCCTTAGAGGGTTGTGATGTTCTTAATGTATGATGTTTGAGACATGTATTGTATTTGTGTGATGTGGCGAGTGTAAGCCAACTATTTTTGTTTACAATCCCCTTTTTTACATGAGATGTGCAAAGATTACCAAACTTGAGATCATTCTAGGATGGACTTATGCCTTTAAGTCGTGCCTCGACACGTAGGAGGTATAACTCCATCCTGGGCATTACAGTAACCACGAAGATTTTCCATAAGACCAAAATGTCTCATTTGTTCATCAAGTTCACTATCGTCTTCCTCATCATAGTATCCATGTTCCTCATCGTCATGTGATTGGTCAACACCTAGAGAGAGAGAGATTCATTAGAAGTATGACTGTAACAATGTTCATCTCTATGAATTCTAATGACTTCGAAAATGATATTGCTAACTATTCCAACATCTCCTTTGGCAAGCATAAGTTCACGAAGCTCAAACAAACAATTACCAAACTTAGGATCACTAGTACTCATCTTATTTAAGGCAATAGACTTATGGAGAATCTCATCTAGATTTTTCAAGGAATAATTTGGGAATCGTTCCTCTAGAAATCTCCATATAGTATAAGCACATTCAAGAGTTGGCAAACATACAAGCAAGTTTCTAGGCAATCCTTTAGTGATAAGATTAACCGTCCTAAGATTTCGAACCATGTCAAGTTTCTCATTGAAAGTAGGATTTGAAGCATCAATGGGGGTCATACAAGGATTATCAATGTACTTCTTCAAATGATATTCATTGAAGATCTCAAGCATCTCATTTTTTCATTCATGAAAGTACTCTCCATCAAGCATAGGCAGTCTACGTCTAATACTCCCCAACGTAGACTCATCCATCTTCCTCCAATGGTGATTAAACGAAAGCAATGGAGACCAATGCTCTGATACCAATTGAAAGGATCGAGAAGAGTATGTGTCTAGAGGGGGGTGAATAGACTCTAGCAAGAAAAGTGGCAGCTCTTAACATACTTGATGTTTGAATAGATATTTAGCACATGTTTAACTTTCACAATACACAATAAGCATGCATGACAAGAGTATATAGGTATTGTGAATTAAAGCATGCAACTTTGACCACTTGACCAAAGCAAAATCAAGCCTTTTCCCAATTTTAGTTCTTGGCAGATTTTAGCAACTTAGCACAAGTCAAGCAATCAACCTACACATGCAATTCTAAGAGTGTAGCAGCGGAATGTAAAACAATTGCATATGAAGGTTAAAGGAGGAGTTTAGAGGGAGCAAATGCAAGTCAAGACAACGATGTTTTTTGTCTTGGTTCCGATAGGTGGTCCTATCGTACATCCAAGTTGATGGAGACTTAAACCCACGAAGGGTAACGGCTGCGTGAGTCCACGGAGGGCTCCACCCACGGAGGGTCCACGAAGAAGCAACCTTGTTTATCCCACCATGGCTGTCGCCCACGAAGGACTTGCCTCACTAGCAGTACATCTTCACGAAGTAGGCGATCTCCTTGCCCTTACAATCTCCTTGGTTCAACTCCACAATCTTGTCGGAGGCTCCCAATTGACACCTAACCAATCTAGGAGACACCACTCTCCAAAAGGTAATAAACGGTGTGTTGATGATGAACTCCTTGCTCAAATGCTTCAAATGATAGTCTCCCCAACACTCAAACAACTCCTCACAGATTTGGATATGGTGGAAGAAGGATTTGAGGGGAAAGCAACTTGGGGAAGGCTAGGGAACAAGATTCATATGGTAGGAGTGGAATATCTTCATCTCAACACTTGAGTAGGTGGTTCTCTCTCAGAACATGAATGATGGAAGTGTAGCTATGTTCTGATGGCTCTCTCCACGAGTAAAGAGTGGGTGGAGGGGTATATATAGCCTCCACACAAAATCTTACCGTTACACAGAATTTACCAAACTCGGTGGGACCGATTCAAAGAACTCGGTCAGACCGATTTAGTTCATAATGTGACCGTTAGGTATTTCGGTGGGACCGATATGATCAACTCGATGGGACCGATTTCATTAGGGTTAGGGCATAACGTAATTTTGGTGGGACCGATTACACAAACTCGGTGACACCGATTTTGGTAATAAGTACATAGAGAGTTGGTCAGGCAAACTCAGTGGGACCGATTCACTCATTTTGGTGAGATCGAAATGGTACGAAGAGGCAACAGAGATTTTGCATTACACACTCGGTGGGACCGATTGCACGTCTCGGTTAGACCAAAAGTATTGCAACAGGCAACAGAGAGTTTGCAATCCCATCTCGGTGAGACCGAGATCCCTTTCCGTGAGACTGAAATGATTAGGGTTTCTGGTAGTGGCTATGCCAAATGAACTCGATGGCGCCGGATAGATATTTTTGGTGGGGCCGAGTTTGACTTTTGGTTTGGGACAAATGTGAATGTGGGAAAGTGGTTTAGGGTTTTTGGAGCATATCACAAAGCATCTTGAGCAAGCAAGCCATTAAGCAACACCTCATCCCATTTTAATATTATTGGCTTTCCTATGGACTCAATGTGATCTTGGATCACTGAAATAGAAAATGTAGAGTCCTTAGCTTTGAGCATGAGCCAATTCTTTGTACTTAACATCTTAAAGGGGTTCCACATCCTCTAGTCCATGCCACTCCATCTGTTTAACTTGTCTATACTAGATGGAAGTATTAGTCCAACAAGAGATGTGTTGACATTAATTACCAAAATCTCCAAGGGAGCACTTGTGCTTTCAGGGTGCTACCTTACCTGGCCTGGGACCATTTGCGTATTTTGGCTCACGTGTATGATAGTGTCGCTAGCATCCATATGACAGAGAACCCTGGCCGACATGAGTTTGTAAACCAAAAGTTTCGCTAAATTACAGGGACATGCATACATGACCCAGCAACGAACGTGTCGGTCATCAATGTATGAACCCATGTCGTAGCAAGCTACAAGGACTTAAATGAACAACGTGTGACATTTCCCTGAAGGGACAGACACAGGAACGAAGAAGGACACATGCCGGCCAGCCTAAGTGTTCCGGAGCAGTAGCAATCTACCAAGGCTCAGTGGAAGCACTAGGAGGCATTTCCCCATAAGATGGGCTACCAAGGGTAAACAACTAGGTGTGGGATCCCACAAATAGAAATACACATTACACGTACGCATAACATGCAAGTATGTGTTGTACAACATGGCATCACAACATAACTCAACAACTCATATAGATAAAGGCCCAGAAGAGCCATCATAGCATTTATTACAAGAAGTGGGTCTCATGACCCAGCATACAGAGCATACAGGCAACGGAAGCATAAACATGTCTGAGTACATACATCTGAAAAGGAAGAAGGCTATCAAGCCTGACTATCTACTAGACCCTCACAAGGGTATAAGATCGTAGCTGAGGTAACAAACTAAACGTCGAAGTCCACGCGGAACTACTAGTGAGACCGAAGTCTCTCTTCAAAAACATAAATTAAGAAAACGTGAGTACAAATGTACCCAGCAAGACTTACATCAGAACTAGCTACATATGCATCAGTATCAACAAAGGGATGGTGGAGTTTAATACCAGCAAGCCAGCTTTGACTCAGTGGCTATCCTGAACTACGACTGCCAGTAACTCTTTTGAGGTGGCGCACACGAGTCCACATATTCACCAATTAATACACCACTATGGATCCGCTCGCGTCGCCCTACGAGAAGGCCGTCCATAGCACTCACGCTTATCTTGCGCATTTTATAGTATCAACTTTCAATTGTCTATGAACTGTATAGGCAACCCAGAGGTCCTTTATCGCGAACGTGGCTATTCGAATAGATGACATTAACCCTGCAGGGGTGTACTTCTTCACACAAACTCTCGCCACTTACCGTCATGTACACGTCATGTATCTCAGCAACCTTCAAGCGGAAGACTGGCGAGGGTGTAGGCCACGACCTGACTAACCACACAAGTCTCTAGTCCAGGTTTATCGCCTATTTGGGTTCCATCCGCAAGGCGATCCGGCCGGGGTGTCGCTCACGGCCCCAAATGATGTGTACATAGTTCCCGAGACACCAAACGGGCGACTTGGTACACCGAGCCATGGTGTATCTACCGCGTCATAGCCCACCCCTAGGGTCAGCACTACGCACGGCCTCCAACACATATCCTACAAACACCAGAGACTAGTTGCAACTCCTGGACAGAGAACAACGCGATTAATAAGTCGAGAGAGTCAATTAAGGATCCCAATGTGTGGTAGTAGTTGTTCATGGATCACAAACACAGAACTCGGTTCCTGAGGACAGTTTCAATGAGACAATCCACCATGTACTCCTACATGGCCTCTCACCGCTACCTTTACCAAATCGTGTTCACACACTTAGCTCTCAACAGTAAGACATGTTCACGACATTCCGATTCATCCCCGATGAATCAGACCTGACTCAACTCTAAGCAGCAGCAGGCATGACAACAAGCATGAATGAGTAGGTACAACATGGCTCAAACAACTCCTACTCATGCTAGTGAGTTTTAACTATTTACTATGGCAATGACAGGTCATGCAGAGGAAAGGGGTTCAGCTACCGCAGCAAATAGCAGTTGAATCATTGTTGTCCTAATGCAGTAAAAGACAGCAAGAGCGAGAGAGTGGGATTGTATCCGAATGTTCAATGGGGTTTGCTTGCCTGGCACTTCTGAAGATAGTATAGTTCTTCATTGGTGTCATCGATCTAATCATCGGAACCGCGTCTACTGAGAGGGGACAAACACTGGTAACAGAGAAAGAACACAATAAATGCAATGCAACAATATTGTTGCATTGCATTTATTGTGTTCTTTCTCTGTTGCCAGTGTTTGCCCCCTCTCAGTACACGCGGATATTGTTGCATTGCATTTATTGTGTTCTTTCTCTGTTGCCAGTGTTTGTCCCCTCTCAGTAGACGCGGTTCCGATGATGAGATCGATGAAACTGATGAAGAACTATACTATCTTCAGAAGTGCCAGGCAAGCAACCCCCATTGAACATTCCGATACAATCCCACTCTCTCGCTCTTGCTCTCTTTTACTGCATTAGGACAACAATGATTCAACTGCTATTTGCTGCGGTAGCTGAACCCCTTTCCTCTGCATGACATGTCATTGCCACAGTAAATAGTTAAAACCCACTAGCATGAGTAGGAGTTGTTTAAGCCATGTTGTGACTACTCATTCATGCTTGTTGTCATGCCTGCTACTGCTTAGAGTTAAGTCAGATCTGATTCATCGGAGATGAATCCGAATGTGGTGAACATGTCTTACTGTTGAGAGCTAAGTGTGTGAACATGATTTGGTACAGGTAGCGGTGATAGGGCATGTAGGAGTACATGGTGGATTGTCTCATTAAAACCGTCCTCAGGAACTGAGTTCTGTGTTTGTCATCCATTAACAGCTACTACCACACATTGGGGTCCTTAATTGACTCTCTTAACTTATTAATCGCCTTGTTCTCTCTCTAGGAGTTGCAACTAGTTTCTGGTGTTTGTAGGATATGTGTTGGAGGTCGTGCGTAGCGCTGACCCTGGGGGTGGGCTATGACGCGGTAGATGCACCGTGGCCCGGTGTACTGAGTCGTCCGTTTGGTGTCTTGGGAACCCTGTAGACATCGTTTGAGGCCGTGAGCGACACCCCGGCCGGATCTCCTTGCGGATGGAACCCAAATAGGTGATAGACCTGGACTAGAGACTTGTGTGGTTAGTCAGGTTGTGTCCGGCACCCTCGCCAAGCTTCCGCTTGAAGGTTGCCGAGATACATGACGTGTACATGGTGGTAAGTGGCGAGATCGTGTGTGAAGAAGTACACCCCTACAGGGTTAACATCATCTATTCGAATAGTCACGTACGCGGTAAAGGACCTCTGGGTTGCCTATAAAGTTCATAGACAAGTGAAAGTTGATACTCTAAAATGCGCAAGAGAAGCATGAAGGCTATGGATGGCCTTCTCGTAGGGAGACGCGAGCGGATCCATAGTGGTGTATTGATTGGTAAATATGTGGACTCGTGTGCGCCACCTCAAAAGAGTTACTTGCAGTCGTAGTTCGGTATAGCCACTGAGTTAAAGCTAGCTTCCTGCTATTAAACTCCACCATCCCTTTGTTGATACTGATGCATATGTAGCTAGTTCTGATGTAAGTGTTGCTGGGTACATTTGTACTCACGTTTGCTTAATTTATGTTTTCGCAGAGAGACTTCAGTCTCACTAGTAGTTCCGCATGCACTTTGACGTTTAGTTTGTTACCTCAACTACGGTCTTGTACCCTTGGGAGGGTCTTGTAGATAGTCAGGCTTGATAGCCTTCTTCCTTTTCAGATGTCTGTACTCAGACATGTTTATGCTTTCGTTGCCTGTATGCTCTGTATGCTGGGTCATGAGACCCATTGCTTGTAATAAATTCTATGATGGCTCTTCTGGGCCTTTATCTATATGAGTTGTTGAGTTATGTTGTGATGCCATGTTGTACAACACATACTTGCATGTTATGCATATGTGTAATGTGTGTTGCTATGTGTGGGATCCGACACCTAGTTGTTTACCCTTTGTAGCCTATCTTATGGGAAAATGCCTCCTAGTGCTTCCACTAAGCCTTGGTAGCTTGCTACTGCTCCGAAACACTTAGGTTTGCCGGCATGTGTCCTTCTTCATTCTTGTGTCTGTCCCTTCAGGGAAATGTCAAGAGTTGTTCCTTTAAGTCCATGTAGCTTGCTACGACTTGGGTTCATATGTTGATGACTGACACGTTCGTTGCTAGGTCATGTATGCATGTCCCTATAATTTAGCACCACTTTTGGTTTACAACTAGTCATGTCGGCCCGGGTTCTCTGTCATATGGATGCTAGCGACACTATCATATACGTGAGCCAAAATACTCAAACGGTCTCGGGCCAGGTAAGGTGGCACCCGTGGTGATACCGTGCGTGAGGCCGCAAAGTGATATGATGTGTTACATGCTAGACCGGTGTGACTTAGGATCGGGGTCCCGACAAGAAGACCAAGCTTATATTGTTGTCAGGAACTTTGTGCACATCTTTCCTTCATGGAAAGATTATACCACAGACACAGAACAATTTCCAACAGCGAAAGTAATGTACTAATGTTGTTCATGGTAATTATCGCATATGTTTCTGCTGACAGAAGGCACAAGATTTCATTCTTTTAAATAGGCGAGGACCAAACTTGATAGTCAAGACGAGCAATGGTTGCTTGCACTTTTCAAGAACTCGTCGATGAAGTATGGTTCATACCTGAGGCAAGCGCACAACGATGGCAAGCCTCTAAACGAAATTTCTGTAAAGTCTCTGGTGCTACATTTATTAGACAGTGACTGGAATAATCTTGTTACACATTGGTCTCGTCTGCAGCGTAAGGTCTTGTCTATGATATCACATCATAATTTGAATTACTTTGCTGCATGTACCTTCTGTCTCACTTGTATGAAAATTATTTGCAGGAGAACAATCATTCTCAAGGGACCACAGAATCTCGCAACATTGCTCTTGTGAGTACCTCTTGCCCTGTATGACCATACTTACTTTCAAAGCTGGTTGATTATGTAGCATCACTGCACATGGTAGCCTTGTTATCTTCCATTTGGTGGACATTATAAGATCGGTATCAAATCTTTCATAAATTTAGAATCAACCCAATGCTTTTGAAGAGTTTTAGCTCTTCAGCCCTCTTGTAAGGATGGAACGTCTTCTATCACTGTACTTACATTAGCAGCTACTCCCTCCTTCCCATAATATAAGAGTGTTTTGTATTATACATTA
The DNA here is from genome assembly GCA_902687465.1 of Secale cereale. Taxonomy (NCBI): domain Eukaryota; kingdom Viridiplantae; phylum Streptophyta; class Magnoliopsida; order Poales; family Poaceae; genus Secale; species Secale cereale. Next base: position 559,956,780 of record LR738711.1, on the reverse strand, counting down.
GTGTACAAAACACTCTTATATTATGGGAAGGATGGATTGGTTCATTGTGTACCATTCTGCATCTTATCTCCCTCGCCCACCATTTACTTAAAAATATCAGATCTATATTTAATCTTACCAAAAAGTTGAATACACGGACAATGGTAGTGCAGAAGTGTAGCCCATTGCTCTTGTCAGTACATTTTGTCCTGTAACGCTTGTACTTACATGGATTGGTATTTGATTATGTAGCATCAATCTGCATCTTATCTTCATTGTCCTCTATCCCTTCCAGTATTATCATATTTATAATTACTCTCTACAAAATGTAGAGTACATGCAATGCTTATGAAGAACATTATGTGCTGAAATTCTTGAGTTATCCTTCCCTTGACATGGAGAAGGGCATTATAAAACCAGTGTTAATTGTTAATTTGAGTTAGTCCTTCTAAATCCTTTTATCCTCAACTGCTATATAATTTTCTCATACTCCCTATCTTCAACATCTGTTTAGTTTGTTGTTTCTATCAACATGCATGTTCGCAACAACTGTAAGTTCCAAGTCTTAGTTCTAAAACCAAATTCCTTATTCGTACGATGCAGATCACTCAATGCTCCCTATGTATGCATGTTTTTGTGGATCTATAATCCAGTGTGTGGTGAAGCACCCCACATTTGCACCTTGTCATCTCCTGTTTTATCTTACTGATGGGGCTGACAATATGAACAACATGCCATGCACATTAACACAAATAGATACAATGATTGTCTTTGCCCTTCATCTATGCTTGTTTTGTCGACATAGTAATCCATTAGTGTGGTGAAGCTCCCCGCATTATGAACAATGTCAAAGTATGATATTGATATTTTGAACTGACTCTTTATTCTAAATTAAAATTGGATGGAATTGATAGCATAGATACCATCTTTGTTTATACATGTGTAAAACATGTCATCTCTCTGCTTGTTTTAGGGTGATATGCCTGATGGCATGCACAAGTATGATGAAGGCTGTGAGACAAACCCAACATATATTGCAGCAAAGAAGGCAAAACATCTTGAAGATATCAAGACAACCCCAAAGTCATGTCTTGATACAGTGTTCAAGTTACTTGAGACTAGCAGTCAGACAAGCTCACATAATTCGCTGTCTGAACCAGTTCGCCTTCATCAGTCTCAAGTTCAAGCAGAAAGGCACTCTGCAACTCAATTTCGACTTGAAGTCCAATCTCTAAGGAAGATCGCACAGAACACCAATGAGAGCCTCATTGCTAAACAACTACACCTGGAAGCTATGACCGACATACTAGGCCGGTCTCATAGCCTTGCTCAGCGCTTGCGCAGAAGCTCCCGCTCAAGGCTAACCATTCTTGAACTGTCTTGGAAGTGGTCTTGGTTCAGTATTATTTTGTTACGTGCAATGGCGCCCAGTTTTTGTAATCTGCTTCTTTGTTGCTTTACGATCACTCGTGGCGAACTTCGATGCCTAGTGGATATAATATACCGTAAATCCTTTATTGTATAGTGTAGGTTTGTTCTAAGTTAGAACCCGAGTAGTTTTGTTCTTAATTCCTACTATTTATCGTATACGCCATCATTCCCTATTTGAAAAAAACGGCAAAAATGTGACGTAGTCGACCGGGCTGAAACTTTCGCCTCTAACAGGCCTGTATTTTAGCGAGCCGCAATTGGGCATGTACGCAACTTTCTTGGGCCTTAAAGGCCATTGGGGCCCTTCACACTTTGTGCCAGGCCCACAACTTACACGGGCCTACATTCGGCCTTTTGTTGACCCAACGCTTAGTTGGGCCCATGTTGCTTTGGGCCGTAAACATACTGAATATTCTACTGGCCTATTGAAGCCGAGAAGATACCATGAGCCTTTAGGAGGCCGAAATGCATGTTGGGCCCAAAAGTCGTCCACGGGCCTTTAGCAGGCTGAAATGTAGACCGGGCCACTATTGGTCCAGTTATATGACGGGCCATTACCAGGCCGAAACATATCTGGGGCCTTAGTTGGCCCACTAATATCATGGGGCTTTAAGAGGCAGAAAGCTTAGTAGAGGCATCAACAGGCCAAATTTTAGACATGCCTTTAACGGGCCCAAAGTCATGTTGGGCTGAATTGTTGCCACCTTGATTACGGATCGTTAGTTGGCCGGATGTTGCGTCGAACTATATATGGCCCATGGGCAAAACATGTCATTCCCAGGCCGAAAGACACACCGGGCTGAAATCGACCCATGTCTTCATCGGGCCTCTAACAGGCTGAAATGTCACTTTGCCGTAATTGGGCCCAAATACTCGACAAAACTTTAATGGGCCAAATCTGGCTTTGGGCCGTAATTGGGCCATGTTTAAGTAGACCGTTAGTGGGTTGGCCCAATAGTACCTGAGTAAATTCTACATGCCTTTAGCTGGGCCGTCCCATTTAATATTTATGGGCCACTTTTTGGCTGGTCCACGTGTCAACATATCATAGGCGCATCTCGCCCATTGGATGAGTGAAATCTGTGACAACGCGAAGATGACACGTGGTTTCGTAGGCCAATGAGAATTTTACACGTGGAAAATCGCCAGTGGTCGTGGCTGTTAGCGGGTTATCGGAACCAAAACTGGACCAGATAGCTTAACGGTGATGCGTTACGATGGATGCCATGTGTCGGTTACCCTTGAAGAAAGCACTTCCATAATGCGGCATTTATCGTCATGGAAGTGGACACTTCTGTGATGATAATTGTGGTATTGTCATGGAACACTTCTACGACAACACAGGTATGACTGTCTTGATTCTGTCATAAAATCGTCATGGATGTACATGCATGACACCAAACATGAGCTACTGTGACAAACACGTATTATCATAGAAGTGTTTTTTTGTACTCTCGGTCCGGATGTTTTGTGTCATCCTCCAGTGAAGTAGCAGTTTCAGTGAAATCATCGCTCAACTGAGCATGTAACTTTTTGATTTGACTACGCTTGCATCGATAGTTGCGACGTGAGTTAGCATTTTTTTATCTTGCATTACGCACAGACCAAGACAGTCGATAATTAGACATATCGAGCCTCTTGAAGAGCTTAGTTTTGCTTTCTTGTATGAGTGGGGAGTGAGAGCTCGATGTAGTGGTGGCACTACTTTTTAGGAGAGTATGAGCCTCGGTGATCAGAGCCTTACTTTCCTCCTTATCCTTAGTGACAGCAAGTTTCTTGGCCTTCTTGGTTTTAGCGGTATGGAGGGACATCGGGTCCTACGTCGGGTGATAGTGGGTATTGCTTCCATGTTCAACGCCTACCATAGGTGGTAGTGATCCAAACTAGAGCACACTTGGTGTTGAAGTTTGTCTCATAGCTTGTTCCATGGTGATGACGGGGAAGGACTCACCTACAAAAGGGAATCCTTCCGTTAGTATACCGTCGTAATATACATGCTCATCAAACATTATATAAGCAATAACAGATCATTATCAATCAATCGCTTAAGTCCAAGACAAATCTTCTTTCTCACGTGTATTCTTGTTTTTTCACCCATGCGCATTGAGCCTAGCTTCAATATAACATCCATCTCGGTATGGATGCAGATTGAGTTTTTTACTATTCAAACATCAACTTGTGCACTTCTTTGGGACAATAGAGCACCAACGAGGCATAGGTGTACGAATGACAATGTAGCGAACACGATCCCAATGGATCGAAGTCTCTGTGCTTAATTGTCATCCCTCTATCGTTATGGTGACACACATAATACTTGAGGATTTATAACAGAGTTTCAATTACACACCTATTACATCGAGATCCTCATAAAGAGTATTATTACAAAAATATGGGTGAAGGCCATCTAAAAACAATAAACTGCGGAAGCATCGAAGAGAAGTTGAGTCCATCCAACTCCACGGCAAACACTGAGTGCATGACTATGACCCATCGCACCTTAATCTTCGTTGGAAAACTCTGCAACATGAGACATTGCAGCCGTGTAGGTCAGCACATTGAATATGCTGGCAAAGTCACACTGTAGCAATAATGATGAACAAATATCTACTACTACATGCATATTTGGCTGGTGGAGGTTGTAAGATTATTTTTGCATAAAGCTAATTTTTCCCTACAACAAAGGAATAAATTTTATTTACTACTAAGTTGTATGAATCAAATATTGAGAAGGTTCCTCCATCTCAATCCCAAAATCACCAATGTCATTAGTAACCCAACAGTTTAATTAATAGACTGATGAGATCAGTCCATAATTCAAATACCCGGATACTGAAGATGTCCATTACCGAGGACACGGCTACTCATGAATAGATTGTACACTCTGCAGAGGTTTGCGCACTTTTCCCCACAAGACTGGATCTCCTCCGTTGAATTCCTCGCACTGCCTGATGTTTGAGAACCGGATGATCGAGACATAGTCTTTCCGAAGAGGTCCCCTTAACCGATAGATAGGCCGGTACACCTACAATTCCCCTACATCTGCTAGCCTATCATGGAAAGATTTCCCGCAACTTACTCAACTATGTCAGAGCCCATAATGGCTTGGCTGCACATAGAAGTTTCTAGGCATGAAATATCATATGATCCCTTTGAACCTGGGTGGCATTCCATAGGGTGATCACACGGGTCCTCCGGGATCCCCTACAGCAAACACTGGTTTCTCCAGGTGCCTAGGAAAGCCACTGGTTTCTCTAGGGTGCCCAACTATTCTGCTCAGATGTGTATTAATGTTGCCACCTTAAACTTTCCCTTAATTATTATTACTCTCATATGTTGCATGAATCACACATAGCAATCCCCGTCTACGAGCATGGCTAAGCAACATATAACAGAACGAATATTCCCAGGGTGTTTCAAGGATCATAGGTTCCTTGCTGATGATCGTTGAAACCTAGAGACTCGTAGTATCAAGCTTCGCACTCCGGAAATTCTATCGCCTCGCAATCAAACAATAGCATACATAAGCAATCATGCAACAGAATCGAAGAAAAGAACTCGGAAAACTTCGAAAACAAGCAAACAACTCTTGCAACATAAACCAATTCCTAACATCACAAAAATTAGATGAATTTGGCCTTATCAGAAAGTTTAGGTCAAGAGCTTCGATTTGCAAAAAGAATCAACTCAAACGGAGTTACGAAACTCAAGTTACGATCAAAAGAAGCTCAAATTTAAATCTATTTAAAATCTAATTTTAAAACTTTACAAAATAAATTTGAGTTGGATTACTGGATAGATGAGATCAAAACGACGAGTTTGGCGTTGGTTTCATCTAATTCCGATAAACGAGTAAAAAGTAGTGATCGTTTTAAGAGTAGGGATTAAACTGAAAGAAGAAACATCGTGGATAGGTCCTTGACAGAAAATAAGAGAAAAAGAAAAATCTAATTAACAAAAGTTGGTTTTCTAAACCTAACCAGCGAGCGTTCGCTAAAAAAACAAACCTAAAAAAACAAACCGGGTTTACAAAAAACCAATCTAGGGTTTAAAAACCGAAAAGAAAACCGTAAAAAACGGACGGTTCGGGATGGTTCGTACCGGTTTGAGAAAACCGGCCACGGATCGGGTCCGGTGAGCCGAGTCAGGGCTCGGGTCGGGGCTCGGGCGGCGAGGCGGGGCTCCGCCGGCGGTGGCGGGCTCGGGCGGAGGTGGGCGCGGGTGCAGGGGGTGGGGTGGTGCGGCACGGTTGCGGGCGGCGGGGTGGGGTGGCGCGGCGGCGGCAGTAGGCGGTGACTAGCGGCAGCATCGGCTCGGCAGCGGCGGCCACTGGTGGCGGCGGTGCCTCAGTGGCGACTAGCGGCGGCGAGGCGGGCTGGGGAGGAGAGAGGAGGGTGCCGGCTTTTAAAGGCCCGGGGTGAGGGGGCGGCGACGGCCGTGGCCAGGTCGGACTCCGCGGGAGTCCGGCGCGAGCACGCGAGGAAGGCGGCGGCATTGTTGGGCCGGCTGGGCTTCGGCCCAGTTTGGTCCGAAAGTTTTTTTATAAAATATTTTTTCCGAAAATACAGAAAAATAGAAAAAAATACAATAAGTACATTTTTAAAAATCAAAGAAAAGTTCACACGTACTTAGGGCCTTTTTATTGACCTGGTGACCATGTTTGCGCCTAAATGCCAAACATAAAAATAAACTTTTTAGTGCAAATAAAATACCCAAAATGAAAACTTTCGCAAATAAAAATCCAATAAATATATTTTTACTCAAAATTTAATTTCCAACATTTTTATTATGTTTTGAAGAAGTCATATTATCTTCTCTCATTATTTTAAAAATATTGAAAATGAAAATTGGTAAAAATAATATTTGATCCGACCCCACTTGGAAAATAATAAAATTGTGGGTCCTCTTTGGAAACTTCCAACTCTCTCATTTGGGTCCTTTAGTTACATAAAGTCTTTTGGATCAATTTCCAAATAAAATGAAATATTAATAATGCTCAAATGATGAATGCATATGAATGATCTATGTTAACATCCAAATTGAAAATTGGGATGTTACAAACCTACCCCTCTTAAGATGAATCTCTCCCTCGAGATTCGGGTTGGCTAGCAAAAAGGTGTGTGCGGTCTTGTCGAAGGTCTTCCTCTTATTCCCAAGTGGCTTTGTCCTCTGTATGGTGACTCCACTGCACTTTGCAGAACTTGATAACTTTGCTGCGAGTAACAAGGTCGGCAAACTCGAGAATCTTCATAGGTTTCTCCTCATAAGTCAGATCACTTTCTAACTCAATTGCTTCCAGGGGCACTGTATCTCGTAGAGGAATATCGGCCATCTCTGCATGGCTCTTCTTCAACTCGGAAACGTGAACCACATCATGAACTCCGAACAAAGTTTCGGGTAGCTCTTGATGATAAGCTACTTCTCCTCGGCGTTCCAAAACTCTGTACGATCCCACAAATCATGGTGCCAATTTACCCTTAACTCCAAAATGGTTAACACCTCGAAGTGGATACACACGAAGGTATGCTCTATCTCCGACGTCGTAGGTTACCTCTTTGCGTTTAGTATTGGCATAACTTTTCTCTCGGGACTGGGCTATCTTGAGTCTGTCACGGATCAACTTGACTTTCTCTTCTGAATCTATGATTAAATCGGGTCCAAACAGTTTGCGGTCTCCGACTCTATCCCACATCAATGGTGTCCTACATTTCCTTCCGTACAAAGCCTCGAAAGGGGCCATCTACAGACTAGTCTGATAACTATTGTTGTAAGAGAACTCTGCGTAAGGCAAGTTATCATCCCAACTAGATCCATAATCTAGCGCACAAGCTCTCAACATGTCCTCCAAAATCTGATTGACTCTCTCTGTCTGTCCATGTGTTTGTGGATGAAAGGTTGTACTAAACTCAGGCCTAGTACCCAAAGTTTCGTGCAGTTGCTTCCAAAACTTTGAAGTAAACTGTGTTCCTCTATCTGATACGATGGTCCTCGGAACTCCATGCAGACATACGATCCTGGTCATGTATAATCTTGGCCAACTTAGCACTGGTGTAACTGGTTTTCACGGGGATAAAGTGAGCTACCATAGTCAAGCGATCAACTATAACCCAGATAGAATTGAACCCTAATCGTGTCCTGGGTAATCCTGTGATAAAATCCATTCCGAGCTTATCCCACTTCCAATCTGGTATCGGTAACGGCTGTAATAACCCTGCTGGTTTCTGGTGTTCTGCCTTAACTCTCTGATAGACGTCACATACCACTACATACTCGGAAATGTCCTTCTTCATACCGGTCCACCAGAAATTCTGTTTCAAATCCAAATACATCTTGGTGTTGTTCGGGTGTATCGAGTAAGGCGAATCATGGGCCTCCTGAAGAATCAACTTCCTGATCTCCGTGTCATTGGGCACGTATATACGCTCTTCAAACAATAGTGTTCCGTACTCATCCTCACGGAATTCTTCTGCCTTTCCTTGGGTCATTCTGCCCTTTACGGCAATTCCATCATCCATCTTTTGGGCTTCTGAAATCTTTCCCAACAAAGTGGACTGAATCTCCAACGTGGCAACATAGCCTCTAGGGACTATTTCCAACTTTAAGTCTCTGAGATCATCCGCTAACTCCTGGGATAAACCTCCGGTTAAGATAGTGTTAACATAACTCTTGCGACTCAAGGCATCTGTCACAACATTGGCCTTTCCTGGGTGATAATGTAATCTCATGTCTTAATCCTTTATGAGCTCCAACCATCTCCTTTGCCTGAGATTTAACTCTTTCTGCGTGAAGATGTACTTCAAACTCTTATGATCTGTGTAGACATCACAACAGTTTCCAATAAGAAAGTGCCTCCAGGTCTTGAGTGCGTCCACTACGGCTGCTAACTCCAAATCATGTGTGGCATAATTCAACTCATGGGGTCGAAGCTGACATGAGGCGTATGAAAAAACCATTCCTTCTTGCATGAGAACGCCTCCAAGTCCTTGATGTGAAGCGTCGCAATATACTTGAAAATCCTTGCGTATGTGTAGGCTGTAACCAAACGTTTCTTCGTCTCCTGAAAACTGGCCTCACATTCTTCGGTCCAATTGTACTTACTTTCCTTCTTCAACAACTCTGTCATGGGCTTCGCAATCTTTGATAAATTCTCAATGAACCTCCGATAATAACCCGTGAGTCCAAGAAAACTGCGAATCTCTCCAACTGAGGTAGGTGCTTTCCACTCGGTGACAACCTCTACCATGGAGGGGTCTACTGCTATACCATCTCCTGATATAACATGTCCGAGGAATCCAACTTCCTTCAACCAAAACTCACATTTGCTGAACATGGCATATAACTGATGTTCCCTGAGCTTCTCGATAACTAAACGCAAATGTTCCTTGTGCTCCTCTTCATTCTTGGAGTAAACCAATATGTCATCAATGAATACCGCCACAAACTTATCCAAGAACTCCATGAATGCCTTCTTCATCATACTCATAAAATAGGCAGGGGCGTTAGTCAAACCAAATGACATAACCGTATACTCATAAAGCCTATATACCTCATGGTAAAAGCTATCTTAGGTATGTCATCCTCTCGGATCTTCAACTAATGATATCCTGATCGTAAATCGATCTTAGAGAAAACTTTGGCTCCTTGCAACTGGTTGAAAAAATCATTGATCATCGGCAGAGGATACTTGTTCTTGATCGTCACCTCATTCATGCACTATAATCTACCACCATCTGTAATGTACCATCCTTCTTCTCGACTAAGAGCACTAGGGCTCCTGTGAAGAACTTGGTCCAATATAACCTTTCTCCATTAACTCCTTGATTTGCTTCTTAATCTCTTCCAAATCATTGGCGGGCATCCGGTATGGTCTCTAGGATATTGGTTCGGTGCCTGGTAACAACTCAATCAAGAACTCGATGTCTCGATCCGGTGGCATGCCTAGTTATTCCTCTAGGAATACATCGGGGTAGTCCTTTACAACCGGTACTTCCTCCTAAACAACTCTCGAAAGCGCATTCACTTCTGTCCTCTGGGGTGTGTTCCTCGACACATACTTAATCCTCTTTCCTTCCGGGGTGGTGAGGAGAATAGATCTACTGGCGTAATCATTGTTACCCTCAAACTAGGATAGCCAATCCATACCTATGGTTACATTGAAACCCTAGGATTCCAAAATGATGAGGTCGGTGGGAAAATATGCCTCCCAATAGTCAATGGTAACATCCTCGACTAGACATGTACTCTGCTCCACGGGAACTCACTAGCATATGTGACTTAAGGGCTACGGTTGGCAACTTATACTTTTACACAAAACCCCTTGATATGTATGAATGTGGTGCACCAGTGTTAAAAAGAACAAGGCATCCCCAAGGTGAAGAACTTGGTCCAATATAACCATTCTCCATTAACTCCTTGATTTGCCTTTTAAATTTCTTCCAAATCATTGGTGGGCATCCGGTATGGTCTCTAGGATATTGGTTCGGTGCCTGGTAACAACTCAATCAAGAACTCGATGTCTCGATCCGGTGGCATGCCTGGTTATTCCTCTGGGAATACATCGGGGTAGTCCTTTACAATTGGTACTTCCTCCTGAACAACTCTCGAAAGCGCATTCACTTGTGTCCTCCGGGGTGTGTTCCTCGACACATACTTAATCCTCTTTCCTTCCGGGGTGGTGAGGAGAATAGATCTACTGGCGCAATAAAATGTTTCCCTCAAACTTGGATAGCCAATCCATACCTATGGTTACATCGAAACCCTAGGATTCCAAAATGATGAGGTCAGTGGGAAAATATGCCTCCCAATAGTCAATGGTAACATTCTCGACTAGCCATGTACTCTGCTCCACGGGAACTCACTAGCATAGGTGACTTAAGGGCTACGGTTGGCAACTTATACTTTTACACAAAACCCCTTCATATGTATGAATGTGGTGCACCAGTGTTAAAAAGAACAAGGGTTGTAAATGCCTTAACCAAAAACTTACCAACAACTGCGTCTGGTTGCTCGTGAATCTCCTCCACATTGACGTGATTCACCTGTCCTTTGGTGAACGGGTTGGGCTTCTTTCCTGAGCTTCCATTGTCATTTCTGATACGTTCATTTTGCATCATGTTTTCTTACTAATATTTACAATGTTTTTATCCATAATAATACTTTTTTGGAGTAATTCTAATGCCTTTCTCATAATTTGCAACGTACACACCAAGAGGGAGAATTCCGGCAGCTGGAAATCTGGACCTGAAAGAGCTATGTCAGGCCACCTATTCTACCCAACTCCAAACAAGTAGTAACTCCATGGAGAATTTTTATGGAATATTTAAGAAATAGTGGCGCCAATAAACATCAGAGGGGGACAACCAGGTGGACACAGCCCACCTAGGCGTGCCAGGCCCCCCTGGCACGCCCTGGTAGGTTGTGACCTCCTCGGCCCACCTCCGGTACCCATCTTCTAGTATATAAGCCTCTCCAACCTAGAAAAATAGAGGAGATACTTTCGGGACGGAGCGCCACCGTCTCGAGGCGGAACCTGGGTAGGAGCACTTTTGCCCTCCGGCGAAGCGATTCTATCGGGGGAACTTCTTTGGTGAAGGAGGAAATCATTGTCATCATCATCACCAACAACTCTCACATCTTGGGGAGGGCAATCTCCATCAACATCTTCACCAACACCATCTCATCTCAAACCCTAGTTAATCTCTTGTATTCAATCTTGTTACCGGAACTATAGATTGTTGCTAGGGGGTGACTAGTAGTGTTGATTACATCTTGTAGTTGATTACTATATGGTTTATTTGGTGGAAGATTATATGGTCAGATCCATTATGCATATTAATACCCCTCTGATCATGAGCATGTTGATTATTTGTGAGTAGTTACTTTTGTTCTTGAGGTCACAGGAGAAGTCATGTTGCAAGTAATCATGTGAATTTGATATGTATTCGATATTTTTATAGTATGTATGTTGTGATTCCCGTAGTGGTGTCTTGTGAACATCGACTACAGGATACTTCACCATATTTGGGCCTAAGGGAATGCATTGTGGAGTAGTAAATAGATGGTGGGTTGCGAGAGTGACAAAAACTTAAACCCTAGTTTATGCACTATTCCGGAAGGGACCGATTGGATCCTAGAGTTTAATGCTATGGTTAGAATTTATTATTAATATTTTTCTCGTAGTTGCGGATGCTTGCGGGAGGGTTAATCATAAGTAGGAGGTTTGTTCAAGTAAGAACAACACCTAAGCACCGGTCCACCCACATATCAAATTATCAAAGTAGCGAACACAAATCAAATCACCATGATGAAAGTGACTAGATGAAATTCCCATGTACCCTCAAGAACACTTTGCTTACCATACTTGTTACAATTTTTGTTACTTGCTTGTTACAAATTACCTTGCTATCAAACTACTCGCTACTTACAATTTCAGCACTTGCATACATTACCTTGCTGAAAACTACTTGTTATTTCCTTCTGTTCCTCGTTGGGTTCGACACTCTTACTTATAAAAAAGAGTTACAATTGATCCCCTATACTTGTGGGTCATCAAGGCTATTTTCTGGCGCCATTGCCGGGGAGTGAAGCGCTTCTGGTAATTGGAATTTGGTGAGGAAACATTTATATAGTGTGCTGAAATTTATTGTCACTTGTTACTATGGAAAACAATCCTTTGAGGGGTTTGTGCGGGGTATCTTCACCTCGTCCAGAACCACAATTAGCTACCGCTCAACCCGCTGCACCTACTGAAAATATTGAATATGAAATCCCTTCGGGTATGATAGAACAACTTCTAGCTAATCCTTATGCAGGAGATGGAATGGAACATCCTGATATGCACTTGATATATGTGGAACAAATATGTGGATTGTTTATGCTTGCAGGTCTACCCAGGGACAAAGTTACGAAGAAGGTTTTTCCTTAATCTTTGAGGGAAAAAGTATTAGCATGGTGTCGGTGTATTGGGAATGACACCTATGGGATCACAAGAATCCCTACTACGGTTGTGGGGCGCGGGGTTGAGAGAAGAGCGGATCAAACAGATAGCACACGGTTCCTTTACCCAGGTTCGGGCCGCGAGGATGCGTAAAACCCTACTCCTGCTTTGGTGGATTGTATATCTGTGTTCTTCAGCTAGCTATGGGGCGTAAGGAGCTCCAAAAAGCCGAATCCTCCTCCTGGTCGCCTCGGGCCTCCTTTTACAGGGAAAAGGGGTTGCCACAGTGGCACACAGGAGGTGGAAAGGGTACAGTGATGCAAGGTCATCCCTCGCATTAGTTGCAAAGCGCATTTAATGTGTCTTTCTAAGGTGTCCTTGCTTTATCGGGGACGGGGGAGACATCCGTCTTGTCCGTCGCCACTCCTTCTTGTGTCGACACGCTCCCTGGCCAGCAATGCCTGGGATGCCATGTAGGCAGGCAGGCAGCTGAGGTGGCGCAATGGTGGGTCTTCACGAAGATCTGCATGTCGCCACGCAGGTGCCTGCCCAGCTGGTTGGGTCGGCAGCTGCATATGGCGGTGGAGGTTTAGTTGGCGTGGGCCTGATGGTGGCTCTGCAGATGTCCTCGGCAAGGGCCTTGCCGGGGCCCCGGCAAGGGTCTTGCTGCGGCGCCTGCTGTCATCCCCGGTAAGGTGCTTGCCGGAGGTCTTGTGGTCTTCCTTGGCTACGATCCCGCCAAGGGTCGTCGTCTTCTTAGTACATGTCTGACCTTGAATGTCTTCACAAAGATCTGCATGCCACTACGGGGATGTCTCCCGAATCCTTGCCCCATGGGGGCTGTGGACTCAAGGGTGAATCGCTCCGTAGGCGTGGGGCGAGTTGCCGTGGCAAGGGTCTTGCCGGGGCTGCTAAAGTCGGCCCCGGCAAGGATCTTGCCGGGGCTGCTGAAACTAGCTCCCGGCAAGGATCTTGCCGGGGGAATCTGCTTCGTCCCTTTGCTCTTTGTGGTCTTGTTCTCTTGGGCTTCAGTTCCATCGAGCTTTGGTCTTACCCTAGCTCACCTCCCTTGCCGTGCTTGGTGTGGTGGTGCCCGTGGCTCAGACTGCCCATGCACGGTCATAGGGGTACAGAAAGTGTACCCCTCTTTTTGTACACCGACACATGGTATAGGCTATGCGATGATATTGGATCTTGGAACAGGAATCGATTGAACATGGAGTTCCACCAAAAAAATTATCATATGCATCTACTTCATCGTGATCGGAATTACATATATAAATTTTGGCCTCGTGAAGGAGAAAGTATCGTTCAAGCTTGGGGTAGGCTTAAGTCAATGTTATACTCGTGCCCCCAATCATGAGCTCTCAAGAGAAATTATTATCCAGAATTTTTATGCTCAACATTCTCATAATGATCGATCCATGCTTGATACTTCTTGTGCCGGTTCCTTTATGAAGAAAACTATTGAATTCCGGTGGGATCTTTTGGAAAGAGTTAAATGCAATTCTGAAGATTGGGAACTCAACGAAGGTAAAGAGTTAGGTATTAAGCTTAAGTATGATTGTGTTAAATCCTTTATGAATACCAATGCTTTTTCAAAGTTTAGCACTAAGGGCCCGTTCGGAAGTCTGCTGGCTTTCCAAAGTGGCCAGCTTCTCGGGGAGCCAGCGCTAGCGAGCTTCTTGGCGGAGCCAGCGATGCGTTCGGCTGCCCTAGCTCCCATCTACATGGGCTGGCAGACCAGGAAGTAAGCATGAAGCCTAGTTAGGTGGTTTCTCGTACGGGAGAGAATGTATCAGCGAGAGAAACCTATCGATCGAACCGGTACGCTCCCCCAGAGTTCACTTGGCGGTGGCATATCGGGTAATTATGTCCAACTCCGACTCCTTCGATTTTTTAAGCTAGGTTTGACCCGCTTCTCGTTTTTGCACTACGAGGGCAGTTCACTCCGTGAAGCTGGCTTCTAGGAGCTGCCGCGTTCGGGACTGCTCCACGTGCTGACCAAAGAAGCTAGGAGTAGGAGATGATCCGAACGGGGCCTAAATATGGACTTGACTCTGAGATAGTAGCCTCCTTTTGTGAATCTTTTGCTACCCATGTTGAACTCCCTAAAGAAGAGTGGTTTAAATATCAGCCACCTATTAAATAAGAAATTAAAGAACATGTACCAGTTAAAGAAGAAACTATAGTTTATAATGTTGATCCAGTTGTTCCTACTGCTTATAGTGAAAAAAACATTTTCATGTTAGGATTAAGGAACATGCTAGAGTTTTAACTGTGGTTAACAAAAGTTGTATCAAAACACTTAAACCAGAAGAACAAATTAAAGTAGATCCTAATATTTCTATGGTAAAGGATCTCTTGGAAGAAAATGTAGATGGGCATGTTATTTGCTTTAATGAAGAGGCTACTAGAATTACCAAACCCGATGAAAGGGACAAACATAGACCCGTTGTGGGCGTGCCTGTTATTTCAGTTAAAATAGGAGATCATTGCTATCATGGTTTATGTGACATAGGTGCTAGTGTGAGTGCTATTCCCTACTCCTTATACTAAGAAATTATGAATGACATAGCACCCACAGAAATAGAAGACATCGATGTCACTATTAAACTTGCTAATAGAGATACTATATCACCAATTGGGATTGTTAGATATGTTGAAGTCTTGTTTGGGAAGATAAAATACCCTACTGATTTTCTTGTTCTTGGTTCTCCACAAGATGACTTATGTCCCATTATTTTTGGTAGACCTTTCTTGAACACCGTCACTGCTAAAATAAATTGTAAGAAACAAATAGTCGATGTTAGTTTTGGTGATGAGTCTCATGAATTTAATTTTTCCAAGTTTAGTAGAAATGATCATGAAAAAGAACTTCCTAGAAAGGTGGAATTAATTGCTCTTGCTTCTATTGATGTGGCACCTACTGATCCTTTAGAATAATACCTGCTACACCATGAAAATGATTTACATATGCTTGAAAGGAATGAAATAGATAAGATTTTCTTTGAACAACATCCTCTGCTTAAACACAATTTGCCTATTGAAACTCTAGGAGGTCCCCCTCCACCTAAAGGTGATCCTGTATTTGAATTAAAAGAACCGCTAGACACTTTGAAATATGCCTATCTTGATGAAAAGAAGATATATCATGTTATTATCAGTGCTAACAGTTTAGAACACGAAGAAGAAAGATTATTGAAAGTTCTAAGGAAGCACCGAGCTGCTATTAGATATACTCTTGATGATTTAAAGGGCATTAATCCCACTCTATGTGAGCACAAAATTAATATGGAGCCAAATGCTAAACCAGTTGTTGACCATCAACGTCGGTTAAACCCGAAAATGAAAGAGGTGGTAAGAACGGAGATATTAAAACTTCTGGAAGCAGGTATAATCTATCCTATAGCTCATAGTAGATGGGTAAGTCCTGTTCATTGTCTCCCTAAGGAAGGAGGCATTACTGTTGTTCCTAATGATAAGAATGAACTTATTCCACAAAGAATTGTTACATGCCATAGAATGGTAATTGATTTCAGACAATTAAACAAAGCTACTAGAAAAGATCATTACCCTTTGACTTGTATCGATCAGATGCTTGAAAGATTATCTAAGCACACACACTTTTGCTTCCTTGATGGATATTCTGGCTTTTCACAAATTCCTGTTTCTTAACCTGATAAAGAAAAGACTACCTTTACTTATCCCTTTGGAACTTATGCTTATAGATGTATGCCTTATGGTTTATGCAATGCACTTACCTTTCAAAGATGTATGACTGCTATATTCTCTGACTTTTGTGAAAAGATTATAGATGTTTTCATGGATGACTTTTCTGTTTGTGGAAAGTCTTTTGATGATTGTTTAAGCAATCTTGAGCGACTTTTGCAGAGATGTGAACAAACAAATATCGTCTTGAATTGGGAGAAGTGCCACTTTATGGTTAATGAAGGCATTGTCTTGGGTCATAAATTTTCTAAAATAGGTATTGAAGTGGACCAAGCTAAGGTTGATGCTATTGAGAAAATGTCAAGTCCTAAGGACATAAAAAGGTATTCGTAGTTTCCTAGGCCATGCTAGTTTGTATAGGAGGTTTATTAAAGACTTCTCTAAAATTTCTAGGCCTCTCACTAGTCTCTTGCAAAAGGATATTCCTTTTGTTTTTTATGATGATTGTCTCGAAGCCTTTGAAACACTTAATATCTACACCTATTGTTCAACCACATGATTGGAACTTGCCTTTTGAAATTATGTGTGAAGATAGTGATTATGCTGTTAGTGCTATTCTAGGACAAAGAGTTGATAAGAAATTCAATGTTATTCATTATGCTAGTAAAACTCTAGACACTGCTCAAAGAAATTATGCTACTATTGAAAAGGAATTCTTAGCAGTGGTCTTCGCTTGTGATAAATTTAGACCTTATATTGTTGAGTCTAAGGTAACTATTCACACAGATCATGCTGCTATTAAATATCTTATGGAAAAGAAAGATGCTAAACCTAGACTTATTCGTTGGGTCCTCTTGTTACAAGAATTTGATTTGCATAGTATCGATAGAAAAGGAGCTGAGAACCTCATAGCTGATAACTTGTCTAGGCTTGAAAATGTGCTTGATGACCCACTACCTATTGATGATAGTTTTCCCTATGAGCAGTTGGCTACAATAAATGTTGCCAATAGTACTCCTTGGTATGCTGACTATGCTAATTACATTGTTGCTAAATATTTTCCACCTAACTTTACTTACCAATAAAAGAAAAAATTCTTATATGATTTAAGACATTACTTTTGGGATGACCAACTTCTTTATAAAGAAGGAGTAGACGGTATTATTAGAGGTTGTGTACCTAAACATGAACAGGGACAAATCCTACAGAAATGTCACTCCGAGGCTTATGGAGGGCATCATGTTAGAGATAGAACTGCTCATAAGGTATTGCAGTTTGGATTTTATTGGCCTACACTCTTCAAGGATGCTCGTAGGTATGTCTCATCTTGTTATGAATGCCAAAGAATTGGTAATATCTGTAAGCGTCAAGAAATGCCTATGAATTATTCACTTGCTGTTGAACCATTTGATGTTTGGGGATTTGACTACATGGGACCTTTTCCTTCCTCTAATCGATATACACATATTTTGGTTGTTGTTGATTATGTTACTAAATGGGTAGAAGTTGTTCCTACTAGTAGTGTTGATCACAACACCTCTATTAAAATGCTTAAGGAATTTATTTTCCCAAGGTTTGGAGTCCCTAGATATTTAATGACCGATGGTGGTTCACATTCATGGTGCTTTCCATAAAATGCTTGCTAAGTATGATGTTAACCATAGAATTGCATCACCCTATCATCCTCTGTCTACTGGTCAAGTTGAGCTTAGCAATAGAGAAATAAAATTAATTTTGCAAAAGACTGTCATTAGGTCCAGGAAGAATTGGTCTAAGAAATTAGATGGAGCACTTTGGGCTTATAGAACAGCATATAAAAATCCTATGGGTATGTCTCCTTATAAAATGGTTTACGGAAAAGCTTGTCATTTGCCTCTTGAGTTAGAACATAAAGCATACTGGGCCGTTAAAGAACTCAACTATGATTTCAAACTTGCTAGTGAAAAGAGGTTATTTGATATTAGCTCATTAGATGAATGGAGAACCCAAGCTTATGAAAATGCAAAGTTATTCAAGGAAAAAGTTAAAAGATGGCATGACTAAAGAATCCAAAAGCGAGAGTTTAAAGTCGCAGAATATGTTCTTTTGTACAACTCTTGTTTTAGATTTTTTGCAGGGAAACTCCTCTCGAAATGGGAAGGCCCATATGTCGTTAAGGAGGTTTACCGGTCTGGTGCCATCAAAATTGATAATTCTGAAGGTACTAACCTGAAGGTTGTTAACGGGCAACGAATAAAGCATTATATCTCAGGTACGCCCATTAATGTTGAGAGTAATATTATCAAAACTTTGACACCGAAAGAGCACATAAAAAGTCCTTCCGGAACACTCCAGAATCATGAAAATAAGGAGGTACATGATACGGTAAATAAACGGACTCCAAAAAACCCACAAAAATATTGTCTGTCTATTTTGGAATATTCTAAAATTTTGGAAATAAAGAAACTTCCAGGAAGCATCCCCTGGTGAGCACAATACAACAAGGCGCGCCAGGCATGCCTGGTGCGCCCAGGTGGGTTGTTCCCACCTGGGTCACCTCCCGTACTATGGTTTTCTTCCATGTACTTGTCCTCCGAGATAAAAAAAAATCTATATATATTTCCCGAACTTGTTAACCACCGTATCATGGAGAAATCTTCTGTTTTCTTTTCTTGATGTTTTTCTGTCAGATCTGAAATCATGTCGTCTCAAGGCTTAGGAGATGAGAGCCCTCCTCCCCATGAGTCTTTTGATATCTACATTTTTGAGTTGCACATGCTTGGTCCACGGAGGAGGAAGAAGATGAGCCTCTTCCTCCCCGCTTTCAACGGGAGACCAAGGAAGCGTTGGGCAAGATGGAACAGCTCACGATTTTATCTCCACCACCATCTTCTTCACCACCAAAAGAGAACTGAGCATCTGGTATGGGCACTCCCCTTGGCTTCCACCAAGCTTGGGGGAGGTGCCCCGGTATCGTATCATCCCACTATCTTTTTTCTTTTACTCATCTTTATTCAATCTTTTGCTTAGATGAATAAAGTTTAGTGCGATCTTTTCTTGTTTGAGAGTTTTCTAAGTGACATATCATTGTTATCATGCTCAAGTTATATAATAAAGTTAGTTTGAGTTTTTACTTTCTTTACTTTCATGTTGCAAATAAAGAAAATAAAAAGAGAAAGAAAGGTTATAATAGTTTGAATAAAAAGAAAGGAAATAAATTAAGATGATCATATGCTAATCTTATGGTAGGTGATGGCACCACATAAGGAAAAGTATAAGTAGAAAAATTTGTTAGAGATTGACAAACATAGCATTGGTCAATGATGCAACTCATGAAAGAATTAATAAGGAAAGAGAATATTCACATATAAATATACTATCCTAGAAATCATTCGTGACTGTGAGCCCCCATCAAAATATTATATGCCAAAATTGTTGATGTTGGATAAGAAACACAACTTAATGATTTATGTGTGTTCATATTCACATAGAAGTCATATTGTCATAGATCCTTTAACATGTGGTGCTTGCCCAATATCTTTTCTAGCCAGAAATTCTGCAGTAAGTAGAGATACTACTTGTGCGTCCAAAGCCTTAAACCCAAACCTTTTTCGAGAGTCCACCATACCTATATATTGGAAAAGGTAGTGCCTAGGAAGCGCTAGGCAATGGCCAAACGCCTTGCCTAGGGCATAAATGGAGGTCTAGGCAGGGCAAGGAAGGAATTATCTACCCAAGCAAGAAATTAGGCCACATATTGCACTGATATGCCAAACGGCTTATATTCCAATGGCAGTAATCGGTAATTAACTTATTTATATACTCCAAATAATATCAACACCCGTATAATAATCACAAATATACTACGACTAAAAGCTATATTACCGCCTAGGCCGCGCCTAGGGCGTTTAGGCACTGCCTAGGCACTAGGCGAAGGCCGACCGCCTCGCTTACGCCTACCGCCTTTTCCAACCTAACCTACCTATGGATTGAGCAAGATCCTTCAAGTAAGTTATCATCGGTGCAAAAAAGCAATAAAAATTGCTTCTAAATATGTGAGATCATTTAGTGTAAGAGAAAATTGAGCGTTGTATGAACTTGGATGACAAAGAGCAAAAGCAACAGACTGCATAATAAAGGTTGTCATCTTAAGGGGAAATGCAATGTGACGTTCTCTTGCACTAAGGGATTGAGCATGCAAACAAATAAGCGCATGTCAACCTCTGCTTCCTTCTGCGAAGGGCCTTGATACGTCTCCAACGTATCTACTTTTCCAATCCCTTTTGCCCTTGTTTTGGAC
This sequence comes from Secale cereale, assembly GCA_902687465.1. Classification (NCBI taxonomy): domain Eukaryota; kingdom Viridiplantae; phylum Streptophyta; class Magnoliopsida; order Poales; family Poaceae; genus Secale; species Secale cereale. The sequence continues at coordinate 559,936,486 of LR738711.1, read as the reverse complement.
TCTAACTTGCATGATTTGAATGGAACTAACCCGGACTGACGCTGTTTTCTGCAGTATTGCCATGGTGTTGTTTTTGTGCAGAAATAAAAAGTTCTCGGAATCGCCTGAAAATCAACGGAGAATTATTTCGGAAAGTATAAAAAAATATCTGCAAGAAGATCCTCACCGGGGGGCCCACACCCTGTCCATGAGGGTGGGGGGCGCGCACCCTGCAGGGCGCGCCCCTGCCTCGTGGGCCCCCTGATGCTTCACCGACGTACCACCAGATCCTATATCTTCCGTTTCGGGGAGAAAAAAATCTGAGAGAAGGGATTATCGCATTTCACGAGACGGAGCCGTCGCCAAGCCCTAGTCTCTCTCGGGAGGGCTGATTCGGAGTCCATTCGGGGCTCCGGAGAGTGGAGATCGTCGCCATCGTCATCATCAACCTTCCTCCATCACCAATTCCATGATGCTCACCGCTGTGTGTGAGTAATTCCATCATAGGCTTGCTGGACGGTGATGGGCTGGATGGGATCTATCATGTAATCAAGTTAGTTTTGTTAGGGTTTGATCCCTAGTATCCACTATGTTCTGAGATTGATGTTGCTGTGACTTTGCTTTGCTTAATGCTTGTCACTAGCGCCCGGGTGCCATGATTTCAGATATGAACCTATTATGTTTCCATGAATATATGTGTGTTCTTGATCCTATCTTGCAAGTCTATAGTCACCTACTATGTGTTATGATCCGGCAACCCCGAAGTGACAATAATTGGGACCACTCCCGATGATGACCATAGTTTGAGGAGTTCATGTATTCACTATGTGTTAATGCTTTGTTCCGGTACTCTATTAAAAGGAGGCCTTAATATCCCTTAGTTTCCAATAGGACCCCGCTGCCACGGGAGGGTAGGACATAAGATGTCATGCAAGTTCTTTTCCATAAGCACGTATGACTATATTCGGAATACATGCCTATATTGCATTGATGAACTGGAGCTAGTTCTGCGTCACCCTAGGTTATAACTTCTACATGATGAATGGCATCCGTCATAATTTCCCATCACCGATCCAATGCCTACGATCTTTACCTATATTGCTAGTTGCTTATTTACTTTTCTGTTGCTACTATCACAAAAACACTATCGTTACTTTTATTGCCGCTACGGCCACTATCATATTACTTTGCTACTAAACTATCTTTCTGCCGATATTAAGTTTCCAGGTGTGGTTGAATTGACAACTCAGCTGCTAATACTTAAGAGTATTCTTTGGCTCCCCTTGTGTCGAATCAACAAATTTGGGTTGAATACTTTACCCTCGAAAACTGTCACGATCCCCTACACTTGTGGGTTATCAAGACTATTTTATGGCGCCGTTGCCAGGGAGCATAGCTCTATTCTTTAAGTCACTTGGGATTTATATCTATTTATCACTATGAAGAATTTGAAGGACTCAAAAACCAAGATCTTACCCTCAACTACGAGGGGAGGTAAGGAACTGCCATCTAGCTCTGCACTTGATTCTCCTTCTGTTATGAGTAAACTTGCGACACCTACTCCTGCTATTGAATCCGATATGTCATACGTTCTTGATGATGCTACTTCTACTATGTATGATGAAACTACCTCTATGCCTGATACTGTGCCACAAGGTGAATTTCTAGATGAACAAATTGCTAAGGTTAGGGAGAGTGCAAATGTTGATGATATTTATGAAAGTGATGATGAAACTACTCCCAATAGATATGAATTGCCTGTTGTTCCTGAGGGCTATGTTATGGATGAAGAAACTGCTAGAGACTTTCTTGCTTGCAATGATAGATATGATCTTAAGAAGTTATTAGCTAAGTTGAAAGGGAAGTCCTTGAACGCTAGAATGAAACATGACCCTGCTTTTGCTACTTCGCCTATCTATGTCACTGATAAGGATTATGAATTCTCTGTTGATCCTGAGTTAATTACTTTGATTGAATCTGATCCTTTCCATGGCTATGAGTCTGAAACTGTTGTGGCACATCTTACTAAGTTGAATGATATAGCCACCCTGTTTACCAAAGATGACAAGATTCGCTACTACTATATCCTTAAAGCTATTTCCTTTCTCGTTAAAGGGTGATGCTAAGACTTGGTTTAATTCTCTTGATCCTGGTTATGTGCGTAGTCCCCAGGATATGATGTATTACTTCTCTGCTAAATATTTTCCCGCTCATAAGAAACAAGTTGCCTTACCGGAAATATATATCTTTGCTCAAACTGAAGAAGCGAGTCTCCCACAAGCTTGGGGGAGGCTTCTCCAGTTACTAAATGCTTTGCCTGATCATCCTCTTGAGATGCATGATATACTTGATGTCTTTTATAATGGACTAACTGATGCTTCCAGAGACCACCTGGATAGTTGTGCTGGTTGTGTTTTTAGGGAAAGAATGGTGGAACAAGCTGAATTATTATTGAATAATATGCTAGCCAATGAAAATAATTGGACACTTCCTGAACCAGCCCCTAAGCCAACTCCGAAGAAGAGAGGTGTTCTATTTCTCAGTCCTGAAGACATGCAAGAGGCAAAGAAATCTATGAAAGAAAAAGGTATTAAAGCTGAAGATGTTAAGAATTTACCACCTATTGAAGAAATACATGGTCTTGATAACCCGACGCAGGTAGTAAAGGTAAATTCTCTTTATAGATTTGATGAAGGTGATATTCCTTGTTATAAGTCTGCTAGCCAATGCCTAGATGAGTTTGACAATTTCATTGTGATACAAGAAAACTTCAATGCTTATGTTGGTAGACAATTACAACACAATGCTCATATGATTGAACGCTTGAGTGATTATCTGTCTAGTGCTAAGGGTGAACTAAAACTTATTAGTAAACATGCTTCCATGGTCACCACTCACGTAGAACAAGTAATTAAGGCTCAGAATGATTTGCTCAATGAATTAAATAGTAAGAACAATGATAATGCCATTAGGGTTGTGACTAGAGGTGGTAGAATGACTGAGGAACCTCTGTATCCCAAAGGCCACCCTAAGAGAATTGAGAAAGATTCTCAGAGAGCTAATTTAGATGCACCTACTTCTTCTAAGAAGAAGAAAAAGAAAAATGATAGGACCTTGCATGCTCCTAGTGAACCTGTAGCTGACACACCTGAGAACCCCAATAATATATATGTTTCTGATGCTAAGACACAATCTGGTAATGAACATGAACCTAGTGATAATATTAATAATGATGTTCATGATGATGCTCAACCTAGCAATGATAATGATGTAGAGATTGAACCTGCTGTTGATCTTGATAACCCACAATCAAAGAATCAACGTTATGATAAGAGAGACTTTGTTGCTAGGAAGCACGGTAGGGAAAGAGAACCATGGGTTCAGAAACCCATGCCTTTTCCTCCGAAATCATCCAAGAAAAAGGATGATGAGGATTTTGAGTGCTTTGCTGAAATGATTAGACCTATCTTTTTGAGTAAGCGTTGGACTGATGTGCTTAAAACAAATCCTTATGCCAAGTATATGAAATATATTATTACCAACAAAAGAAAGATACCTGAAGTAGAAATTTCCACCATGCTTGCTAATTACAATTTTGAGGGTGGAATGCCTAAGAAATTAGGAGATCTAGGAGTACCTACTATACCTTGCTCCGTTAAGAAAAACTATGTTAAAACTGCTTTGTGTGATCTTGGAGCCTGTGTTAGTGTTATGCCTCTCTCTTTATATCGTAGACTTTACTTGAGTAAGTTGACACCTACTAAAATATCTTTGCAAATGGCTGATAAATAAACTCCTATACCTGTCAGTATTTGTGAGGATGTGCCTGTTGTAGTTGCAAATGTTACTATTCTAACGGACTTTGTTATACTTGATATTCCCGAGGACGATAGTATGTATATTATTCTTGGAAGACCCTTTTTGAATACTGCAGGGGCTGTTATTGATTGCAACAAAGGCAATGTCACTTTTCATGTCAATGGTAATGAGCATACGGTACACTTTCTGAGGAAACAACCTCAGGTCCATAGTATCAATTATATTGGAAAAACTTCAACCATCACTATTGGAGGTTTTGAGTTTCCTATTCCTACTATCAAGAAGGCATATGACATTCTTATTGTTGGGGACATACATATCCCCATTGAGGTAACCTAGTCTTATTTTGAAAATTCTCCAGTTTCATGTTACTTGGAAAGAGTTTATTAACAAGACCTGATCAACCTTGTTAATGGATTCCTTTTGATGAGCATGTGATAGGTGAATCTAGATAGCACAAATCTTCTATACCCTCCTTTTACTTTCTGTTAATCTATACCTACAATTAAAGGGAATAGGTATTCTTGGTTTGGTTTGGTCCATAGTAATATTTTTATATAGCCCAAATTTCCGTCCGTCTTTTCATATAGGATTTTTTGGTATGTCAAAGCATACGGAAGCCGAACTACGTGCTAACACAACCTGTACGTGGTCTTCGGGTTATAATTTTAGTGGGCTTAGAAGATTTGGCCTGGTTGGTGGTTTGGGGAGCTCGCACATCCACATGTGCATGCATCCCCTAAAAAAATCCACATATGCATGCATCGAGCCAAAAAAATCATACATTGCACAATTCAGTCCGGACTACAAGTTCTTATGTACAACGGGTTTTTTTTAACAAAGAAAGGTTCCCCCCTCTGATTTCCATTAAGGGAAACCAAAAGAAAGCTACAAGAACCAGTCCACCATATCCAATTTCAGTTCAACAACTACTGAGACTAGACCTAGCAACTAGGAATGGTCTAGAACCTAGAACTAGCAAAAGAGCTGCGGTCAAGGCCAAACGCAGAAGGCCATATCATACAGACCCAGGGCACAGGTTACAAATCATCCGAAACAAGGTTCAAGACCAGACGCATACATGTATAGCTGGTTTGAGCAGAGCCACCTACACATGTATATATACATGCATCAATGAACTTAAAATGCTTGTCCAAGCGTTTAGAAGTGGTCCGTCTCTAATTGGCTTAGCGCGCTATTTAAAACTATGGAGCATACCCAGCTACACTATGAGCTATGGCGGCCACAACAAAAGCTTGGCAATGGCCACATCAACGAGGAGACTCTGCCAGACTGTGCATTGTCATACGAGGATTTAGTTCTCCCGTTGCAACGCACGGGCATTTGTGCTAGTTAGGTGAAATAAAAGGAAAAATAGCATTGTCTATCTGTTTCCAGACTTATTCGTGCAATAAAAAAATATCCCGAAAATAAAAGTTCTCCAAATGCCATGAAAATGAAATATGATTTTTTCTAAAATATTTAAGAAAATATGGCACTGAACATAGAGCGAGGGGAGCCAGCACGTCGCCACGAGGGTGCAAGGCGCGCCCCCTTCCCAGGGCGCACCCCCTGCCTCGTGGGCCCCATGTGACCCCCCTCCACTTACTCCTGCACCCACACTCTTCTTCTTCCTCCCAAAAAAAATCACCAACAGCTCAAACCCGAGTTCTAGCTCATCTTGCTGCCATTTTCGATCTCCTTGCTCAAAGCACCATTCACCAAACTGTTTGGGGAGATTGTTCCTTGGTATGTGACTCCTCCATTGGTCCAATTAGTTTTTGTTCTAGTGCTTTATTTGTTGCAAATTTATGCTGCTGTGGTGACCTTGTTCTTGAGCTTGCATGTCAAATTTTCTTGGTCCCAAGTAGTTCTAATGCATGATATAGCCTCTAGGCACTTATAGGAGTTGTTGCTATCAATCTTTTTGAGTTTGGTTAACTTTTATTTTGAAGATACTAAAAATTTCAGAATTTTTCAGAAAAGGAAAATGTTAAAAAGATTATTGAGGGGCTCCTCTAGCAAGAGCTCAGAGGAGAAGAAGAAAGAAGAAAATAAGTAGCCCAAGTATCATCTTCCTCGCATGGCGGAAGTTCGACCGTGCGAATGGCCTTCTAATAATTTCATGATATCCGCCGGTATTTACGAAAACTTTTATTGGTTGGCAAATAATGCAGGCCTCACCGACTTCCTCAACGACCAAAAAGAACATTATCTCTTACTCACCAATATTTTCACGCAAAGCATTCATTTTCATTCTAGGAAAACACCACCTACGGTGGATTTTCGCTTATATGATGTGGTTAAGGAGATATCACTTTTAGATTTTTGTGAAATATGCAAAGTACCCTTCGGAGGTAGACTTGATGAACCACGTCGTGAAGACGTTGAAGGGTTTATTGATATGATAGCTGTGGGGGAAACTAGACAAGTTTCAGGGGCAAGAATCACTAGTATACACTTCCCTGTTCTGTGCTACTTTGCTTTATTTGCTAGTAGATGTTTAATTGGTCGCGGGAACAGTGTAAATCTCAGTGCCCCTAATATTATCATTTTACGCCATGCCATGTTTCGAGACACAACTTTTAGCTTGGGCGCCGTCGTTGCCAAACGATTGAGTCTGAATCGCTCAAAGGGCCCGTCTTTGGAGGCATCTTTGCTTCTCGCCTTGCTGAATATTTTAATATACCTATTAGGCATTATGAGAAGGAAGAAAAATTGCTAGCCTCTGCTTATCTAGATTACAAGAGTATGGTAGCTCATGATTGTAAAAGATAGGAACATGCAGCTTAACTATAAATTAAGGTTTGATGAAATATACTATGAAATTGTTACCTTGTCTGCACCATCTTTGTTTGATCTAACCACAGGCAAGTTTCTCATTACATCATATGGCTTCTACAAGTACCAAGGCCAGGCACAAGCTTCAGAGCCTGAGCCAGATCCACCACTTGATCCTTCCTGACAATCTGTTTATGGGTGGGAGCTGGACGAGCTCGCCAACCAGTGGCATCCAGAGGACACATCTCAGTACACTAGAGGGAGTGGCTTTGATCCGTGGCCATAAACCAACTTAGGCCAAAAGCCTAAGCTTGGGGGAGTACGTGTTTCTCACCGACTTACATTCATGTTCACACTTATTCTAGTTGTCGGTGATCACACTCTTTCACTGTACCATCCATGCTTTGTTTCAATTTCTTTTTCTTAGTCTTTTTCTTGTGTGCTAAAAACCCAGGAAAACAAAAAATATTAGTTGTAGCTTCTAGCTAGTTTACTTTCTTTGCTTGTAGTAGTAAATAAAAAAATGAAAACCCAAAAAGTTTTCTTGTTCTTCTTTTGCTTGTTGGGGGCTTTCCCGTGTAAATAGTTTCTTTTCTTTTCTTTAGGGGTTGAGAGTAGAAGACCATGATTAAAATGCTTAGTGGCTCTCATATGCTTTGTTGTTGATTTAACCGTGAGCCATATTACCTTGTCTTCTCTCTTGTATTAAATGTCTGCAGATTCCAGCTTAAGTCCAATGCACGTGCACTATTATTATTATCCACACCATTCGGTCGTGCAAGTGAAAGGAAATAAGGATGATATATGATGAACTAATTGAGATAAGAAAAGCTGGTATGAACTCGACCTCTCTTGTTTTCGTAAATATGATTGCTCGTCGTTCCTGATTCAGCTTGTTATGAATGAAACATGCTTGCAATGACAATTAGAGATCATAGCTGCTTATGACATGCTTAATTAGCTGAGAGTTTATAATGGTCTATCTTGCGTGCCAACATGATATTAAAATGGTTGTGATGTGGTATGATGGGTGGTATCCTCCTTTGAATGATTTAAGTGATCTGACTTGGCACATGTTCACGCATGTAGTTGAAACAAATCAACATAGCCTTCACGATATTTATGTTCATGGTGATTTATATCCTACTCATGCTTGCATTCATTGTTGATTAATTTTAATGCATGTTCATGACCGTTGTTGCTCTCTAGCTGGTCGCTTCCTAGTCTCTTTCTAGCCTTCATCTGTACTAAGCGGGAATACTGCTTGTGCATCCACTTCCATAAACCCCAAAATTATTCCACATGAGTCTACCATACCTTCCTATATGCGGTATTTACCTGCCGTTCCAAGTAAATTTGTATGTGCCAAACTCTAAACTTTCAAATGAAATTCTGTTTTGTATGCTCGAACAGCTCATGTGTCAACTAGGGTTGTCTATATCTTCCATGCTAGGTGGGTTATTCTCACGATGAGTTGACTCCGCTCATCATTCATGAGAAAATGACTGGTAATCGGGATGCCCAGTCCCATGCTCAAAATCATAATAATTAAACAAAACTCCCCCAGGGCTATTGCTGGTTTGGACGGTACCCGTTGTTTTGGGCTAGCCGTGGAGCGTGCTTGTTGGTGGTTGGGGGAGTATAAACTTTACCATTCTGTTTGGGAACCGCCTATAATGTGCGTAGCATGGGAGATATTGAGATTCTTGGTTGTTATGTTGACAATGAAAGTATACCGCTCAAAATGTTATTCATCTCTATTTAAAAATCGAGCTCTGGCACCTCTACAAATCCCTGCTTCCCTCTACGAAGGGCTTATCTATTTACTTTTATGCAGAGTCATCATCCTCTTATCCAAGAGCACTAGTAGGAGAGCACCTCTGTCATTGCATGTATTACTATTAATTTGCATTGAGTATGATTATGACTGGATCTCTTTTACCATGAATTACAATGTCTAGTCAGTCCTTGATCTTTAAAGGTGCTCTGCATTTATGTTTTGCGGTCTCAGAAAGGGCTAGCGAGATACCATCTTGTTATATCATATCATGATTTTTTTTCAGAAGTGTTGTCATCCGAGGTTTATTATTATTGCTCGCTAGTCGATTATGCCATTGATGTGAGTAGTCTTGAGACCTGAAAGTTATTGTGAATCTGGTTAGTTCATGATCTTGTTGAAAACCTGAATGCTAGCTTACATATTTACAACAACTAGAGCAAACAGAGTTTGTCAAAGTTTTTCTTTATCACTTTCAGTTTATCAACTGAATTGCTTGAGGACAAGCAAAGGTTTAAGCTTGGGGGAGTTGATACATCTCCAATGTATCTACTTTTCCGAACCGTTTTGCCCTTGTTTTGGACTCTAACTTTCATGATTTGAATGGAACTAACCTGGACTGACGCTGTTTTCAGCAGAATTGCCCTGGTGTTGTTTTTGTGCAGAAATAAAAAGTTCTCGGAATCGCCTAAAAATCAACAGAGAATTATTCCGAAAGATATAAAAAATATCTGCAAGAAGATCCTCACCGGGGGCCCACACCCTGTCCACGAGGGTGGGGGGCGCGCCCCCTGCCTCGTGGGTCCCCCGATGCTCCACCGACGTACCCCCAGATCCTATATCTTCCGTTTCAGGTAGAAAAAAAATCCGAGAGAAGGAATTATCGCGTTTCACGAGACGGAGCCGCCCTGAGCTCTAATCTCTCTCGGGAGGGCTGATCTGGAGTCCGTTCAGGGCTCCGGAGAGTGGAGATCGTCGCCATCGTCATCATCAACCTTCCTCCAACACCAATTCCATGATGCTCACCGCCGTGTGTGAGTAATTCCATCGTAGGCTTGCTGGACAGTGATGGGTTGGATGGGATCTATCATGTAATCAAGTTAGTTTTGTTAGAGTTTGATCCCTAGTATCCACTATGTTCTGAGATTGATGTTATTATGACTTTGCCATGCTTAATGCTTGTCACTAGGGCCCGAGTGCCATGATTTCAGATCTGAACCTATTATGTTTTCATGAATATATGTGTGTTCTTGATCCTATCTTGCATGTCTATATTCACCTACTATGTGTTATGATCCGGCAATCCCAAAGTGACAATAATTGGGACCACTCTCGGTGATGACCATAGTTTGAGGAGTTCATGTATTCACTATGTGTTAATGCTTTGGTCCGTTACTCTATTAAAAGGAGGCCTTAATATCCCTTAGTTTCCAATAGGACCCCGCTGCCACGGGAGGGTAGGACAAAAGATGTCATGCAAGTTCTTTTCCATAAGCATGTATGACTATATTCGGAATACATGCCTACATTGCATTGACGAACTGGAGCTAGTTTTGTGTCACCCTAGGTTATAACTTCTACATGATGAATTGCATCCGACATAATTTCCCATCACCGATCCAATGCCTACGAGCTTTACCTATATTGCTAGTTGCTTATTTACTTTTCCGTTGCTACTATCACAAAAACACTATCGTTACTTTTATTCCGCTATTGCCACTATCATATTACTTTGCTACTAAACTATCTTGCTGCAGATATTAAGTTTCCAGGTGTGGTTGAATTGACAACTCAGCTGCTAATACTTAAGAGTATTCTTTGGCTCCCCTTGTATCGAATCAACAAATTTGGGTTGAATACTTTACCCTCGAAAACTGTTGCGATCCCCTAAACTTGTGGGTTATCATGCCTTTCTTTTACTTTTATGCAAAGAGGCAAAGTTTTCCATCTGTCCTCTTTCATTTTTATCCTTTGGCAAGCATCATGTGGTGAGGAAATATATAGGCACATATGTCCAGTTGGATATGGGTGACATGAGTTATTATTGTTGACATCACCCTTGAGGTGAGTATATTGGGAGGCAAAACTATAAGCCCCTATCTTTCTATGTGTCCGGTTGAAACGTTTTTCTCATGTGTATGCGGTGAGTGTTAGCAATCATAGAAGACTATGTGATGGTTGAGTATGTGGACTTTCCTAAAGGCTCTGATATGTGACCCTTCCTAAAAAGATGATGAATTATAGTAGCAAAAGTTGACTGAAAACATAGTTTGTTGGTTTCTAATAGAGTTTATGCTTTATACTTCAGTTGTGTGATGAACTGTCACTTATTCCTGAGAAGTTTATGATAGAAATCTATGATAAAAGTCTTATGTGTTTAATTATATTGCTATTATAATAATCAACACGATGCTTCTATGTTCGTATTTTGTTTTTATCGACACCTCTCTCTCAAAGCATGTGGACATTCTTTTCGATTTCGGTTTTCGCTTAAGGACAAGCGAGGTATAAGCTTGGGGGAGTTGTTACGTCCATTTTGCATCATGTTTTCTTACTGATATTAACAATGATCTTATCCATAATAATACTTTTTTGGAGTAATTCCAATGCCCTTTCTCTCATAATTTGCATGTTAGACACCAAGAGGGAGAATTCCGGCAGCTGGTAATCTGGACGTGAAAAATCTACGTCAGGCCACCTATTCTACCCAACTCCAAACAAGCAGAAACTCCACGGAGATTTTTTATGGAATATTTAAGAAATATTGGAGCCAATAAACACCAGAGGGGGGCCACCAGGTAGGCACAACCCACCTGGGCGCGTCAGGCCCCCCTAGCGCGCCCTGGTGGGTTGTGGCCTCCTCGGCCCACCTCTGGTACCCATCTTCTGGTATATAAGCCTCTCTGACCTAGAAAAATAGAGGAGATACTTTCAGGACGGAGCGCCACCGTCTCAAGGCGGAACCTGGGCAAGAGCACTTTTGACCTCCGGCAGAGCGATCCTGCCGGGGGAACTTCCCTGCCGAAGGGGGAAATCATCTTCATCATCATCACCAACAACTCTCCCATCTTGGGGAGGTCAATCTCCATCAACATCTTCACGAACACCATCTCATCTCAAACCCTAGTTCATCTCTTGTATTCAATCTTGTTACCGGAACTATAGATTGTTGTTAGGGAGTGACTAGTAGTGTTGATTACATCTTGTAGTTGATTACTATATGGTTTATTTTGTGGAAGATTATATGTTCAGATCGATTATGCATATTAATACCCCTCTGATCATGAGCATGTTGATTAGTTGTGAGTAGTTATTTTTGTTCTTGAGGTCACGGGAGAAATCATGTTGCAAGTAATCATGTGAATTTGATATGTGTTCGATATTTTGATAGTGTGTATGTTGTGATTCCCTTAGTGGTGTCATGTGAACGTAGACTACATGACACATCACCCTTTGGGCCAAAGGGAATGCATTGTGGAGTAGTAAATAGATGGTGGGTTGTGAGAGTGACAAAAACTTAAACCCTAGTTTATGCAGTATTCCGGAAGGGACCGATTGGATCCTAGAGTTTAATGCTATGGTTAGAATTTATTCTTAATACTTTTCTCATAGTTGCAGATGCTTGTGGGAGGGTTAATCGTAAGTAGGAGGTTTGTTCAAGTAAGAACAACACCTAAGCACCGGTCCACCCACATATCAAATTATCAAAGTAGCGAACACTAACCAAATCAACATGATGAAAGTGACTAGATGAAATTCCCGTGTACCCTCAAGAACGCTTTTCTTATCATAAGACACCGTTTTGGTCTATCCTTTTCCTCAAAAGGATTGGGCTACCTTGCTGCACGCTTGTTACAATTGTCGTTACTTGCTCGTTACAAATTACCTTGCTATCAAACTACTCGCTACTTACAATTTCAGCACTTGCAGACATTACCTTGCTGAAAACTACTTGTCATTTCCTTTTTCTTCTCGCTTGGTTTGACACTCTTATTTATCGAAAAGAGCTACAATTGATCCCCTATACTTGTGGGTCATCAATTTCAATCTTGGCTTCAGGACACTCGGTGGCATAGTGTCCGGTCTTCCCGCACCTGAAACAAGTTTTGTGACTTAGATCCTTCTTAGCGGGTGTTGATGGGGTGGAACGGTTCTGATTGTTGTTTCCTCCATTCTCGTTGCCATTCTTTGGGACACTATGGTTGTGTGAATGGAGGCCATTGTGTGAATGGACTCCATGAGTGGGATGGTTATGTCCTCCTGAGTATGGGGAATAGCGGGGCTTCTGCTGAGCTCCAGAGTTATACTTCCCATGTCCATACTTCCTCTTGCAGCTGTCAATCTGCTGTTGTTTTCCTTCAATCATGATGGCCTTGCCTACCAGCTCCTGGTAGTTTTTGAAGGTTGCTACCATCAACTACACACTCAACTATGTCGGCCTCCTGGGAACGGGGTACCCAGACTTGCCTGCCTGTGGCCCGTGATGTAGCTCCATCAGCGGCCTGGTGCGGCCCAACTTCATCTACTCAAGACCCTCGCGAGGGGCCAAGCCTCACGAGGCGGGCAACAACAAGACCTCCCTGGGGACAGTCTCTCTAGGCTGCCTCCCGAGGAGCGGAGATATCTATGCAAGGAGCACCGCGCAAGGTTCACGTGTCGTGAGCCATGACGACCAAGGCCAGGCGGGCGCCAGCGGGAACAGTGTACCAGTTTCCTCTTTGGTGCTAAGAGGGCAAGCGCAGGCGCGGAGTCCCGATGGATAATGCAAAGGTTTCCATATCGGTGCAACAAGACCAAGGACCGTCAAGGCTGCAGAACGGAGGTCATCGTGGAGCCCGGAGCGCCGTCACCACTAGAGCCTTTGGCAGGCGAAGACAACTTTCGTCAGGATAACTTGTACTAGTTGTTCCCCTTCAAATTTGGCCGTTGTGGGATCCCTTCCCGTTGATATTTGGGAAGAGGACCAAGGCCACTATAAATAGACCTAGCCACCACCATAGAAAGGGGGAATCCGTTCCACCCTACGCATACCACAAGCTCATCCAAGCCCAAGAACACCTCTCCTCCGGAGGCTATTCATCACTTGTACTAGTTCATCCTCAGCCATGAAAAGGCAATCCACCACACACACTGGAGTAGGTTATTACACCACAAGGTGGCCCAAACCAGTATAATTCTCTGTGCCCTCTGTTTTTTGAGCACGACGAGCTAGGCCACGGAATCGTAGGGTGAGCGCGCTGGGGAGGGAGTGTTCTTTGTGCGCATACCTGAGTTCAAACCTCTCAAGGGTTTGCGGAACCCTAAATCCGACATTTGGTGCGCCGGGTAGGGGTGCGCTCAAGCCTCTCTCCCGTATCAGCACACCGCCGCCCAGTGACCCCGATGGCCAACGATGCGAGGGTTCAAGCCGACCGCTAGGCTGCCTGTCCCGTCCAGGCAGCCCCAACTTCCTAGGAGGACCTCAACTCCGCTCCCCAAGCAGCCCGCACGCCGCCTGGCACCGCCAGACATGGGCGGCGTGGACAGGCCCCCCACCCCGCTCTCACTCCATGGCGCGCGCGCGCTCCGCCGCGCCCTCGTCAAACCACGCTGCGGCGACGGCATCGTACACCCTGCGGGAATAGGAGAACACGTGGGCCGCACTCATCGTGACCCGGAAACTACTACGGTGGAGATTGGATGAAGGTGGCCGCGATGTGTTGCTGGAGCGCGTCGACGAGCTACTGGACGCAGCCTGCAGTGGTGCGCTGCCTTTTTGTTCCATGCTCACACCTCAAGTTGTGACGGAAGCACGCGCAAAGGCCCAACACGTATGCACGTTCCACGGAGCTCTCGGGGGGTCAGAAGGCGCCAACATGGACGCTGGCGTGGCCGGCCCGGCCTTGGTGATGCCATCACCAGGGCCGGCGACAACAAGTGGTCCACCACGGGGACTCACCAGAATGTCGCCCAGCTGCCAGCAAAGCCAGATGCCACAATTGGTGGCTCAGGGCACAAGGCGCACAAGCGAAGCCACGGGCAGAGCGACGACAGAGGCCTACGTACCTCGCATGGTGAACATGAGGTACGCGCCGGAGGAAGACCCCGGGTCGTCTCCTAGGCCAAGATGGGACGGCGAGACGCGCGAGGCGGAGGCGCCCCGCGAGTGGCCCGAAGGCTTCACCAACCCCTTCAACGACAACAAAGGCAGGGTACAGCCAGTAACTCTGGGGCAGGCGTATCCTAACCATGGGCTACAGGAGAACCAGCCTGCGGTGACAGCCGGGGGTCCTAGAGCGGTAGCTCAGTTTCCGGCGGGAGTGGCACACTGTGGGCTGCGTAGGGACAGCCAGGAGCTGGAGCCTTCCTCGCGCCCCATGGTGCAAGGCATAGCACGGAGGTAGGTCCTCTGCCGGGGGAGGCGCCGGAGGGCCCTACCCCCCGGCAGAGGGCCCGTGGTCACCGAGGGCATCGCTAGCGTCCTCCTTGCCCCTTGGTCTTGTCCTGGTTTCCCGACGCCCCAACGGTTGTCGGGAGCGGCGCAGGGCGGGGCCCTCGCCTGGCGATATGAAGAAAGGCTCACGCCTGTGAAGGTCTCCACCCGTGACACTCTCATGTAATAATGAGTGGGGCTGTACATGCCCCGGAGTCTCCGGAGAGCGCCCTCGGGCCTGGGGGGCTCCCGCCCACGTCCTAGTGGAAGCACCATGCTCCGCGCTGGCTGTCAACACTGTCCCCCAGTGACTATGCTCATAGCCAGTGAATGCACTTAGCTCCGCGCTGGTGGAAGACAAGAATACTAGCTAGGTGCCGGACGCGGCCATTTGCTTTCGCCCCCTTTTCTATAACTCAATTCGTCATGCCTTTTTTGAAGTTGAATTTGGAATCTCTTTTCTGCCAAACTTTGGGGGGATCTTCTCGTGTTCGTGTTGGTTTCTTGTGTTTTGGTTATGTGGTTTACTTCTTTTCAAGGCCGGTGTTCGTTACCCTTCCCTTGACGAGCACCTCGCAAGCGGAACTGGGTGTGGTGCAGGCAAAACATCCTTGCGCATTGAGCCCGTCAGTGGCGATCGCCCCAGCATACGGAGTACCATTCCCATGGCGTTGCCAGAGCCGCACCCGGCCTTGACCTGGCGTTCTCTCCTTTTGATGCTCCTTCGGGCGAACCAACTGACCCCTCAGGAGATCCAAGGGTCCACGGGCCACCAAGAGGCCCCCCTCGGGAGGAAGGTGCACCGGCCACCTGAGGACGCACTCGAGCCTGTCGGGATCAAGATGAGTCTTGGCCGCAACCCAACTCAGGAACTTACGGGCCTAGAAGGCAAGTCTCCAAATCTAGCTTATGGAAAGAATATTAATTCACATATGCAAAAAAGTGGGGAGGGGTGGCACCCCCCTCCAAAATACTCTCACACCCTGCGGGGCCATGTCCAAGTCCTTGCATACAGGTTCTAGTGGATGAACGCAGGCTCAACTGGACATACAGCTCACAACGGTGCCCTAGCCGCTCTCGTACGCGCTACTAGCGCTATCACTGGCATCGCATTCATGGTCTGCAACCATGCCGTCTTCATCCACCACGACCATCGCCTCATCGTCTTTAGTGGCAAATGCTCTCACAAAGGCGTCCACGTGGTCATCCACCCAGTGCGCCAAATTCTCCCGGACAGCTACGGGCACGGGGCCTATGACGGCGTCGAAATCACAGTGGGCATCGAGGTTTTGAAGATGGCCGAAGACGCACGAGAATGCACGCCCAAGAAGGCCCCGACTCTTCTCCTTGATGATGTCGCGAGCCCTCGTGGCCCGGTTCTTCAGGCGCGTCACGACTTCGGTAAAATAGTCGCGGTGGCCAGCGTAATCCTCCACGTGGGGGTGAGGGACACTCTCCTCGCAGATGTCCCCAGCGCCTGGTTAGCCTTCACTCAGAGAGCCTAGAGCAGGGGGGCAAGCTCGTGCTGCGACAACTTTCGATGACAAGCCTCGTCCATGTTCTGTTGCACAAGAACCGCGGCTTCATCAACTTGCCGCTAGATCAAGTCCAGGTCGGCCTGCGCAGAGACCAGCTTGGCCTGAGGAGAAGACTGGGCCGTCGTGGCGGCCCTCTCACGCTGCTCTGCCTCATCCAGCTTCGTCTTGAGGGCAATAGTTCTCCCATTAGCTTCTGCCTGAAGGAGCTCTGACTTCAGGCCATACTCCTTGGCAAGATCTGCGCTAACCTTCGCTACCCTTCGGTCGATCTCCTCCTGAACCTTGGCCTCGCGAGCGGAGACAGCATCCTCGGCCAGGATAACATGGCGCTCCCTCGTCTCCAGCCGCTCCTGCTCAAGGCTACGCTCCAAGGCTTCCAGCATCATTGCCTCCTCGCGCTTCTGGATCTCCCTCTTGTCGGAAGGCGCCCCCCTCATCGACGACAAGGCTGCTCTGCGCACATCGACCTGTTTCTCAAGGGAGTCATTCAGGGCTTGAAGCTTCCACTAAAGCCCCTCGGCAACCTCGCGGCGTCGTTCCGCCTGCCTGGCTTCCTCCAAAGCCTGGGCACTGGCTTCGCATGAAGCCGTGAGGGACGCGTCGGCCTTCGCACCGTCACGCTCGTACTCAAGGCGACCAAAGTTGACGGCCACCTTCAACCGACGCCATTCGTCCGCCAGCCGGAGTCCCTCCACCTTTAGGCGGGCGTCTACGTGAACGAGCTCCTCCCCGAGCCTGCTCAGCGTGCCCATCTCATCTCGGAGAAGCTCGTGGCGGACAGCGCCGAGCCCGAGCGCGAATTCAAATGCGCGGCCAGGCCCGTCCCCCGCGTCGTCAATCGTCGGGGAATCTTGGGATGGCCCGCCCTCCTCCGGCAGGGAGCTGGAGGTTGGCGCCTTACCCGCCGCCCCCCGGGTCTTGGCGGGGCGTTGCAAGACAAGGCTAGGCGGCTCGAAGACGTAGCCGAAGCTAGGGTCGCCCAGCTGCCGGGGACAATCAATGGAGGGGCTCTCGGCACGCCTCCAACGCTCCAGGCGAGGCCACGGAGGAGGGATGACAGGAACGCAAAGTCCAGTCCTCGGGCAGCGGAGGAGGAACGACAGGAACGCAAAGTCCAGGCCTCGGGCAGCATGTTCACCTCTCCCACGAACCACGCGCCTCGAACGGCGCCCCGGAGGGGCGCCCTCAAGGCCAACAAGGAGCCCTGGGAAAGCGGGGGTCACTTCTCAGGGGATTCCGCTGCACCAGTTGATGGAAACCTGAAGAATCGGGGTCAGAAAGGAACACGGCACCTAGAAAACACGTAGATAAGGTACTTAACCGTCCTTGGCTATGTAGATCCTCTGTTTCAGCAGCCGGTATGTGACATTGTCGCAGCTCAGGAGTGCCTTCCTCTTGTGGAGAGACCCGAAGTCCAAGCGGAGCTGGCCGAAGCCCTGGGTGCGACCACCGTCGTCTGGGGCAGCATCCGGGGCTCCCGAGAAGGTGACCTCGGGAGCCTCGGTCTGCAGTGGCTCACCAGGCGTGACCTCGAGACAGCTCGCCCGAGCCCCAGGAGCCGACGCCTTGGGGGCTGCGACGCGCACCGCTTCTTCATCAGCCGCCCCGCCGGTGTCCGACGACGCCTGCCTCCCCGCATCCTCTTCTGGGGTAGGCATTGAGGAGACTGCAAGCGAGAAGACCAAGGGGAGAGGACTCTCATGGGGTTCCCCAAGATCAGCTGGACGTAGCCCCCGCGCGTCAAAAAGAGGCACCTACCGAACGAACTCGCCCGTGTTGGAGCAGCAGTACAAGAGACAACCCGACTCCGGTAGAGTGGCCGGCGCCGGGTCAACCGTCAGGAGCTCGAACACCGTCCACCGCGCCTTAGGGGGGGAGCACGGACGCATGGAGCCTCATGGGGTCAGCGCAACCTTAGAAGGCCCACAACTGGCACGAGCGACGCTGGAGCGGAGCGATGCGATACTTGATGAACTCCTTCATCACCATTGACGTCGTCACCTCGAGGTCCCTCAGCCTGGCCAGCCGGCGCCAGACATGGGTGAGCCGCGGGTCATCAAGCCTCACGTGCCCCTAGCCGGGGCTTGGAACGGCGAGAGCCCAAGGAAGCAGAAGCAGACGATTGCGCACGCCAACATCGACAAACACCCACCACTTCCGAAATCCATCCACGGCCGATGAAAGGTCGAAGTAGAGACCCGAGCCGGACGTTGCAACTATGGCGTGGAAGGTCACACACCCCGAGCACTGGCGAGCGTCTGTTAGATGCTGCGAGAAGAAGTGGCGAAACAAGGCCACGAAAGGAGCAATGCCTACCATGGCCTCGCAGACGAAGGTGAAGATAGCAAGGAGGACAGTGGATTAGGAATCCAGGTGGAGCGCATTAACCTGGTAATGCAAGAGCATGTCATTGAAGAAGTCAGAGAAGGGAGGAATAAGGCCAGCCCATAGGGCGTGAAGATGGATACGAATCTCAGTGGCCGCCCTGTCGACCGTAAAGTGAGAAGCTGGCCAAGCCACGGTGGCTCCCCATTCGTTGAAATCGGAGGCGAGAGCGGGGCGGACCTTGCTCGGCCCCTCCTGGTTGACCACCACTGACCACTCAAGGGCGAGCCCGGAGACTTGAGGTGCAAGGGTCGAGACGCAGGTTTTCCCCTTCCCCTTCTTCTTTTGGCGTGGCGCCATGGCGGCGGCGAGGAGTGGCGCTGGGTCAAGCTAGGGGAGGAGGCTGCTGAACTTTGGAAGATGGAGGAGTGGTGGGAGCACGTTGTCAGCATGGGAAGCGGGGCTATGCGAGCGGCGGCGGCCACCGGGTCGGGCGGATTTCAAGGCGGCATGGGGAAGTGGGACGCCCACGTTCAATCAAGTTGCCACGCGTCGACCGAGGCTGCAGGCATTTGGGGCCCGCGGCGCTTCGCCCTTGCCCCTTTGGCTTCGCCTTGGAACCAAGTCAGTGTGCGCCTTGAGCCCGGGGCTATAGTTGGCGTCCTGGGAACGGG
Organism: Secale cereale; assembly: GCA_902687465.1. Classification (NCBI taxonomy): domain Eukaryota; kingdom Viridiplantae; phylum Streptophyta; class Magnoliopsida; order Poales; family Poaceae; genus Secale; species Secale cereale. Next base: position 559,917,181 of record LR738711.1, on the reverse strand, counting down.
GGTACCCAGACTTGCCTGCCTGCGGCCCGTGGCGTGCCTCCATCAGCGGCCTGGTGCGGCCCAGCTTCGTCAACATCTACTCAAGACCCTCGCAAGGGGCCAAGACTCATGAGGCAGGCGACAACAAGACCTCCCTGGGGGCAGTCTCTCTAGGCTGGCTCCCGAGGAGCAGAGATATCTATGCAAAGAGCACCTCGTGAGGTTCACGTGACGTGAGCCATGACGACCAAGGCCAGGCGGTCGACAGTGGTGCTAAGAGGGCAAGCGCAGGTGCGGAGTCCCGAGGGATCAGGCAAAGGTTTCCATATCGGTGCAACAAGACCAAGGACCATCAAGGCCGCAGAACGGAGGTCATCGTGGAGCCCGGCGCGGCGTCACCACCAGAGCCTTTGGCAGGCGAAGACTACTTTTGTGAGGATAACTTGAACTAGTTGTTTCCCTTCAAATTTGGCCGTTGTGGGATCCCTTTCCGCCGATATTTGGGAAGAGGACCAAGGCCACTATAAATAGGACCTAGCCACGACCAAAGAAAGGGGGAATCCATTCCACCCTACGCATACCACAAGCTCATCCGAGCCCAAGAACACCTCTCCTCTGGAGGCTGTTCATCCCTTGTACTAGTTCATCCTCAGCCATGCAAAGGCAATCCACCACACACACTGGAGTAGGGTATTACATTACAAGGTGGCCCGAACCAGTATAATTATCTGTTACGCCTATTCTTTGAGCATGACGAGCTAGGCCGCGGAATCGTAGGGTGAGCGCGCTGGGGAGGGAGTGTTTTTTGTGCGCACCCCATAGTTTGAACCTCTCAAGGGTTTGCGGAATCCAAAATCCAACAAACTCATCATTGAGTCCCTCAAGAAACTTCTCCTGCTTCGCGGCATCTATGGCCACGTCATCTGGTGCATACCGAGCTAATTGCCTGAAATCATACACGTACTCCCCCACAGTATGGTTCCCTTGGCGCAAGTTGTGAAACTCATGCTTCTTCAGGCTCATGGCTCCAACTGAAACATGTGCAGTGCGGAAGGCTTGCTGAAACTGATCCCAAGTAGCTGTAGCAAGGGGATAAGTGGCCGTGTAGTTCTCCCACCAAGCGGTTGCTGGTCCCTCAATATGATGTGCGGCAAAGCGCACTCTCTCTGCATATGTGCATCCTGCAGTTGCTAACTCTCTTCCCATCTTGTGGAGCCAGTCATCTGCAACAATCAGTTTGGTGCTAATAGAGAACACCAGTGGATTCAACCTTAGGAAATGGGTCACATTGTCAGCAGGAGGAGGGTTGTTGTTGTTGTTGTTGTTGTTGTTGTTGTTGTTCTTGTTGTTGTTGGTGGTGGTGGTGGTGGTGGTGGTGGTGGTTGTGGTGTTGTTGCCTTGGTTCTGAACAAGTAGTTGCATCAAAGTGTTCTGCTGCTGGATCAACTGAGTGAGCTCAGGTGGGAACTGGAATCCGGGCTCATGTCTCGGAGGCACCTGATGGGTTAGATGGATGAGAAATAGAATAGAATGAGGTCTAGAGGGATTCCACTACCCATATGTACATGGGACAACGATATTCATATCATATCACTCAATTTCAAACAACGTCACACAAAAGATCCTAAGCTACTATTAGAAAGCTTGCGAACGATTCTAACTACTTGGAAGAACACTAATGGTTACAGGGTGGTCATCTAATAGCTTTGATTGGAAGAAGACTCCATAATATCTGCTCCAGCTTCGTTTTCATAGTCATTTTCATCCCTGTCGGTGTCATCTATTAAGATGTAGTTCTCCGAATGAATGCGCATCTCTGGTTCTGGCTTCACCACGGGTGCTCCAATCTTCTTCTTCAGCTGTATATTCTTCTCCAGTAGCACAGCAATTTCCTCTTCATATCCATCGCGTGTTGTCTTGAGTTCTTCTTCTAGCTTGATGTTTCTTGTCATCACCATCTTGGTCTTCAGCATGAGCGTGCACATCTAGTTCTTATAGTAGCGAATGTGCTGGTCCATCTCTTGTATGAATGTTGCAATGGACTTGTCGTTCCTGGTGCGAATCATCTCTCATTGCTCATCTCGGCGTCCACAAATCTGGTAGATGGTGTCTTCAATATCCTTGTCGTAGACTTCACAGATGCGTCCAAAGATGATGTGGGCGACCATACACTTTCCCAAGCTCCAAGTTGGAGCATCAAAGGCAAGCTCGAGAGGTTTCGTGACTGGTGCAATAGTCCTCCCAGGAACATTAACTTTGATCCTCCAGCACTCCTCTTTGGGGTAATGTTGCAGTGAAGGTTCCAGTGAAACTTGGTATTTCGATGTGCAGGTACCTCGTGACTTCCTTCAAATATCCTCCGAAAGGGGTGTCGTCATCAGGCTGAGTAAACTTGTTCCCGGGGTCTGACATCTATAGAGTAGAAATAGAGAAGGATTAGAAATGAGTAGAGAAGAGCATCATGTGGCTTTTCCTAATGGTCGTGTCCTATAGTCAGCGTGTGCTCTGATACTATCTTGTAGCGACCATGATCCCAATGGATCAAAGTCTCTATGCTTAAGTGTCATCCCTGGATCGGTATGCTGACACATACAGTACTTGAGGATTTATAACAGAGGTTCAGTCCCACACTTATTACATCGAGATCCTCCTAAAGAGTATGATTACAAAAATGTGGCTAAATGCCGTCTAAAAACAATAAATTGCAGAAGCATCAAAGATAAGTTGAGTCCATCAAACTCCACGGCAAACACTGAGTGCATGACAATGACCTATCGCACCTTGATCTTCGTCGGAAAACTGTGCAACATGAGAAGGTGCAGCCGTGCAGGTCAGCACATTGAATATGCTGGCAAAGTCACACTGTAGCAATAATGATGAACAAATATCTACTACTACATGCATATTTGGCTGGTGGAGGTTGTAAGATTATTTTTGCATAAAGCTAATTTTTCCCTACAACAAAGGAATACATTTTATTTACTACTAAGTTGTATTAATCAAATATTGAGAAGGTTCCTCTATCTCAAACCCGAAATCACCAATGTCATTAGTAACCCAATAGTTTAATTAATAGAGTGATGAGATCAGTCCATAATTCACATATTCGAATACTCAAGATGTCCATAACCGGGGACACGGCTACTCATGAGTAGATTGTACACTCTGAAGAGGTTTGCGCACTTTTCCCCACAAGACTCGATCTCCTTCGTTGAATTCATCGCACTTCTTGATGTTTGAGAACCGGATGATCGAGACATAGTCTTTCCGAAGAGGTCCCCTTAACCGATAGATAGGCCGGTCCACCTACAATTCCCCTACAACCGCTAGCCTATCATGGAAAGGTTTCCCGCAACTTACTCAACTATGCCAGAGCCCATAATGGCTTGTGGCTGCACATGGAAGTTTCTAGGCACGAAATATCATATGATCTCTTTGAGCCTGGGTGGCATTCCATAGGGTGATCACATGGGTCCTCCGGGATCCCCTAGGGAAAACACTGGTTTCTCTAGGGGCCCAGGCAAGCCACTGGTTTCTCCAGGGTGCCCCAACCATTCCACCTAGATGTGTGTTAATGACGCCACCTTAAACTTTCACTTAATTATTATTACTCTCATATCTTGCATCAATCTCACATACCAATCCCCATCTACAAGTATGGCTAAGCAACGTATAACACAACAAATATTCCCCTGGTGTTTAAAGGATCATAGGTTCCTACCTCATGAACTACATCGCATAACCACATGTTCCCAATCCTACTCATGTAATCTTTGCGGGTGAAACTAATGCATATTGAAAACTGGGTATTGAAAAGTATGATCAAAGTGTGAACATGCCTTGTTGATGATCATTGAAACCTAGAGACTCGTTTTAGCAAGCTTCGCACTCCGAAAATTCTATCGCAATCAAACAGTAGCATACATAAGCAATCATGCAACAGAATCGAAGAAAAGAACTCAGAAAGCTTCAAAAACAAGCAAACGACTCTTGCAACATAAAACAATTCCTAACAGTACCAAAATTAGAAGAATTTGGCCTTATCATAAAGTTTAGGTCAAGAGCTTCGATTTGCAAAAAGAATCAACTCAAACGGAGTTACGAAACTCAAGTTACGATCAAAAGAACTTTAAATTCAAATCTATTTGAAATCTAATTTTAAAACTTTCAAAAATAAATTTGAGTTGCATTACTGGATTGATGGGATCAAAACAAAGAGTTTGGCGTCGGTTTCATCTAATTCATATAAACGAGTAAATAGTAGTGATCGTTTTAAGATTAGGGACTAAATTGAAAGAAGAAAAATCGCGGATAGGTCCCTGATGAAAAATAACAGAAAACAAAAAAATCTAATTAATGAATGTTCATTTTCTAAACCTAACTAGTGAGCGTTTGCTAAAAAAACCAAACCTAAAAACAAAACCGGGTTTATAAAAAAACAATCTAGGGTTTAAGAAAACTAAAAGAAAACCTAAAAAAACGGATCGGTTCGTGCCGGTTCGAGAAAACCGGTCGTGGATCGGGTCGGTTCTGACAAGTCGAGTCGGGGCTCGGGTCCGGGCTCCGGCAGCAAGGCCAGGCTCCGGCGGAGGCGGTGACTGGCGGCGACAGCGATGGCTGGTGCGCCGGCGGGCTTGGGCGAAAGCGGGCGCGGGTGCGGGAGTTTAGCGACCTCGATACGAATGGACCGGAGTCTCTGTGCTCAGTGTCAACCGTGGGTCGGTACGCTGACACACATAGTGTACTACCCCAAATGTAACACTTTCCATTAATGGTAATAAAACTTCCTCTTTGATCCTTGTCATTATCCTTGGGGGTCCTTCTCATTTATTTTATTTGCATTGCCATACCTTTTATTATTTTGCATCCTTGCATTGCTCATCATCATATCATCATGGCATCATAGTTTAATTTATTTTGTGCATTGTGAGACCTTGTGATGTTGTTGTGTGTGGGTTCAAGCTATACCTAGCTAAACCCTACCCCTTTCTCTCTTCTTCTTCTTCTTCTTCTTCTTCTTCTTCTTCTTCTTCTTCTTCTTCTTCTTCTTCTTCTTCTCCTTCTTTTCTTTCTAGCCTTTTCTTTGCCCTATTGTGCAAGCCTCTTAACCAAGTGCATAGTGCTTCTTTCTTCTCCTTCAAATCTTGCACCATGTGAGCAACCCCTCCACCAAATATCACCTCATTTGAATATGATTTGGTTGGGTTTTAAAATATCAAGAGTTTGATGCATATTCAAACTCCTTTTATTTTCTGTCTCTAAAAATGTCCAAGTCATTTTATTCAAATAGGTCATAATTCACTGAGCATGGGGATATTTTTCTTTTCCCTAAACTCTTCTTCTTTATTTCTGTGCTTTTCTTTTTCTTTATATGCCTGAAGTAATAAAGAAAAGCAAAAGAGGCAGCAGCAGCACAGTGCACCTGGGCCTCCTACTCCCTCTCTCTCTCACCGAGGCCCATCTCCTTCTCCACCCGCAGGCCCAGCCACAGACGCGCAGTCGCCCCATAGCCAATCCGAGCGCATGGCCCCACCTGTCTGTGGCTCATCCCCCTCGCCTCCGTCTTCCTCCGTCAGAAAAGCAGAGCCGCGTCGCGCTCACCGTCGCGCCGTCAGCTCACGGACGTCGAGGCCGTGCGCCGAGCCCCTCTTTTAAACCCAAATCGTGTCCTCTCTTCCTCCCTAGGTCTCCTCTTTCCCCTCTCGCCGTCTAGAGAGCTGGGATCCTCCAGATCCGCTACCCCCATCGATGCCCGAGCGCATCTGAGAGCAGCCTCTCGTCGCCGGCGAGCTCCGCGTCGTCCTCGGCCTCGCCAAAGTTGTCTACCTTCTTCCATGACGTCCTCTCCTTCCTCTACGTCAACCACGCGGACCCGAGCGCCTCTCCATCAAGCTCTTCTTCCTCTTCTTCCTCTACGGTGGCCATAGGTGTTCGAGGCGTGCTGTCGTCGACTCCGTCCACGCCAGGGCCAGCCGAGCACACCGCCGTGCTCATGGTGAGCCCCTCTCTCTCCCCAAGCCCTTTTCCCCTTTCTACGCATGCTCCAGGCCCTAGTTCCTCGTGTGCCTGATCGCGTCGCCATCGGACCTCGTCGCTGGCGAGTGTTCCGACCCCTTTAACTATTGCCGTGCTACCCGTTCGCTTTGCCTAGTTGTGTACGACCTCTCTGTGCTGTCGCCATACCGCCTAGGGCCTTGCTTCACCTCGTCGTCGTCGTGTCGCCGCCGTGCTATAGTTGCTCACCGCCGGTGATGTAGTGCCCCTTAGGTGCTGCTAGCAGGCGGGTTGGATGCGGGACTCTTCAAGGAGTCTCTCGCACCCCTCCGTCGTGCGAATTGGTCGCCGGAGCGGCTCCGACGAGGGCCAGTGCCTCCCCTGTTCTACTTATGTTGCTTATTATTTAGTTATCCTACCTGCTATCTGTCGAGATCGATTCAGTAGCGCAATGGTGTGTCTCCGTCAGTCTCGTCAGTAGGGCGTGGGTTCGATCCCTCACGAGCGTAGTGGCGTTTCGCCCATTTTTAGTTTTTGGTGTGAGGCTGACAGCAGGGCCCCACCTGCCAACCTCTCATCTCCTTTCTAGTCGCCACGCGCACCCGCTTCGCCAGCTCAGCCTCGCCGGGCCCCCTTGTCAGTGTCAGTGGCTAGCTGAGCCTGGGTCACTTTAGACCCTAGCGCCTTTTCTGTTTTATTTCTTTTTCTGTTTTTCTTTTTCTTTTCTGTTTTTCTTACTTAATTAGTATCTGCATATATATGCTTCAGATGAATTTGAGCCCTATATGAAAGTGCTTAGAATTTTGTGTAGATTATGAATATGTCACTTGCTGCCATGTTTGAAAACTTTTAAAATGCTGTTTGAATTTAAACTTGTTTAAAATATGCTTAAACTTGCAAAAATCATAACTAAATATCTACAACTCCAAATTTAACAAACTTTATATGCATTTGGGGTAGAAAAATGTGTAGGATATTTTGGTGCTGTTGTTTAGCATGTTTGAATACTCCATCACATAAGTTTTTCAAATCTGTCCCAAATAGACATAAATGAATATGTGAGTTTCTGGATAATGTTGTATTTGATTCCAGCCCATTTAAATATGCTAACATGTTGCAGTTATGTTAGATGTACCCTTGCCATGTTAACCAACCTCTTTAAAACATGTTGGTTGCTTGTTTCAAAAACTACATAAACTTGCTAAGATGTTCCTTTACTTGTTTCACATGTGTGGTTGATCTTGTTTGTTGGTGATGATATTGCACTCTTGTGACTCCTAGGCCATGCATCATGTTTTTCCATGATCACATGCTTCATGTTCATGAATCATGTGATTGAGCACTGCATGTTGATTGATTTTGTTCCGTTGTGCATTGTTGTGTTTGGTTAGAGCCCGGTGAAGATACGGAGTACGAGGTTTCTACCGAGGTTGAGTGTGAGGAGCAAGATTACGTTCCCTCTGATGATTCAACGGGCAAGATGACCTGACCCAGATATCATTACTATCTTTGCCTATTGATAGATGTCTCGCTCTTTAGCTTATTGCTTCGATGCCTATGTATGTTTGTCAGCCTCCTATTGTTGCCATGAACCTCTCTAACCACCCAACCTAGCAAACTTTTGATTGGCTACGTAAGCTTCGCTCAGCCCCTCTTATACCATTGTTAGTTGCAGGAGAAGATTTGAAGATTCTTGCTTCATGATGAAGTTATTGTTGGGATATCACACTATATAATCATTAAACTAAATCATCTATATACTTGGCAATGGGTGGAAGGCTAAGCCTTTGCTTAGTGTTTTGTTCCACTCATGCCTCCCTAGGAACTGTTTAAACCGGTGTTATGTTCCTTGATTTTGCGTCCCTAACACGGTTGGGGTTTATGGGCCCCCCTCGATAACCCGCTTAGCGTTAAAGCTTTTCCAGCAAGGCCCAACTTTGTTTTGCATTTGTCTAATAACTAAAACTTGCATAGGGAGTTATAAACGCTTTTCTTAATCAACAACCCGGGACAGTGCTCCACATGAGTGTTGGTCCAAACTGGGGGTTCTGCGGGGCCACCTCGGGGAAACTCAAGGGCTTGTAAAAACCTGTATTATCCCGAGGATCAGTAGTGGCTTCTACTAGGGGCGATCGGACCTTGTGGCTTTATTTATGGTATCTTTCATTTGGATCTTCGTCCGTAGTCGGACTGTGATGTTATTAGGATGATGATTACTTATGTAATGTATTGTTTGATATGGCGAGTGTAAGACAACTACTCTTTTGCAATTTCATCCCTCTTCTACATGAGTCGTGCAAAGATACCATACTTGAGATCATTCCAGTATGGGCTTATACCTTTAAGTCGTGCCTCGCCACGTTGGAGGTATAATCTCATACTGGGCATTACAAGTTGGTATCAGAGCCTTCTCCGACCTAGAAGCCCCCACTGATTGATCGAATCGTTGACGGTTGAGTCTAGGCACACACATGAAAATGTTTTGAGTCCTATATACATATTGGAGAGTAGGATTTCTTTTTACTCCTCATCCCTTTTCACTCTGGTGAGGACTCCTGACGATTACTTATCTCTTCTACTCTAAAAAATTCACTAAATTGTATTTTAGGATCACACGAGTATTATTTGGATTGTTCCGATGTCTTCGTGACGAGAACATTGTTCTCGATTCCTCCTGTCATTTAGGGGTTGTGGCAGTGTCCCGGAGAGTTGAGCTCCGAGGTGTTGTCGTCACAAATCTATCGCAGCAGTTCTGGAATACTTAAGACGGCCGACATCGAAAACTCTTCTATGCGGTTATGTGGCAAGTTAACCCCGACATCATCCAGTACTAGGGAGGTAGTTCGGGAGTATTGTCATAGCTTGTATAGCAGATGTGTTTCGAAGGTCTGAGGTAAACGGTTTCCGGAAATAACTGGTTATGTGTTGAAGGATGGATACAGCTGGATGTAGGATTAGAGTTGAGTGCGCGATGCTTCCCCTGTATCCCCAACACCTGATTGCATAACTGGAAACTTTCGGAAATTAATAGGTGGGTACATCTAGTAGCTCGTAGGCATTCTTCCAACGAATGCACGATATGGAGTTCAGAGTTCTACATTGAGTGAAGTAGCTTTATGGGTGTTTGTTCCGATCGGAGTTGCATCTTAAAGGGTCCTTGGCTATGCTGATCCGGGGATTGCAAAACCCTTTTGTAACACGTTCCATAAGCTTTTAGCACGAATATGTTGAACGAAGCTTCTATCTTGTATTTGTTCTATCTTCTCCTTGTTGTTTTTATTTACCTTTTGTTCTCCCAAGTGGCTTCTCAAGAAGATTGTTGTACCATTAAACTGTGGATTACATTCATTCATTTTGTTCGAATGTTCTTGTGAAGACTTATGTTGCAATTTCCAGCCGTTGATTCGCTTATATATTTTCAATCAATGGCTAATAGTTGTCATCTCATTCAGGATGGCTCCTAAAAGGGTTTCCAATGCTAACCCAAAGGGTGAAGAAGTTCCTGATCGTCATCCTTCCCCTCCTCCTTCGTTTGAGGCCTGGAGAGCAATTATGCAAGCGACGAACCAGAACACCGAGATGCTTATGCAAATGATGCAGAACATTCAAGAAAATCAAGAAAATCAAGGTGGTCATGGGAACCAAGGCCAAGGCAATTTGTTCAACCAACCTCACTTTGCTACTCTCAACCAATTCCTGGCAAACCAACCGAAGGCATTTAGTTACTGTGTGGATCCGCTAGATGCTGAAGACTGGATAACAGACATCAAGAAACACTTTGAATGCAGTAACGTGAGACCTGAGGATTATGTCAAGTTTGCCGCCTTCCAACTCAAGGACCAATCCGCAGATTGGTGGCAATAGTACAAAGATTCCTGAGAGGGACGTGAAATCTCGTGGATTGACTTGTGCAAGGATTTCCGCTCTCACCACATTCCAACTAGTGTCATCGAAGGTCTGCGTGAGCAATTCCGCAACCTGAAGCAAGGCACCATATTCGTTTATCAATACAATGTCAAGTTCCAGAATCTTGCCCGCTATGCCAAGCAAGACATCCCAGATTCCAAGAGCAAGATTTATCAGTTCCGTGGTGGTCTGAAGGATGAACGCCAGCTAGCTCTCACCTTGTTTGAGCCGGATGAATTTGATCAATTCTATAACATGGCCCTTAAGCAAGAGGCAGCCCAGCTCAAGGTTGAAGCTTCCAAAAAGAGGGTCAGAGATGCTGTTCACTCCTCCTCTTCTTCCCAAGTGGTCGCAAAGCAGCAGAAGTTTTGGCTTCCACCTCCTCCAGTGCTCCGCCCTCCCAACAACAACAACAAGCATTCTAGTGGCCATGGTTTCTGCCACCCACCCAACCTAAGAAATCAGTCAAAGAATCACTTTCAAGCTTCGTAGTCAAGTGCTCATTATCACCGTCCTCTCTCAGAAGTGGTTTGCAACAAGTGTGGGCGGAAGGGTCACTATGCTAACAAGTGTACTCAAAGGCGCCTTCCGCCTCCTCCACATGTCAGCACTGCTATTGTCAAGCACAATCCCAAGTCAGCAAGAGTGAATCTGATGAATGCATCTCAAGCAGAGAGTTCTTCAGATGTGATACTTGGTAATCTTCCAGTCAACCTTAAACCTGCTAAAGTCTTGTTTGATTCGGGTGCATCATGCTCTTTCATGTCTCAACCTTTTGCTTCGAAACACAATGTTGACATCAAAAGTTTGCTAAGGGAATTATCAATTGTTTCTCCGGGAAAACTAATGCATTCTAGTGTGTATGCTCCGGATATATCTATTTATATGGGTGATTACCGCTTTCTGGTTTCTCCGGTTATTCTCGGCAACTCCGACATTGATCTTATTCTTGGGATGGATTGGCTCTCCAAGCATGATGCAAACATTGATTGTGCAAATAAGGAAGTCAAGCTTACTCATCCTGACAAAGATGTGATTATCTTCGCCTCTCGAAATAACACAATCAGGATATTCTCTCTCAATGACAAGGGCGATATTAATGCCATCTCTCAGATTCCGGTGGTCAATGAATATGAAGATGTTTTCCCTGAAGAGCTCCCAGGCATGCCTCCGCATCATCAAGTTGAATTCGTCATTGAACTCGAGCCCGGTACCGAGCCATCATGTTGGCGTCCGTACAAGCTCTCTCCTGAAGAGTTGAAGGAGCTGAAGAGAGAACTCGATGAGCAAGAGCGTATGGGTCTAATCAGGCCTAGTACTTCTCCTTGGGGCTCTGGCGTTCTATTTGTCAAGAAGAAGGATGGCATGGAGCGCCTTTGCGTTGATTACCGGCCATTGAACAAGAAGACAATAAAGAACAAGTATCCGCTCCCCAACATCAATGAATTGTTCGAGCAGCTCAAAGGAGCAAAAGTGTTCTCAAAGCTCGATCTCCGGATGGGTTATCACCAGATCCGTATCCGTGAAGAAGATATTCACAAGACCGCATTCAGAACGAGATATGGTTCCTATGAATACACGGTCATGTCTTTTGGCCTCGCAAATGATCCACCCACCTTCTCGAGGATGATGCACTTCATTTTCAACCCCTACACGAACGAATTTGTTCTTGTCTATCTGGATGACATCTTGGTATTCTCCAAGAATGAAGAAGACCATGCCAAGCACCTCTGTTTGGTTCTAGACAGACTCCGTGAACACAAGTTCTATGCAAAGTTCTCCAAGTGTGAATTCTGGCTGGATAAGGTCTTATAATTTGGCCATATCATCTCTGCTAAGGGTATTTCTGTCAACCCCGAGAAAGTTGAAGCGATTGTCAACTGGGAACCCCCGCAGAACGTCAAGCAACTCCGAAGCTTCCTTGGTCTCACTAGCTATTGCAGAAGGTTCGTTGCAAACTTCTCCAAGATTGCCAAGCCTCTCTCAAACTTGTTGCAGAAGAATGTCAAGTACAACTGGTCTCCTGATTGTGATGTGGCATTCAAAACACTCAAAGAGAAGCTCATTTCTGATCCGGTTCTTACTCCTTCGGATGAGTCCAAGCCCTATGAAGTATTCTGTGATGCTTCTCTACAAGGACTTGGTGGTGTTCTAATGCAAGACAAGAAGATTGTGGCATACACTTCTCGTCAGTTGAAGCCAAATGCGAAGAACTACCCCACACATAATCTCGAGCTAGCAGCAGTGGTACATGCCTTGATCACATGGAGACACCTTCTGTTGGGCAGAAAAGTGGACATCTTCACCGATCACAAGAGCTTGAAGTACATCTTCACACAGCCGAACCTGAACCTTCGCCACACTCGTTGGGTTGAGATGATCCAAGAGTATGATCCAAGCATTGACTACACACCTGGCAAGGCCAATGTCATTGCAGATGCCTTGAGCAGAAAGGCTTATTGCAACAGTCTCCTTCTCAAGCCATTTCAGCCTGAGCTTTGTGAATCTTTCAGGAAGCTCAACCTCCAAGTTGTTCCGCAAGGCTTTCTTGCAAACCTTCAAGTTGCTCCTACCTTGGAAGATCAGATCCGTGAGGCCCAACTTAGTGATGCTATGGTGCAGAAAGTGAAACATGGTATTGCAAAGGGTACTCCCAAATACAAGTGCTATCTCGTTGATGAGAAAGACACCTTGTTCTTTGAGGACAGAATTGTGGTTCCCAAAGGTGATCTCAGGAAGCTCATAATGAACGAAGCACATGACTCCCTCCTCTCGATTTATCCCGAAAGTTCCAAGATGTACCAAGACCTCAAGCAATCTTACTGCTAGACTCGCATGAAAAGGGAGATTGCCCAATTCGTGAATGAATGTGATGTCTGCAGAAGAGTGAAGGCAGAGCATCAACGTCCAGCCGGTCTCCTCCAACCTCTTCCTATTCCCGAGTGGAAATTCGACCACATTGAAATGGATTTCGTCACTGGGTTTCCCAAGTCCAAGAAGGGGAATGATGCTATCTTTGTTGTCATTGACAAGCTAACCAAAGTAGCCCACTTCCTTCTCGTCAAAGAATCCATCAATGCAGCTCAGTTGGCAGAGTTGTACACTTCCAGAATTGTGTCGTTACATGGCATTCCTCAAGTTATCTCCTCAGACTGTGGAAGTTTGTTCACATCCAAGTTCCGGGACTCCTTTCAGTCAGCCATGGGCACTAAGATCCGTTTCAGCACTGTGTTTCACCCTCAAACTAGTGGTCAAGTTGAAAGAGTGAACCAGATCCTCGAAGACATGCTTAGAGCTTGTGTCATCTCTTTTGGCATGAAGTGGGAAGATTGTCTCCCGTTTGCCGAGTTCTCTTACAACAACAGCTTCCAAGCAAGTGCCGGCAAAGCTCCTTTTGAAATCCTCTATGGCACAAAGTGCCGTACCCCTCTCAACTGGTCCGAGACAGGTGAACGTCAACTTCTTAGCAATGACTTGATCTCAGAAGTCGAAGAAATGTGCAAAGTCATACGTGAGAATCTCAAGGCCGCTAAGTCACGTCAAAAGAGTTACTATGACGGCAAGCATCGTGATTTGGCCTTCGACATTGGAGATCATGTCTATCTCCGTGTTTCTCCTATGAAAGGAACCCAAAGATTCGGTATCAAAGAAAAGCTTGCTCCTAGATACGTGGGCCCTTTCAAGATTCTTGGCAAAAGAGGCGATCTAGCCTATCAACTCGAGCTTCCATCCAACTTTGCTAATGTTCATGATGTGTTTCACGTGTCTCAACTCCGCAAGTGCTTCAAGACACCTGAACACACCATTCTGTTCAAGGAGATTGATCTTCAACAAGACTTGTCTTATCGTGAGCACCCTGTTGCTATTCTTGAAGAAACTGAGCGCAAGACCCGCAACAAGTCAATCAAGTTCTTGAAAGTTAAGTGGTCACACCATACCGACCGAGAAGCTACATGGGAACGAGAAGATCACCTTCATTCCGAGTACCCTTCCTTCTTCCAGTCCTAGATCTCGGGACAAGATCTTTTCGTAGTAGAGGAGAGTTTGTAATGCCCCAGATGTAACACTTTCCAATTATAGCAATATATGAAACTTTGACTTCATCAATTCCATTCTGGGCTCTTCTTTCATTTTGGATTTCTTCGTTTTGTCGTGTGCGTGTGTGCATTTCATCCATGTCATGTTATCATGTGCATTGCATTGCATTCGTGTTGTCACTTGCACCCGGTCCCACTCGTCTCTTCCCGTTGTCCGTTTCGAGTTCTGACACTCACACATGTGCCCGTGGCACCCCCGAGTCCTTCTTTCATGTCTGGCCATGTAACGTTCCTGAAATGACGTGAGACTTGTCGTGCGTTCTTGTTTAGGCACGTTTAGGCCTCCTATAAAGTTTCCTCGCGTTTGGAGTTCGTTTGGTACTCCAACGGTTAACCTAGTGGGCTAAAAGTACCCCTTCCTTTTCGCCCAAGACCCCCTCTACAACATCCCACTAACCTAGCACAACCAGTTCCATCATCTTGGTCGTCGGATTGTGATCGTGTGGGCGAAAACCGCACACCATTTGGACCTCCCTAGCTCCCTATGCTTATAAAAACGTCCCCTACGTCCAATTTGGGAGGAAACCCAAGTCTCCTCCTACCTCCAGCCCTGCCTCGCTCCCGCCAGCGAGCTCTCGCTCCGCCGCCGTGCTCCCGCCGGCCGCCGCCCGGCCGACGACCGCCGCCCGACGCCGCCGCTGCGCCGGCCAGTCGCCGCCGTGGCCCGACCTCGCCGGACGCCCGCGCCCCGCGGCCTTCTCCACCGCCGCGCCCGCCGGCCGGCCCCGCCGCCGCTCCGCCAGGCCCTGCCACCGGCCGAGCTGCCCCTCGCCGCCGGCCTGGCTCTGGCAAGCCGCCGCCACTGCCACCGTCGTCGTCTCCGGCGGGCACAGCTCCCTCTGTCCCGATCTGAAACTGGATCAGATCCACCACACCTCCAAACCAAACACGCATCTCGCAGCCCGGATCCCACCATCCCGGGTCCGTTCCGTCCACGTTGACTTTTGTGAGTTATAAAACGGCTAAGTCCCAGGTTTTGTTATTTTTTGTTGCATGTTTGAGGGGCTGTAACTTTTAGTGTGCTTGTCCAAATTGTGCATATGATATATCAAAATGATCGTGGTGATGTGCTCTACATTTTGTTCCATTGTGGCATGCTCATCTAGATGACCTAATCATCATGACAAGAGTGCTACTTGTTATAAACTGATGTTACTTGTTAATTTGATGCCATGTTTGAGATGTGATAACTTGGTGCATGTTTATCCAAATGGAACATGTGATATGTTAAAATGTTCATTGTGAAATGCTCTACATGATGGTTGCTGTAGCATTCATGTTAGGTGTCATATTGCCATGTTAATCTCTGTTGCAAAAGTGCATGTGGCTGTTAAGTGCTGAAACTTGTTGTGAGATGATGTTTTGTCATGCTCTTTGCTATTGATGTGTTTATCCTCATGTCACATGCCAATATGTTTTAGAAGCACCATCATATGGTCTTTGCTGTGGTGCAAACCACTTTCCATGATATGCCTTGAGGTGAATTAAACAAGCTTGTAAACATGCCATGCCAATGTTACTGTTTTATACTTTGTGAAAAAACTGCTAAGTCTGGGATCTGTTTTAACCTGATGCTGTGTTTGCTTGATGCCCCACTCAAATCCGTGCTTGTTTTGGAGTGGCCAATGATCATTCCTTGTTGTACATGTTTTTTTCTATCCATCCATTCCCTTACTTGCACATACGGCCTGATGTAGCTTATTTATTTCTTGCTCTCAAGTTGCTATAAAGTATAACTGTCAGGTTTTTATCAGCATGATCAATTTGGTGTAGCTTGTTGCTATTGACCCATGCCTCCTATGGAGCTGCTCCAATGGAGTTGTTTGCTGTAGGATATGTCTACATCATGTCCATGCCCTTTGTCTCCATGTTTGAGTGTTGTAGCTTATTTATTTCTTGCTCCAAACATGCCATGTGGCTGTTAACTTCAGCTTTGCATTGTATCTTTTTTCGTGTGTATGTGTTGAACCGTTGCTCCGTTTTGAGCGTGCCCTATATGAAAATTGTGTGATTTTGCATGTAGAATCATAATATAATGTTGTTTACATGTTTCGTATGTGTTTGCTTGATGTTTCGATGCATCTTGCACCATTGCCTTGCTTGTCTTGTTTTGCTCATATCTTCTAGACCGTAGCTCCGAATTAAACAAACTTTATATGAAACTAGACTAGAATTTCGTGTAGATCATCATGGTGCATGTTAAGTTGCTGTTTAAAAACTTTAACTTAAGGTTTGTTCAGATCTGGACTATTTTCAAAATATGCATATGAGGACTTACCAGATTTGCTATATGTTGATTCCGGCCTCATTTAAACTTGTTGTTTTGTGTTGTTCTTGTGTGCTTCATCCCTTGCCATGAAATGCATCATACTTGCATCATGTTGATTGTGCATTGCACCTTGTTTGATATTGTATCATGTTGTGTTCTCGTGTTGAGTAGAGCCGGGAGCCGAGACTGAGTACGAGGGTCCTACCGAGGTTGATTTCGAGGAGTCGTCTTACGATCCCATCGACGACTCGACAGGAAAGATGACCTGACCCAGATATCATTACTATCTTTGCCTATTGCTAGATGTCTCGCTCTTTAGCTTATTGCCTCGATTCCCATGTTTGTTTTTCAGCCTCCTATTGTAGCCATGTATCTCGCTAACCACCCAACCTAGCAAACCTTTGTTTGGCTACGTAAGCTTCGCTCAGCCCCTCTTATAGCATTGATAGTTGCAGGTGGAGATTTGAAGATCTCGCTTCATGTTGAAGTTATTGTTGGGATATCACACTATATAATCTGTTAAACTAAATCATCTATATACTTGGCAATGGGTGGAAGGCTAAGCCTCTTGCTTGGTGTTTTGTTCCACTCATGCCTCCGTAGGAACCATTTAAACCGGTGTTATGTTCCTTGATTATGCGTCCCTAACACGGTTGGGGTTTATGGGCCCCCTCGATAACCCGCTTAGCGCTAAAGCTTTTCCAGCAAGGCCCGACATTGGTTTTACATTTGCCTAACAACTAAAAGTTGCATAGGGCGTTGCAAACCCGAGTTATTAATCTACAACCCGGGCCAGTGCTCCACATGAGTGTTGGTCCAAACTGGGGGTTATGCGGGGCCGCCTTGGGGAAACCCGTGGTATCTAGAATTACCTGTATGATCACCCATCCGGTCGTGGCCTGAGACTAGATACGCGCGGCTACTGTCAGGGTGTCGGCACGCCGGGAGGTCTTCTTGGATTAGTTTTACCTTAGTCGGAATATCTTGAGCACGGGATTCCGAGAATACTCGGGTCTTCGCACCTTGGAGTTGCGACTCCGCAGATCGTGAGCTTGTGATGGGCTAATTTGGGACACCCCTGCAGGGTTTGATATTTCGAAAGCCGTGCCCGCGGTTATGTGGCAGATGGGAATTTGTTAATATCCAACTATAGAAAACTTGACACCATGTTCAGAATACACTACCAGCGTGAGTAACCGTGACGGTCATTTTCCGAAGGGGTTCGGGAATTGAACACGGTGGGGTTATGTTTAACGTGCTTAGATAGGATCACTTCGTGATCACTTTGACGCTCGTGGCACTTCTCTTCTCGCTCTAAACACATAATCTAGTGCTAGTGCAGGTGCAACCTTATTCTTCAGCCTTGTTCCACACCCAAGGCTTAGATAGTTTTGCTACCCGGGAACGGGATTGCTGAGTCCTCCGTGGCTCACAGATTCTACACAACACCAGATGCAGGTACCATGGTGAACTACACAGGTGATGGCACAGAGTTGAACTGGGAATTCGAAGAAGAACGTGGGCGATACTACATGTACTATCCCGAGGATCAGTAGTGGCTTCTAGTAGGGGCGATCAGACCTTGTGGCTTTATTTATGGTATCTTTCATTTGGATCTTCGTCCGTAGTCGGACTGTGATGTTATTTGGATGATGATTGCTTATGTAATGTATTGTGTGACGTGGCGAGTGTAAGCCAACTACTCTTTTGCAATCTCATCCCTCTTTTACATGAGTCGTGCAAAGATACCGTACTTGAGATCATTCTAGTATGAGCTTATACCTTTAAGTCGTGCCTCGACACGTAGGAGGTATAATCTCATACTGGGCATTACAAGTACTTCAGGTTGCGCCCCGAGACCAATGCGCCAGGTGTCAGCCAGTTATTCTTCGTCGTTGCCATGTCATCTGGTTGCGTGTTGCATTTTGCCTTGTCATCATGTGCCTTGCATCATCATGTTTTCAAAACTTGCATCCGTCCGAGTCTCCTCGTCCTTTCTGTTGTCCGTTCTGAGCCCAGACACACTTGCACGCACCCGCGGCACCTCCGAATATTTATTTTATGAGTGGCCAAAAAATGTTCTCGGAATGGAATGAAACTTGGCGTGTGGTCTTATTGTAGCATAGGTAGACCGCCTGTCAAGTTTCATCGCGTTCGGAGTTCGTTTGATAGCCCAACGGTTAACCGCGTTAACCGCCGGAAGCCTCTTCTCTTTTGGCAAAGCACCCCCTCTCAGCAGCCCACCAAGCCCATCCTAACCCCCTCCATGCTCTTGGCCGTTTGATCACGATCGCATGGCCGCGAACCGCTCCTCATTTGGACACTCGTAGCTCCCTCTACCTATATATATGTGTCTCCCCCAGTTTTTCTCGCAGATCCAACCCTAACCCCGCTCCCACCCCGCAGCCGAACATGTCCGTTCCGCCGCCGGACATGTCCAGCGCCCCTCCACCTCACTCCGACCAACCGCGTCACGCCATGTCAGCTGCGCCACCACCCTCCTCCAATCAGGCTTCGCCACGTCACCCCGCCGGCCTCCTCTCTCCGCCGCGGCCCGCGGAGCGCGCGGGCGGCCCGCGCAAGCCCGGTCGCCGCCGCGCCTGCACCCCGACCCTGCCGCTGCTTCGCTCCGCTCCCATCGCCTCCTCGCCGCCGCTCCGGCAGGACCTTGCCAAAGCGTGAGCCGCCGCCTTCGCCGGAGCACCCCGCCGCCTCTGCGCCTCCTCACCAGAGTTCGGCCACCGCTCTGCCGCAGACCGCCGCCGTTGGCCAGATCTGGCGCCGGCCGGCCGGATCCACCCGTCCCGGCGTCATCCCTCGCCGACGATTGCTCCAGCCGCCGCCGGCCTCGTCCATGCTTCGGGAGGACGACGCCCCCAGTGACGAGCGACGAGCGCCTGATAACCCTCAACCGTAAGGGATCGAGATAGTCTTCGCGGGTAAGAATAACCCAATTTATAGATTCGACACACGGGGAGCCAAAGAGTATTTATAAGCTTTGACAGTTGAGTTGTAAATTCAACCGCACCTGAAATATACTTACTTGCAACAAAAGATAAGTGGTAACGGTGATATGATTGTGATGGTGGTGACAGCAAATGTAAACAGCAAAAGTAACAACTAATAACCAGCAGGATTGAAACACTGCAGGCTAGGGAGATGGATGGTTGGGTGCTGCATGGATGAGATACGTCATGAATCTAACTTGGGGCAAGGCACACAGAAAAGTAATGATCATCTAGGCAAATATCAAACATTAGTCATGTATCCCACAGGTAGTTGTACGTGCCTGCAATAAGAACTTGCACAACATCTTTTTTCCTACCATCCAGCTACGAACGGGGCCAAAAGGAACTTATGGAGATTAAGGTACTCCTGTCAAAGAGCACCGGAACAAAGCAATAAACTCAATGGATACATGGAATCCTCAAATTATGGACCATCCCCTTTGGTGTCCCAAGCTGTCACCTTTGGGATCACCGGTTCCGGACCATAATAGGTGCAAACAACTCATAGATAGGATCAAGAACACAAATATATTCATGCAAACACATAGGGTTCAGATCTAATAACATGGAACTCGGGCCCAAAGTGACAAGCATTAAGAGCAACAAGTTGAAGCAAAGATGATAAACACCAAAGTAGATGATAGGCAACATGCCCCCAATAATCTAATAAACTATTACATGATCTAACTCATCCAATCCCTACCATCCCCTTTGCCTACAGCAGGGAATTACTCACACATGGAAGGAGAAGTCATGGAGGGAGGATGGAGTGGTGATGATGATGACGATGGCGACGATCTCCCCTCTCCGGAGGCCAAATCAGCCTCTAGATTAGCCCTCCCGAAGAAGAACAGAGGGTGGCGGCGGCTCCGCGACGGAAACTGGAAAAACGACTTCTGTTCTGGGGTTTCCTCGCCACGGGAAAAAATAGGAGCCAAGGTAGGGCACCAGAGGGGGGAGGACCCTCCCAGGCGGCCTCCTGGCGCGGCCAGGGGTGGGGCCGCGCTAGCAGGGCGCCTGGGGCCCCCCTGGGTGCCCTCTGGCCCCACTTCTGGCACAATGGCCCTTCGGGTGCATGGATTTTCTGTGATTTTTCTTGGAATTTTCTGAGACACCTAAAAATCCATTTTCCTGCACACAATAAAACCATATAGGCAGCTCTGCTGAAAACAGCGTCAGTCCGGGTTAGTTTAGTTCAAATCATGCAAGAATGAGGGCAAAACAATAGCAAAAGTGTTTGGAAAAGTAGATACGTTTGAGACGTATCAACTCCCCCATGCTTAGCACATTGCTTGTCCTCAAGCAATTCAGTTCAACGAACTGGACGCGACAAAGAAAACTTTGACAAACTCTTTTGCTTCATTAGATGTATATAAGCATGTACTACGAAAAGAGTCTAGCAAGTATTGAAACAATGCTATGAGGACAATGCACGAAGCAATCCTTCTTTCAAGTGACCAATCACAAATAACTAAAAGTAAATAATATGCTACTGAAAATCAAGACAAGATTACATTCCACATAGCTTGAACATACTAGAGTGGTATCTCGCTAGCCTCCATGAGTGAAGCAAAACATAAATGCAGAAACTCCTCCAGAGTTTTAAAGTTGACTAGAACTAAGAATTTCACAATAAATAATACCACAAGCATGCAGAAGACAATGTAATACTTTGGGACAATGCACATTACACTCAGAATGACAATTATGCTCTCCTAGTTGGTGCTTTGAAGAAAGAAGGTGGAGACTCTCGAACCGTGGAATTTGATGGCGAGGTTGAAAACCCGTGGTTGGAAGCAAAGACTAAACATGTACCAGAGCTCTTGGTTTTGAAAACAGAGGTAAAAATGATTTTGGGAGGTGCATATTTCGTCAACGAATGCTAGTAGACAACCCAATCACTTCTTATGCTAGACATGTTTCAAGGAACGGCTCCCAAGATGGGGACGATCACATCCCCTTAATCTCCTTTGTTTATCACTACCAAAAGTTTTCTGATTTCTCATAAACTAAGCGTGAAGGAGGGTTTGTTGGTTGTGATTATCTTTTGTGAGCTGGGCGCACTCATGCCAGTCCCTCCTCGTATTAGGGGTTTGCAGATTAGACATGCAATCCCGGGATAAAAAATGTCCAACATAAGAAGATCATGAATTGCCTACTACTTCCTCATGAGCTAAAACAGAGGCACAAAACGGGAGTAAATTTGAATAATTTCGAGATGGTACAAGAAAGTCTTCGTTAGGATGGCCGGTAAATACCACATAGGAAGGTATGGTGGACTCATATGGAATAACTGGTTTGAAAGGATTTGGATGCACAAGCAGAATTCCGCTTAGTGCGAGCGAAGGCTAGCAAGAGACTGGGAAGCGACCAACTAGAGAGCAATAACGGTCATAATCATGCAGAGCAACAAAGCAACATTGAATTGGGCATGAAAGTGATATAACTATTCTGAAACTCAAAGATCATCAAGGCAAAGCAGACTTTTTAGACTTAAACATGTGTAAACATGTGCCAAGTCAATCCAAGAATTCTCCAAAGGGAAATACCACCTTAGTATACCAAACTATGAACAATGCAATGCATGTAAATCATTTCAATAACACATTATATACTCTAGCTATTTGAGATTAGCCACAAGGAAAGCATGAACCACTTGGAAAGCATTGTAAACATAGCACTATGTCGCTACAAGCTGGTCTCTAGATCATAAGTACAGGCATATGTACAAAAGTAGAAACAAGAAGAGTTCATACTGGTTTTCCTTGTTGCTTCCCTTCCGTCGATCTTTGTCATTACTGCCTTGTCACTTGCACGATCGAACGTAGGAAATATAATTAAATGCCATCACAGACTTGTCGGTGTACTAAGGTTGGGGTACCCTAGTACCCCAACTTGTGCACGGGCAGTAGCCGCTTCCCGCGGCAGGGCTTACCACGCGCTTGCCAAGGCCCGCTCTGGTCCCTATGAAGCCATTCAAGAACAAAGTATCCAAGTTAAGAGACAAGACCCCGGCAAGAGGAGCTTGCCGGGAAGGCCGCACCAGGCTCAAGGTTACCACTCCAACACAAGACCCTGGCAAGAGGAGCTTGCCAGGAAGGCCTAGGGATAAGCATCTCAGGAGTCATATCGCGGCGCATCGTGCGCCCCGGCAGGGCCCGGGAATGTAATGCCCCGGATGTAATACTTTCCCTTTTGGGTATATAATATATCTCCGGCTTCATCTATTTCCATTTCGGGTTCTTTGTCTTTCGGGCTTTCGTCGTTTTGTTGTGTGAGTGTGTGGCATTCATTCATATCATGTAGACATGTGCATTGCATTGCATTTGTGTTGTGGGTTGCATCCGGTTCGTCGTGTTTCTTCCCGTTGTCCGTTTCGCGTTCCGGAGCTCCCTCACGTGTCCGTGACGTCCCGTAGGCCTACTTTGTTGTTCGGGCGTTCTACGTTACCGGTGTGCCGCGAGGTTGTTGTGTGTGTTGTTGTTTTGTTGTGTGCAACCCGCCTCTCAAATCTCGTCTCGTTTGGACTCCGTTGATTTTTCCCTCCGTTGTCCGTGTGGGTCCGATGTGCCTTCACTTCGTGTCCCGGAAACACCCCTACTGCTGTCTTTAATCTCCGTCTAGGCCCTTTAAAGTTATTCCCGCGATCGGATCCGTCGGATCGTGATCGGAGGGCTCCTAACGCCCCTATTTCTCCTCCTAACCCTAAAAACTGCTACATATAGACCCCCTAGTCTATTTGGGCATCTCCTTCTTCTTCCTCCTCTCTCCCCTCTTTTTTTTCCATTTTCTACTTCAGATCCTCCAATCTCCACCGGATCCCGAGGGGATCCAGTTTTTCCATCGAAGGAGCCGCCGCCGCAACGTTCGAATCGGGCGAGCGCCTCGTCTCGTTTGAGGTCAACGCATCGAGATCCCGTAGCCAGCTCGCTAGCCTTCCGCGGCCCGTACGTCGCCAGGCCACGAGGCCTGTACTCCGCGCCGGATCCCGATCTGGGGGGGACCAGAACGTCGGCCCATCCCTCCCGTCGCCAGCCTCCATCGGTTCGACGACCGCGTCGATCCGCGCTTCGTCGCCTCTCCTTCAGGGCCCGAAGGGCCCAGGTCCCCTTCGCCTCAGCGCTCCGTCGCTCGCCTCCGAGCCCAGGCCAGCCGAGGCCAGGCCGCCTCCCGGGCCGCACCAGGCGCCGCTCGACCGCACTGGGCCTCCCGCACCAGGCGCCACCGCCAGCCGGCCCACTCCCGCGCAGCGCCTCGCTCCGCCTCCAGCCGGCAGCCAGCCGGGCCGCCGCTCGCCCCGCGGGCCCAGGAGGATTCCAGCCCCGCCGCGGTGGGCCGCCGCCGCCTCTCCCTCCGGGCCGGATCCAGATCCCAGCCGCCGGCCCGCTACTGTTCCTCCAGATCCAGATCTGGAGAGGTTGACCTAAATTCCCTAAGTCCTTTTAATCCTGTTCTGAAATGCTATCTTTGAACTGCTCTAAATTTGTGCCTGTTGCTCCGTTTTGCGCGTGTAGCATGTCCAGATGTTCGTGGAGATGTCCTCTACGTTTTACCTGTTGTTGTCATGCATGTTAGATGTCATCTTGACACTTGTTTTGCTGTTGCAAGAGTGCATCATGTTATAAACTGCTGTTATGTGTTATTTTCATGCCACCTTTGACTTGTGATAACTTTTAGCTCGTTTGTCCAAACGATGCAAATGACATGTCCACGTGTTCGTCTCGCCACGAACTACGTGTTGCTTGTGATAGGTTGCATGTTAGATTTATTGTTGCCTTGTTATCATCGTTGCAAAGTGCCATGTTCACATGTTGTGTTTTCACTTGTTATGAAATGCCATCTTGTTGAGCTCGTTGCAATCGTTGTGTTCACCTCTTTGAAGCATGCTTGTGTGTTTCGGGATCACCTTCATGTGTATGTTGATGAGGTGCTTACCCTTTGCCATGTTTAGTTTCGAGGTGACTCAAACATGCTCTTTTGTGTGCTAATATGATGTTGCTGTTTTGGGACTTAGTGATTTTTTCACTAAGTCTGAAATCTGTAACGTTCCGATGCCATGTTCGTGTGATGTTGTAGGACAAAGCATGATAGTTTTGGGGTGGATTTTGATTGTTCCTTGTAGTATATATTGTTGTCTTTCCATCCATGTCCTCACATGTCCATTTGAGTGGCTGTAGCATGTTTATCTTTTGCTCTAAAGTTTCAATAAAATTCTGCTGCCAGAATTTTATTTCAAAGTTCAATATGTCCAAGATCATTGCTATTGATCCGTGACTCCGTTGGGGGTGCACTTTGGACCTAGTTGCTGTACTATATATCTAGTTTATGTTCATGTCCTTTTCCATGCTTTTGGGTGCTGTAGTTTAATTATTTTGAGCTCCCAAGTTGCTATGTTGCTGTAATTTGCAGTTTTCGCTCAATTCTTGTTTCGGGCATAACTTTTAGCCCGTAACTCCGATTTCAGCGAATCTTATATCTAACTTGGGTGATTTTCTGTGTAGAGTTATAATATCAGCTTGTTATCATGCTTTGAGGTGTTTTTCTTGAGTGATGTTTTCCGTGCTCCATGTGCATCCCTAGTGCATCCATCATGCATTCATGTTTTTCGAGTGCGCATTGCATCGTGTTGATTGGTGCTTGGTGTGTTTGTCTTGTTTAGAGCCGGAAGTTGAGCACGAGGTTTCCAACGAAGTCGAGCACGAGGTTTCCAACGAGTTTGAGCACGAGGACCCTTCTTACGATCCGAACGAATCCTCTTCAGGCAAGATGACCGAACCCCGATAACATTACTATCTTTGTCTTTTGCTAGTAGTCTCGATCTATAGTTTTTCCTCGATGCCCATGTTCTTCTTGTCAGCCTCCTACTTGTAACCAATTGCCATGTTTAACCACCCTACCTATGCAAACTGTTGTTTGGCTAAGTACGCTTCGCTCAGCCCTTCTTATAGCGTTGCTAGTTGCAGGTGAAGTGAAGATGCTTGCTCCATGTTGAAGTTTGGTTGGGTTATATCACACTATCTAAATGCTTAAAATGAAATCATCTATATATTGGCAAGGGTGGAAGGCTAAGCCTTTTGCTTGGTGATTTGTTCCACTCATGCCGTTAGGATCCGTATAAGCCGGTTTTATGTTCCTTGATTATGCGTTCCTAACACGGTTGGGGTGTATGGGACCCCCTCGATAAACCGCTAAGTGCTAAGTCTTTTCCAGCAAGTCCCAACCTTGGTACTATTTGCCTAAACAACTAAAAACTTTCCGAGGGAGTAATTAACCCGAGGCTTAATTAATTCAACCCCCTGGGCCAGTGCTCGACTTGAGTGTTGGTCCAAACCAGAGTCACTTGCGGATACTACCCAGTTCGCTGGGGTCTTCGGTATCTGTACGTAGCGCTCATCCGGACGTGTCCTGAGACCTAGATACGCGCGGCTACTATCAGGGTGTCGACACGCCGGGAGGATTTGCTGGATTAGCCTTACCTTAGCTCGGTATATCTTGAGCACGGGATTCCGAGGATACTCGGGTCTTCCCACTTTGGAGTTGCGACTCCGCGGATCGTGGGCTTGTGATGGGTCAAGTTGGAACACCCCTGCAGGGTTTGAACTTTCGAAAGCCGTGCCCGCGGTTATGTGGCAGATGGGAGCTTGTTAATTCCGGTTGTAGAAAACTTGACACAATGTTACTAATACACTACCAGCGTGTGTTCCGTGACTGTCAATTTCCGAATAGGGATTCGGGAGTTGAACACGGAGGGGTTATGATTGTGGAGCTTGTAGCTAGGATCACTTCGTGATCACTTCTCGCCGTTGCCTTCTCTTCTCGCTCTCACTTGCGTAAGCTAGATGCTAGTTGCTGCTGCAGACTTGTCCTTTCTTCAGCCTTTTCCCTCACCTAAAGGCTTTGATAGTTCTGTTACCCGGAGACGGGATTGCTGAGTCCTCTGTGGCTCACAGTTACTTCACACACCAGGTGCAGGTCCAGCTGTGAGCTATCCAGGTGATGGCACCGAGCTGGATTGGGAGTACGACGAGGAGCGTAGTCGTTACTAGGATTCGATCTGCCTGTGGTTTATTTATCTGAGTTTTGTACTTTGACATTTGGCTTTTGCCCTTAGAGGGTTGTAGTGCTCTTAATGAATGATGTTTGAGACTTGTACTGTAATTTCTGTGACGTGGCGAGTGTAAGCCAACTATTTTCAGTTTACTATCCCTCTTTTACATGAGTTGTGCAAAGATTACCAAACTTGAGATCATTCTAGGATGGACTTATGCCTTTAAGTCGTGCCTCGACACGTAGGAGGTATAACTCCATCCTGGGCATTACAAGTTGGTATCAGAGCCTTCTCCGACCTAGGAGCCCCCATTGTTTGATCGAACCGTTGACGGTTGAGTCTAGGCACACACTGAAAACTTTTTGAGTCCTATATTATATCGGAGAGTAGGATTTCTTTGCTTCTCATCCCTTTTCTCTCTGGTGAGGACTCCTGACGTCTACTCTTGTCTCTCCTATCTTCAAAATTTGCACAAATTTTTTTTTAGGAATCCCGCGAGTATTCTGGGATTGTTTCGATGTTCTTGTGACAAGGATATTGTTCCCGATGCCTCCTGTTACCGAGGAGTTGAGCTTCGGGGTATCATTGTAACAAGCGTATCGCGGCAGTACTAAATACTTAAGACGGCCGACATCGAAAATCTCCCCTATACGGCCAGTGGCAAGATAACCCCGACATCACCCAGTACTGGGGAGGTAGTTCGGGAGTATTGCCATAGCTTGTTATAGTGGATGCTTTTCGAAGGTCCGAGGTACACAGTTTCCGAGAAAGACTGGTTATGTGTTGAAGGATGGATACACCTGGATGTAGGTTAGAGTTGATTGCGCGGTGCTTCCCGTGTATCCCCAACACCTGATTGCATAACTGGAATCTTTCAGAAAACTATAGGTGGGTTTATCCAGTAGATCGTAGGCATTCTTCCAACGAATGCAGGTTAGTGAGTTCGGGGTTCGACATTGAGTGAAGGGGTTATATGACCGAGGTTACTATCAGGAGTTGCATCTTAAAGGGTCCTTGGCTATGCTGATCCGGGGATTGCAAAACCTTTTCGTAACGCGTTCATATGCTTTCAGCACAAAGATGTTAGAACGAAACTCCTCTCTTGTGTTTGTTCCTTTCCGTACCTTGTTGTTTTTATTATTTTATCCTTTTGATCCCTATGTGGCTTCTCGTGAAGACTGATGTTATCAATTAACTGAGAAATTCATTCGTTCTTCTTGTTCGGATGATTTCATTCGTTCTTATTGTTCGAATGATTATTGTGAAGACTTGTTGCAATTCATTCCATTGATTCAGCTTATTCCTTTTGTCAATCAATTGCTGATTCGTGGTCATCTCTTACAGGATGGCTCCGAAAAGGGTTCCGAATGCCAACCCAGAGGGTGAAGAGGTTCCAGAACGTCCTCCTTCACCTCCTCCTCCGCCTGAGGCTTGGAGAGCAATTATGTAGACTACTGCTCAGAACACTCAGTTGATGATGCAGATGATGCAGATGATGCAAGCTAATCAAGCTAATCAAGCTAATCAGGGCGTTCCAATGAACCAAGGCAACTTCTTCCAGCAGCACCATGCTACTCTCAACCAGTTCTTGGCCAACAATCCTAAAGCTTTCAGTTACTGTGTCGACCCTCTCGATGCTGAAGATTGGCTGACCGATATCAAGAAGCATTTTGAGTGCAGTAACGTGAAAGAAGATGACTATGTGAAGTTTGCAGCCTTCCAACTGAAAGAGCAAGCAGCTGACTGGTGGCAGCAGTACAAAGACTCAAGGCCGGGTCAAGTGATCTCATGGGAAAATTTCTGCAAGGATTTCCGCTCGCATCACATTCCTACAAGTGTTATCGAGGGTATGCGTGAGCAATTCCGCAACCTCAAGCAGGGCTCCATGTCAGTCTATCAGTATAATGTCAAGTTCCAAAACCTCGCTCGCTATGCAAAGCAAGACATTCCTGATGCAAAGAGTAAAATCTATCAGTTCCGTGGAGGTCTCAAAGATGAACTTCAGCTTGCTCTCACTTTGTTCGAGCCATACGAATTCGATAAGTTCTATAACATGGCTTTGAAACAAGAAGCAGCTCAGCTTAAGATGGAGGCTTCTAAGAAGAGAATTCGAGATGCTGTTCACTCTTCCTCATCGTCTCAGTTGGCTGCGAAACAACAGAAATTCTGGCTTCCTCCTCCTCCAGTGATTCGAGCTCCATACAACAACTCCAACAACTTCAACAACTCCAACAACAAGAACTCTAGTGGTCGTGGTTTCTCCCACCCACCCAACCCAAGCAACCAGTCGAAGAAGCAGTTTCAGTCTCAAGGCTCCAAGTCCAGTGGCTCTCAGTTCCGTCCTCTCTCTGAAGTGGTGTGCAACAAGTGTGGCCAGAAGGGTCATTATTCCAACAGATGTCCGAATCCGAAGCGTCTTCCACCTCCTCCACCTATGAGTTCAGCTATTGTCAAGCATGATCCAAAGTCTGCAAGGGTCAATCTGATGAGTGCAGCTGAAGCAGAGAACTCTTCTGATGTCATTTTGGGTAACCTCTCAGTTAACTCTTTTCCAGCTAAAGTATTGTTTGATTCGGGTGCATCTTTGTCCTTCATTTCAAGACCTTTTGTTGCTTAGCATGAATTGGTTCCGGAGAGGATTCCTAGACCTTTGAAGATTATTTCTCCGGGTTTGCAAATGACTTCCAACACAGTTGTTCCGGATATTTCTATTCGCATGGGTGATTATCGATTTTTGGCTTCTCCGGTGGTTCTTGGTCATTTTGACATCGACCTCATCCTCGGAATGGATTGGCTTTCTCAGCATGATGCTCACATTGATTTCGCTCAAAAGGAAGTCAAATTGACTCATTCTGATGAAGATGTGATTATCTTCGCCTCCAGGGATAATACTATTCGGCTTTTCTCTCTTAATGATAAGGGCGAAATTAATGCCATAGAGCAAATTCCAGTGGTGAACGAATATCAAGACGTCTTTCCAGAAGATCTTCCAGGCATGCCTCCACACCGCCAGGTGGAGTTTGTCATTGAACTCGAGCCGGGCACCGAACCTGCTTGCCGGCGTCCTTACAAGCTCTCTCCGGATGAATTGAAGGAATTGAAGAAGCAGCTTGATAAGCAGGAGAGTATGGGTCTCATCAGATCGAGTACATCTCCGTGGGGCTGTGGCGTCTTATTTGTCAAGAAGAAAGATGGCACGGAGCGTCTCTGTGTTGACTACCGGCCATTGAACAAGAAGACGATTAAGAACAAGTATCCGCTCCCCAACATCAACGAACTCTTTGAGCAGCTCAAAGGAGCTAAGGTGTTCTCTAAGCTTGACCTCCGAATGGGCTATCATCAAATTCGCATTCACGAGGAAGACATTCCCAAGACGGCCTTCAGAACGAGCTACGGTTCATACGAGTATACCTTCATGTCCTTCGGTCTCGCCAATGCTCCTCCTACCTTTTCAAGGATGATGCATTACATCTTCAACCCCTATACGGGCGAATTCGTGCTTGTGTATCTGGATGATATTCTGGTGTTTTCCAAGAATGAAGAAGATCACGAAAAGCACTTGCGTCTGGTTCTTGATCGACTCCGAGAGCATAAATTCTATGCCAAGTTCTCCAAGTGTGAGTTTTGGCTCGATAAGGTTTTGTACCTGGGCCACATTATCTCAGCTGACGGTATTGCGGTTAATCCCGAGAAAGTTGAAGCAATTGTCAACTGGGAAGCTCCTCAGAACGTCAAGCAGCTCCGCAGTTTTCTGGGTCTTGCCAGCTATTGCAGAAGGTTTGTGGAGAACTTCTCCAAGATTGCCAAGCCTCTTTCCAACCTCCTTCAGAAGAATGTCAAATACTTTTGGTCTCCTGAGTGTGAAGTAGCTTTCAAAACCCTCAAAGAGAAGCTTGTTTCTGCTCCAGTTCTGACTCCTCCGGATGAAACCAAGCCCTATGAAGTATTCTGCGATGCTTCTCTTCAAGGTCTTGGTGGTGTGCTTATGCAAGATAAGAAAATTGTGGCATATACTTCTCGGCAGCTCAAGCCCAGTGAGAAGAACTATCCCACACATGATCTCGAGCTAGCAGCTGTGGTACATGCTCTGATTACGTGGAGACATCTGTTGTTGGGCAGAAAGGTCGACATCTTCACTGATCACAAGAGCTTGAAGTACATCTTCACACAGCCGCATCTGAACCTCCGCCAGACTCGTTGGGTCGAGATGATCCAAGAGTACAACCCCAGCATTGAGTACACTCCAGGCAAGGCGAATGTGATTGCAGATGCTTTGAGCAGAAAGGCATATTGCAACAGCCTTCTTATCAAGCCATACCAGCCTGAGCTTTGTGAAGCATTCAGGAAGCTCAACCTTCAGGTTGTTCCGCAGGGTTTTCTTGCAAATCTCCAAATTGCTCCTACCTTGGAAGATCAAGTCCGTGAGGCCCAGCTCAGTGATACCATGGTGAAGAAGGTGAAACATGGGATTGCAAAGGGCACTCCAAAATATAAGTGCTTCCGTGTTGATGAGAGAGATACCTTGTTCTTCGAGGACAGACTCGTTGTTCCCAAAGGTGATCTCAGGAAGCTCATAATGGAAGAAGCTCATGATTCTCTCCTTTCCATTCATCCTGGCAGTTCCAAGATGTACCAAGATCTCAAGCAGTCTTACTGGTGGACACGCATGAAAAGGGAAATTGCCCAATTCGTGAATGAATGTGATGTATGCAGAAGAGTGAAAGCAGAACATCAACGTCCAGCCGGTCTTCTCCAACCTCTTCCTATTCCTGAGTGGAAGTTCGACCACATTGAAATGGACTTCGTCACTGGCTTTCCAAGATCCAAGCGAGGCAATGATGCTATCTTTGTGGTGATTGACAAGCTTACCAAAGTTGCTCACTTTCTTCCAGTCAAAGAATCAATCAATGCAGCTCAACTTGCAGAGCTGTACACTTCCAGAATTGTGTCCCTACATGGCATTCCTCAAGTGATATCCTCAGACCGTGGCAGCTTGTTCACATCAAGGTTCTGGGACTCCTTTCAGTCCGCCATGGGCACGAAGATCAGGTTCAGCACTGCCTTTCACCCTCAGACTAGTGGTCAAGTCGAGCGTGTGAATCAGATCCTAGAAGACATGCTCAGAGCCTGTGTCATCTCCTTCGGCATGAAATGGGAAGACTGCCTTCCATTTGCCGAGTTCTCTTACAACAACAGCTTTCAAGCAAGTGCAGGCAAAGCACCGTTTGAAATTCTCTATGGCAGAAAGTGCCGTACCCCTCTCAACTGGTCTGAAACAGGCGAACGCCAACTTCTTGGCAATGACTTGATCTCTGAAGCCGAAGAAATGTGCAAAGTCATACGTGAGAATCTCAAGGCCGCTCAGTCGCGTCAGAAGAGCTACTATGATGGAAAGCATCGTGATTTGGCTTTCGACATCGGTGATCATGTCTATCTCCGAGTTTCTCCGATGAAAGGAACCCAAAGATTCGGTATCAAAGGAAAACTTGCTCCTAGATACGTCGGGCCTTTCAAGATTCTTGGCAAAAGAGGCGATCTAGCCTATCAGCTCGAGCTCCCTTCCAACTTTGCAAATGTTCATGATGTCTTCCATGTGTCTCAGCTTCGCAAATGCTTCAAGGCACCTGAGCGCATGATTCCGTTTGAGGATATTGATCTTCAACAAGACCTTTCCTACCGAGAGCAACCAGTTGCAATTCTCGAAGAAACTGAACGCAAGACTCGTAACAAGTCCATCAAGTTTCTGAAAGTCAAGTGGTCACATCACACCGACCGAGAAGCTACCTGGGAACGAGAAGATCATCTTCGTTCCGAGTACCCTCCCTTTTTCCAGTCCTAGATCTCGGGACGAGATCTTTTTGTAGTAGAGGAGAGTTTGTAATGCCCCGGATGTAATACTTTCCCTTTTGGGTATATAATATATCTCCGGCTTCATCTATTTCCATTTCGGGTTCTTTGTCTTTCGGGATTTCGTCGTTTTGTTGTGTGAGTGTGTGGCATTCATTCATATCATGTAGACATGTGCATTGCATTGCATTTGTGTTGTGGGTTGCATCCGGTTCGTCGTGTTTCTTCCCGTTGTCCGTTTCGCGTTCCGGAGCTCCCTCACGTGTCCGTGACGTCCCGTAGGCCTACTTTGTTGTTCGGGCGTTTTACGTTACCGGTGTGCCGCGAGGTTGTTGTGTGTGTTGTTGTTTTGTTGTGTGCAACCCGCCTCTCAAATCTCGTCTCGTTTGGACTCCGTTGATTTTTCCCTCCGTTGTCCGTGTGGGTCCGATGTGCCTTCACTTCGTGTCCCGGAAACACCCCTACTGCTGTCTTTAATCTCCGTCTAGGCCCTTTAAAGTTATTCCCGCGATCGGATCCGTCGGATCGCGATCGGAGGGCTCCTAACGCCCCTATTTCTCCTCCTAACCCTAAAAACTGCTACATATAGACCCCCTAGTCTATTTGGGCATCTCCTTCTTCTTCCTCCTCTCTCCCCTCTTTTTTTTCCATTTTCTACTTCAGATCCTCCAATCTCCACCGGATCCCGAGGGGATCCAGTTTTTCCATCGAAGGAGCCGCCGCCGCAACGTTCGAATCGGGCGAGCGCCTCGTCTCGTTCGAGGTCAACGCATCCAGATCCCGTCGCCAGCTCGCTAGCCTTCCGCGGCCCGTACGTCGCCAGGCCACGAGGCCCGTACTCCGCGCCGGATCCCGATTTGGGGGGGACCAGATCGTCGGCCCATCCCTCCCGTCGCCAGCCTCCATCGGTTCGACGACCGCGTCGATCCGCGCTTCGTCGCCTCTCCTTCAGGGCCCGAAGGGCCCAGGTCCCCTTCGCCTCAGCGCTCCGTCGCTCGCCTCCGAGCCCAGGCCAGCCGAGGCCAGGCCGCCTCCCGGGCCGCACCAGGCGCCGCTCGACCGCACTGGGCCTCCCGCACCAAGCGCCACCACCAGCCGGCCCACTCCCGCGCAGCGCCTCGCTCCGCCTCCAGCCGGCAGCCAGCCGGGCCGCCGCTCGCCCCGCGGGCCCAGGAGGATTCCAGCCCCGCCGCGGTGGGCCGCCGCCGCTTCTCCCTCCGGGCCGGATCCAGATCCCAGCCGCCGGCCCGCTACTGTTCCTCCAGATCCAGATCTGGAGAGGTTGACCTAAATTCCCTAAGTCCTTTTAATCCTGTTCTGAAATGCTATCTTTGAACTGCTCTAAATTTGTGCCTGTTGCTCCGTTTTGCGCGTGTAGCATGTCCAAATGTTCGTGGAGATGTCCTCTACGTTTTACCTGTTGTTGTCATGCATGTTAGATGTCATCTTGACACTTGTTTTGCTGTTGCAAGAGTGCATCATGTTATAAACTGTTGTTATGTGTTATTTTCATGCCACCTTTGACTTGTGATAACTTTTAGCTCGTTTGTCCAAACGATGCAAATGACATGTCCACGTGTTCGTCTCGCCACGAACTACGTGTTGCTTGTGATAGGTTGCATGTTAGATTTATTGTTGCCTTGTTATCATCGTTGCAAAGTGCCATGTTCACATGTTGTGTTTTCACTTGTTATGAAATGCCATCTTGTTGAGCTCGTTGCAATCGTTGTGTTCACCTCTTTGAAGCATGCTTGTGTGTTTCGGGATCACCTTCATGTGTATGTTGATGAGGTGCTTACCCTTTGCCATGTTTAGTTTCGAGGTGACTCAAACATGCTCTTTTGTGTGCTAAGATGATGTTGCTGTTTTGGGACTTAGTGATTTTTTCACTAAGTCTGAAATCTGTAACGTTCCGATGCCATGTTCGTGTGATGTTGTAGGACAAAGCATGATAGTTTTGGGGTGGATTTTGATTGTTCCTTGTAGTATATATTGTTGTCTTTCCATCCATGTCCTCACATGTCCATTTGAGTGGCTGTAGCATGTTTATCTTTTGCTCTAAAGTTTCAATAAAATTCTGCTGCCAGAATTTTATTTCAAAGTTCAATATGTCCAAGATCATTGCTATTGATCCGTGACTCCGTTGGGGGTGCACTTTGGACCTAGTTTCTGTACTATATATCTAGTTTATGTTCATGTCCTTTGCCATGCTTTTGGGTGCTGTAGTTTAATTATTTTGAGCTCCCAAGTTGCTATGTTGCTGTAATTTGCAGTTTTCGCTCAAATCTTGTTTCGGGCATAACTTTTAGCCCGTAACTCCGATTTCAGCGAATCTTATATCAAACTTGGGTGATTTTCTGTGTAGAGTTATAATATCAGCTTGTTATCATGCTTTGAGGTGTTTTGCTTGAGTGATGTTTTCCGTACTCCATGTGCATCCCTAGTGCATCCATCATGCATTCATGTTTTTCGAGTGCGCATTGCATCGTGTTGATTGGTGCTTGGTGTGTTTGTCTTGTTTAGAGCCGGAAGTTGAGCACGAGGTTTCCAACGAAGTCAAGCACGAGGTTTCCAACGAGTTTGAGCACGAGGACCCTTCTTACGATCCGAACGAATCCTCTTCAGGCAAGATGACCGAACCCCGATAACATTACTATCTTTGTCTTTTGCTAGTAGTCTCGATCTATAGTTTTGCCTCGATGCCCATGTTCTTCTTGTCAGCCTCCTACTTGTAACCAATTGCCATGTTTAACCACCCTACCTATGCAAACCGTTGCTTGGCTAAGTACGCTTCGCTCAGCCCTTCTTATAGCGTTGCTAGTTGCAGGTGAAGTGAAGATGCTTGCTCCATGTTGAAGTTTGGTTGGGTTATATCACACTATCTAAATGCTTAAAATGAAATCATCTATATATTGGCAAGGGTGGAAGGCTAAGCCTTTTGCTTGGTGATTTGTTCCACTCATGCCGTTAGGATCCGTATAAGCCGGTTTTATGTTCCTTGATTATGCGTTCCTAACACGGTTGGGGTGTATGGGACCCCCTCGATAAACCGCTAAGTGCTAAGTCTTTTCCAGCAAGTCCCAACCTTGGTACTATTTGCCTAAACAACTAAAAACTTTCCGAGGGAGTAATTAACCCGAGGCTTAATTAATTCAACCCCCTGGGCCAGTGCTCGACTTGAGTGTTGGTCCAAACCAGAGTCACTTGCGGATACTACCCAGTTCGCTGGGGTCTTCGGTATCTGTACGTAGCGCTCATCCGGACGTGTCCTGAGACCTAGATACGCGCGGCTACTATCAGGGTGTCGACACGCCGGGAGGATTTGCTGGATTAGCCTTACCTTAGCTCGGTATATCTTGAGCACGGGATTCCGAGGATACTCGGGTCTTCCCACTTTGGAGTTGCGACTCCGCGGATCGTGGGCTTGTGATGGGTCAAGTTGGAACACCCCTGCAGGGTTTGAACTTTCGAAAGCCGTGCCCGCGGTTATGTGGCAGATGGGAGCTTGTTAATTCCGGTTGTAGAAAACTTGACACAATGTTACTAATACACTACCAGCGTGTGTTCCGTGACTGTCAATTTCCGAATAGGGATTCGGGAGTTGAACACGGAGGGGTTATGATTGTGGAGCTTGTAGCTAGGATCACTTCGTGATCACTTCTCGCCGTTGCCTTCTCTTCTCGCTCTCACTTGCGTAAGCTAGATGCTAGTTGCTGCTGCAGACTTGTCCTTTCTTCAGCCTTTTCCCTCACCTAAAGGCTTTGATAGTTCTGTTACCCGGAGACGGGATTGCTGAGTCCTCTGTGGCTCACAGTTACTTCACACACCAGGTGCAGGTCCAGCTGTGAGCTATCCAGGTGATGGCACCGAGCTGGATTGGGAGTACGACGAGGAGCGTAGTCGTTACTACGTGCGCTACCCGGACGATCAGTAGTGGAGTCTCTTACTAGGATTCGATCTGCATGTGGTTTATTTATCTGAGTTTGGTACTTTGACATTTGGCTTTTGCCCTTAGAGGGTTGTAGTGCTCTTAATGAATGATGTTTGAGACTTGTACTGTAATTTCTGTGACGTTGCGAGTGTAAGCCAACTATTTTCAGTTTACTATCCCTCTTTTACATGAGTTGTGCAAAGATTACCAAACTTGAGATCACTCTAGGATGGACTTATGCCTTTAAGTCGTGCCTCGACACGTAGGAGGTATAACTCCATCCTGGGCATTACAGGGAAGCGGCAAGCTTCCGGGCCCGGCAAGATAGCGGCCCCGGCAAGGTGCTTGCCGGGGGAAGCTCACACTGTGTGCCTGCGCTCCAGCTCGTCTGTCCACGCGTCGCCCTGGGGCCCTTCCAGGGGTATGTGGCAGACTGCTGTGCAGTCTGGGGTACACGGTGGCAAGCCGCGGTGACGAAGCCATCGCCGTGGCGAACGGAGACGCATGGACGGGCGCTTTTGGGGCGACGGCGACGGGCATTCAATGCCCTTGTCCCCCACTGTCAAAGTTAGGTGAAGACCACTGTTCATGCACTGTTCATACACTGTTCACGCACTGTTACAACTACCACCAAATTTACACTTCTACCCTTCTCTACGTTGACACCTGTCGGTGACCCCTTTGAGCTATAAAAGGAGGCCCATGCACAATGTAGAGGGGGTTGGATCCCGGAGACTCACTCACTTCCACGCTCGTTGTAGCTGGCACTGTAGATCTTCAAGCTCCCGAGCCCGAGAACTCAATACAACCAAAGCAGGAGTAGGGTTTTACGCGTCCGCGCGGCCCGAACCTGGGTAAACTGCCCGCGTGTGCTCCTCGATCTGCTCTCCGTGCTCCCTCCGCTCCCTTACCGCAACGTAGAAGGGGCTCCGGTCCCATAGGTGTTCATGGGAGGACAGTTTCCCCCGACATCTTTGGCGCGCCAGGTAGGGGGCGTCGAGGTTGTGCGAACCTGATCCGGCGCTCACGCGGGCGCATTCTTCAACAACTCTCCCAGCTCCATCAACCTCATCGGCTACATCAACATGCCTCCGAAGAAGAAGGCTTCGGAGGTCGGAGGCCCGTCTGCGTCAATCCCACCGCCACCAGAACCAATGGTTGGTGGAGGAGACGCCGGCGGAAGGGTAGTCGCCGGCGAGGAGACCCACGGCGCCACCAAGTCCAAGGACAAGACGGACGACCGGGCGAACTCCAAGGCCTCGGTGTCCGTGCACGCACCACGCCCCTCTCAGGAGGTGCCAGACCAGCAGCGACGTGGTACCGGAGGTACCATACGCTTGCTGGGACGTGGACAGACCGGCGGGTCGCGGGACGCTCAAGGCCAACGTCCTGGCACGAGCAAGGCGCGGTCGCCGGCGCGAGAACATGCTCCTTCTAACGCGGTTAGAAGTCCGACCGTGTCTCGCTCCTCGCACCGTTCGCCACCGTTTCCCTCCTCTCCAGCAGAAGCCCTGGCCAGGGCTCAGCTGCTCCTCGACTTACCTCCAGTGGCAGACAAGGCCGAAGACTGGAGGACGACGATCCAGAGCCTCATCGCCTTCGCCAACAACGACACGCCACAGCAGCCGGCAACATCACGGCCGCGGCAAGTCGACCAAACGAAGGCCGATGGAGATAAGACCGCCGGGGGTGCAACTACCGTGCACTCCCCGCCGCGGAAGCAGAAATCGCCACCCCGCCGGATCAACGTCGACGACGACTCCACGGCGTCGTCGGATCCGCGGGCTCGCCGCGATCAGCGCCAAGTCCTAGACGACAGGCGACAAGAGGACGCTCGAACTCGCATTGAGCGTCGAAGAGAAGCTAGAAGACAGTCAGACCAGCGCGCTGGGACTGCTGTTGACATGCACGCGCCAGGTGAACCAGGCGACTTGCCGTACGCGGCAGGTTGCCCCGCGTTCACCCGAGAGCTGCGGCAAGTCCAGTGGCCCAGCATGAAGAACTTCAAGCCCGACGTACCCGAGAAGTACGACGGCAAGACGCAACCCTCGGAGTTCCTCAGCATCTACACCATTGCGGTGCAGGCTACCGGGGGACGCGACGAGAAGATCCTAGCCAACTACTTCCCGCTCGTGCTTAAGCCAAACGTCAGGTCTTGGCTTATGCACTTGCCGGAGAACTCCATCTCTTCATGGGCGGATTTGTGCCATCAGTTTGTTGGCGCCTTCACGGGCGGCCACAAACCCCACTGCCAGGAGAGCGATCTCCATATCCTCGCCCAGAAGGAGGGAGAGTCCCTGCGCAAATACATCCAAAGGTTCAGCCGCGTTCAGCACAATATACCCGATGTCCACCCCGCCGCGGTTATCAGCGCGTTCCACCAGAACGTGCATAACCGCCGGATGAGGGAGGAGATGGCGATGACCAAGATCAGGGACGTTAGCGAGCTTTACGCTCTGGCTGATAAATGTGCACGTGCTGAAGAGGGGAGGAGACTCCCCGGAGAGGATGCCGGCGCAGGAGGAAGCGACAGCGAGGATGCCGCCCCGGCAAAGAAGAGCCGGCGGCGGAACAAGAAAAAGAAGAACAAGGAAGTACTGGTTGTCGAGCAGTCCGGCAAGGAGGCTCCCGCCAAGAAGACACAGGCTGGCGGCTCCGGCAAGGAGTCTGCCCCTGTAGCGGCAGCCGACAAGCAGGACAGCTCCGACAAGCAGTACTGCAAGATCCACCGCACCAAGGGCCATGATCTCCAGAACTGTAAGAGGGTAGAGTACCTCATAGAGCAGCAGAAGGCTGAATACGAGCGTCGCGACAAGGAGAAGGCCCAAGGAGGCGGAGGAGAGCCCAGCAAGAAGCGGCCGTTCAATGGCCGGGGAGGGCGCCGCGGCAAGGCCAAGCAGCGGCAAGGTGACAAACCTCCCCGGGGCCGCGACAAGGATGAGGACGAAGATGACGATGAGGAAATGGATGAAGGAGATACCAGCGAGCAGGAGTTCCAGAAAGCCACAGAGGTTCTGTGCGTCGACGGAGGTGCCTCTCTGCACACTTCCCACCGCCAACTCAAACAGTGGGTGCGGGAAGTGAATGCAGCTGAGCCACCCGTCGAGTCGCACAGGCTGCTGAAATGGTCCGGCACGCCCATCATCTTTGACCTTGAGGATCACCCTGACGGCACGACGGTGGTCTGGTGCTTGCCGATGTTGGTCTCACCAACTATCCGCAACCTCAAGGTCACCAAGATGTTGGTTGACGGAGGGGTCGGCCTCAACTTGATCTCCGCTGCTGTGATCAAGAAACTACAGATCCCTGACAGCGAGCTCGAGGAAACCGGGACATTCCAAGGGATCAACCCGGGAAGGAGCAAACCGAAGGAGAAGATCACGCTGCCAGTGACCTTTGGTGGGGAGCTCAACTTCAGGACGGAGAGGATCACGTTCGACGTCGCCGATATCCCATTGCCATATAATGGGATACTTGGCCGTCCTGCCCTCGCCAAGTTCATGGCAGCTTCCCACTACGCATACAACGTACTCAAGATGCCGGGGCCGATAAGCGACATCTCTGTCCCCGGCGACAAGAAGGACGCGCTTATCTGCGCCGACAAAATCTACCGGGATGCAGCAGCCGCGGCAGACAGCAACACACTTGCCGCTGGAACTCCTGGGGGGAAGACCAAGACCAAGTCCGGCAAGAGCTCTGGGGCCCACTCCGGCAAACGCACCTCTTCGGAGTGCTGCGCTGCCGTCGAGGACGCACCATCGAGCTCCACCGGCAAGTGCAAGAAAGGAATGGCAGCTCCACCGGCAACCAAGAAGGTGCCCGCCAAGGAGGACGGCACTGGTGGTACCTTCACCGTCAGTGCTACGCTCGACCCCAAATAGGAAAGCGCGCTCGTTGCCTTCCTGCGGGCGAATGTCGACGTGTTCGCATGGCAACCGTCTGACATCCCCGGCGTTCCCAGGAAGGTAATTGAGCACAAGCTTGCTGTTTGTCCTCACGCGCGGCCCGTCAAGCAGAAGGTCAGGAAGCAAGCTGTGGAGCGCCAAGAGTTCATTGCCAAGGAGATAAAGAAGTTGGAAGCGGCAGGCCTAGTTAGAGGCATGATCCATCCTACGTGGTTGGCCAATCCAGTTGTTGTGCGCAAGGCCAATGGGAAGTGGAGACTTTGTATAGACTTCACTGATGTGAATAAAGCATGTCCCAAGGATCCATTTCCCTTGCCGCGTATCGATCAAATTGTGGACTCCACGGCTGGATGTGAGTTGCTTTCATTCCTCGATGCATACTCAGGTTACCACCAGATATACATGGCCAAGGAAGATGAAGAGAAGACTGCATTCATTACTCCATGCGGCACATACTGCTTTATACGCATGCCCTTCGGATTGAAGAATGCAGGCTCAACATTTGCAAGGGTGGTACATACTGCTTTTGAGCCACAGATACACATAAATGTAGAAGCCTACATGAACGATATAGTGGTCAAGAGCAAGAGCAAAGATACCCTGATCCAAGACTTACAAGAAACCTTCGAGAATCTGCGCAAGATACATCTCAAGCTTAACCCCGAGAAGTGCGTCTTCGGAGTCCCCTCCGGCAAGCTTCTCGGGTTCTTTGTGTCCCAGAGGGGGATTGAAGCCAATCCCGACAAGATAAAAGCCATCGAGCAGATTGAAGCCCCGAAGCGCGTCAAGGACGTAAGGAGACTTGCTGGTTGTGTGGCTGCCCTCAGCAGGTTCATTTCGAAATCTGCAGAACGCGCCCTGCCTTTCTTCAAAATCTTGAAAAAGGTAGGTCCTATGAAATGGACTCCGAAAGCGGAGGCAGCGCTGCAAGACTTGAAAGGATACCTGTCCTCCACTCCAATACTTGTCGCACCTAGGCCACAAGAGAAGTTGCTGCTATACCTAGCAGCAACCAATCAAGTGGTTAGTGCTGCGTTGGTAGCGGAGAGGGAGGCAGATGAGGAACCCACATCCCCGGCAAGCGAATCCAGCGACAAGCAGGGGGCTTCCCCGACAAGCTCTGGCCCCGACAAGGACAAGTCTGCGCAGGAACAAGGAGAAGTGCGAAAGAAGATGGTGCAGCGCCCGGTTTATTTTGTAAGTTCCCTCTTGCAGGGGCTAGATCAAGATACTCTGGGGTGCGGAAGTTGCTTTTCGGCCTCCTCATGGCCTCAAGGAAGCTATGCCATTACTTCCAAGCACATGAGATAACGGTGGTCACTCGCTTTCCGTTGAAGAGGATATTGCAAAATCCAGAAGCAACAGGAAGGATCGTCGAGTGGGCATTGGAGCTGTCAAGCTTTGGTCTCAAGTTTGAGAGCACTTCAACCATACAGAGCACTTTGGCAGAGTTCATAGTGGAATGGACCCCAACGCCAGATGAGGAAGTTCAAGAAACGAGCGTCCCCGTCCAAGAAATAAGCCAAGAGTGGATAATGTACTTTGACGGTGCTTTCTCGCTGCAAGGAGCCGGTGCTGGCGTGGTACTCATAGCGCCCACCGGAGAGCACCTCAAGTACGTTGTTCAGATGCATTTTCCCAAGGAGCAAGCGACAAACAATACTGCTGAGTATGAAGGTTTGCTTGCCGGCCTCAGAATTGCGGCCGAACTTGGGATCAAGAAGCTGATTGTGCGAGGGGACTCACAATTGGTGGTCCGACAAGTAAACAAGAGTTACCAGAGCCCTTTGATGGAAGCTTATGTTGATGAAGTGAGGAAGCTTGAAGACCACTTTGAAGGCCTGCAAATGGAGCACGTTCCAAGAGCTCAAAATGATATCGCAGATGGCCTCTCAAAGTGTGCTGCAATGAAGTTACATGTGGAACCAGGGACCTTCGTGCTCAAGCTAACTCAGCCATCCGTTACACCGTCGATTGGGCAGAGCAAGAAGAGGAAGCTGGTCTCCGGTGACTACTTGCCGGCGGATCTTCCCGAAGCCGCCGCCAAGGTCCCCAAGATCAGTAACCAAAATGCTGAGGAACGATCTGCTCCTGCAGACCCAAGGGTCTGTACAGTTGAAGCAGGCGTTCCCGACAAGCCTT
The DNA here is from genome assembly GCA_902687465.1 of Secale cereale. NCBI lineage: Eukaryota > Viridiplantae > Streptophyta > Magnoliopsida > Poales > Poaceae > Secale > Secale cereale. Next base: position 559,875,055 of record LR738711.1, on the reverse strand, counting down.
GCCCCGGCAGGCTTGCCGGGGAACCTTCAGCTCCGGTAGAGCCGCGGGTTCTTGCCGTGGAAGCTGAGGTTCCCACAGCAGCACTAATGCCTTTAGTCCTTGTTGTTGAGCCTCAGGCTCCAGCATGGGCACAGCAAATCGTCCGTTTTCTTCAAACTGGAGAACTTCCTGAAGAACCAGAAGAGATAGAAAGGATAACCAGACAGTCAAGTATGTACCAGTTCGTCGACAACGAACTGTACAGAAGAAGACTCAACGGCGTCAGGTTGAAATGCATTTCCCGGGAAGATGGACAAAAGCTGTTGGTAGAGATACACGGAGGCATATGTGGCCACCACATTGGCGCAAGGGCACTTGTCGGGAAGGTGTTCCGACAAGGGTTCTTCTGTCCAGAAGCCCTCCAAGATGCAACTGCACAAGTAACCAAGTGTGAAGCGTGCCAGTTCCATGCCAAGCAAATTCACCAGCCAGCTCAAGCTCTCCAGACAATCCCTTTGTCCTGGCCCTTCTCGATCTGGGGGCTCGATATCCTCGGCCCTTTTCCCCGCGCCGTCGGGGGCTTTGAGTACTTGTACGTCGCAATCGGCAAGTTCACAAAGTGGCCAGAAGTGGAACCGGTGAGGAAGGTGACAGCACAGTCAGCAGTGAGGTTCTTCAGATCAATTGTTTGCCGTTTCGGAATCCCTAACAGGATCATCACCGACAACGGCACTCAGTTCACAAGCCGCACCTTCATGCAGTACGTCCAAGATCTTGGCGCCAAGGTCTGCTTTGCTTCCGTTGTTCACCCGAGGAGCAACGGTCAAGCACAAAGGGCAAATGCTGAAGTGCTGTGCGGGCTCAAGACAAGAACCTTCGACAGGCTGCACAAGTGCGGAAGAAACTGGATAGAGGAGTTGCCGGCGGCTCTTTGGTCAATCAGGACGACACCAAATCGAGCCACCGGACAGACACCCTTTGCTCTAGTCTATGGAGAAGAGGCAGTTCTCCCCACGGAACTCGTATACGGGTCTCCTCGAGTGCTCGCTTACGATGAGCTCGAGCAAGAGCAACTGTGGCAAGATGATGCATTGCTCCTTGAGGAGGAACGTCTCCAGGCTGCTGTACGAGCTGCTCGATACCAGCAAGCCTTGCGTTGCTATCATAGCCGCAAGGTCAAGGCCAGGAGTCTCGAGGAAGGCGACCTTGTTCTTCGGCGTGTTCAGTCCTCCAACAATTCCAACAAGTTGACGCCGAAGTGGGAAGGCCCTTATCGGGTAAGACAAGTCACAAGGCCCGGCGCTGTCCGCCTTGAGACCGAAGAAGTCTTACCGGTGAGCAACTCCTGGAACATAGAGCATCTTCGTAAGTTTCACCCGTAAGGCGCGGTTGCCGTGATCCGCTCCGGCAACCACCTTTTGTACAAGTCTTGCCGCTGTTGCATGTAAACCTTTGTACAAAGCCGGGCGCAGACCCCGTGCATCAGTAAAACTTTTGTGCTTTGCAATGCTTGTCATTTCATGCCTTTCCTTTTACTTGCATGCATCATCTGACACCTTGTGCAGCACGCATCCCCGGTAAGCAAGAACAAGCTGCAAGGCTCAATACTTGTGTTTCCTCCTCTTTTCCTTTCTCTCTTAAAACAGAAGAAGTGTCCCTCGCGCACAAGTTTGCCGAGGGGGAGGAGATGGAGGCAGGGACCAAGTGCTGTTCAAAGAAGAAAAGCCTTGCCGGGGAGCAAACAATCCATGAAAGCTAAGTTACCGGAATTTGAGCAGTTCAAATTTTTTTAAAAATTTTAGTTGTCTTCCTTGAACAGCCACACTTTGTATGGAAAACCTGTGCGCGAAGGAACCTACCCGTGGCTAGCCGCGCCCTTACTTTGTTTCGAGCACGCTCAACGGCTTAAGTGAGCTGCGACAAGTGTCGCGCCCTTACTTCGTTTTCGAGTTCGCTCAACAAGCTAAGTGTGCTGCGACTAGCTACGGCAAGGTTTCTTGCCGGCAAGGCCTTTGCCAGCAGGCTGCTAAGAGTCCAGCACTCAGCTCTCGCGGAAAGGGTCCCTTTGCCGGCGAGTTCCCTAAGAGCGTAGGGTGGAAAGCATACAAAGTGAAAGGACTGAGCAAGGGAGATAACACTGCGTCAATAGCCCAAAATAAAAGTATATATTACAGAGATAACTTGTTGCTGTTCTAATCAACTACTGCCTATAACTTAATCTACAGCGGCAAAGGAAGCAAAAAGAAGGAAGTCTAGTCCCTGCGGTCTTCGTCAATCCTCTGAATCTTGCCCACCTTGGCTACGATGTGGGCAACTTGCGCCTTCAACGCCTCCTGGTCAGCTTCGGGCGGCAAGGTCCGGAGGACGTTGACGAGGTTGATGCCGGGGTTGCGGTAGACGATCTTCGACAAGACCCGCTCCATGGTGCCCATGCAGAGCCGACGCGCCTCGTCGGCCAGCTGCACGGGGATCTTCTCCCGCAGCCGCGCAAGCGCCGGCGCCACCCCCCTGAAGAACAGACTCAGTTTGGCGCTGTGAGGGAGGTTCTCGTCCGGGGAGTACACGAGGTGCTCCGCCCTCAGCGCCATCATCTCCATGTCAATGTTGGCGGCGGAAGTGACGAGTTCGTCAGTCCACTGCTCCACTGCCCGGTTGAAGTTGTTCTGCCAGACGGCGGCGCTCTCCACCAAGGCCCTTTCTTTGCGAAGTTCGTCCTTCAGCTTCGTCTCGCGGCCCCGGGCGACGTCGAGCGAGTCAGTCAGGGTGGAGACCTTCAGCTCTAAATCAGCAATGGAGTCCCTGGCGTCAGTGAGCTCTTTGCCCTTCTCGGAGAGGCGGACTTGCAGCTCAGAGTTGGTGTGGGCGTCCTTCTCCCGCGCCACGTTGAGCGCAGTGACCCTTTCTTCACTCACCTTCAAGAACAGCTCCATCTGCGCCACCTTGGCCTCCAGATCTTTCTTAGCAGTCTCCGCGCCAGCAGCGGCGTTCCTCGCCTCCTTCAAAGCCCTGCCGATGGCTTGCTCCCGGGCGGTGAGGTCGTCCTCGTGATTGTCGAGGTCGACCTTCCGCTGGTTGAGTTCTCCTTCCCGCCGAGACAGCTCCTCGGCGGCCAGTCGCTGCTGCTCCTCGACCTCGGCCTTCTCGAGGACGAATGCTTGCTGCGCCCCGGCAAGCTCTTCGCGCTCCTCCGCCAAGTTCCGGAGGGCCGCCTGGTTGGCGGCACGGAGCTCCGCGGCGTGCATCTCCAGGTCAGCACCAGCCTTGGCAGCCAGAGCCTCCCGAGACTCCAACTTCGCCTGCCTGGCCCGGTACAAGGCCAGGAGCCGGCGAAGGAGTCGCTCCTCTTCGGGCTCGTCGCTGCTGCCGGGCGCATCAACGACCTTCAACCCGGCGGAGGCAAGGACTTCTCTGTCAAACGCCTCCCCCTCCGCGGGTACTCTTGATGAGGACGCCCACGGGACTTGTATAAAGACCCCGTTGGCGGCCTCCAGATAGATCCCTGCCCAGCCGCAGTGGCGGAAGGGTCGGCGGCCGGTGCAGCGTCCGGCGCTCCTGCGGGCTTCGGGCCAGCAGTGCGGTCGCCGGTCCCTTCCCCAGCCGCGGCGTCTGCGGTCGGGGTGGTCTCTTCGACGGCTGGCTTGTCGGCTCCAGCCATTCCCTCGGCGGTAGTGGCGTTGCCACCGTCGCCGCGCACCTCCTCCTCGGTGATGGTTTCTGTCTCCATCAGCTCCGGGGCGGGAGGATCTAGTAGAAGAAAAAGAAAAGAAAGAATCAAGCAAATATCCAAAAAAGACGAATCCAAGAAGAAGAAATTACAAGGTTTACCTTCACGGGCTTCTTCGACGACGGGGTCCCTCGCCGGGGAATCCTCCCTTGGCGGCGGAGCAGTGGCCCCTGCTGGAGGAGGGCCGCCCGTGCCCTCCCTTGGCTGGGTGCTCACCCTTGTCGGGCTGCCCGCCCTTGGCAGGGTACTCGCCCTTGGCGGAGTACCCGTCCTTGGCGGAACGCTGTCCCTCGTCGGGGAGCTCACCCTTGGCAGGGAAGGTGGGGCAAGCGGCCCGTCGGGGGCGACCTCCTGGTGCTCCTGCGGCTGCGGCTCCACTTCTGCACAAGGCAACAGGCAAATGAGACATTAATAATGATAATAAGCTCAAGCGCGCCCGACGAGCAGAAAATTGAACACATAGACTTACGCTGGGGGCTACGCTGGGGGCTGCTCCCCGGAGCGGCAGGCTGGTCCGGCAAGTTTGCCGCTGGCGCATCCTCCGTCGCTGCGGCAGGCTCGTCGTCCTCGATAGTGACCACAGGGATCTTGGCCCTCTTCGCCATCCGCTGGGTCAAGGTCCTGGAAACCAAAAAAGATCAGAACCAAGCGAGAGAAATCAAGACAAAATCAATGGGAACAGAAAGTACAAGAGCTTACTCTTCCTCCTCGTCGTCGGAGCTAAGGGCGGAGAAGTCGAACTCCGCCTGGCGCGCTCCGGCACGAGGAGCTGGAGGAGAAGGCTCCCTCGGGCGCTTGGCGGGCTCCGGGGCTGTGGGCTGTGAAGACCCAGCACCAGTCGTCGCCGAGGCCCGAGGGGCAGAAGGAGCACCAGAGCCGCTCCGGGAAGATCCCCCTCCGCTTGTCGCTTGGGCTCGGGGTGCCTCCTTGACGACCTCGCTCGTCGTGGTGGCGCGCGCAGCGCGGCGCTTCGGCTGTTGTCGAGGCGCCTGTGGCCTCGCCGGCTCGGCGGCCTTGCGGAGGCGTTTCTTCTGTTGTTGCGGAGGGCTTGGTGGCGGCGGAGAGTTCTCCGAGGATGATGAGGCGTCGTCGAGATTTAGAGACCCGCCAGAGTCTTCGTCAGAATCTTTGGACTCGGCGTCCTCCTCCTCCTCGGCAGGCCCGCTGGACTCGGTACCCTGCCCGGCAGCCTCGCTCGCCCCGTCAACCTCGCTTGCCCCGGCAAGCTTCCCGGCAGGCTCCCCGGCGAACTCCTCGGGAGCAATCTTCAGGAGCTTGAGGATTTCTGCCTCCTCAGCCTGGCTCACAGCGTCCGCCGCCTCTGCTTCATCCATAGTATATCCGAATTCGCCCGCGGCCACAGGTGCGGCGGCCTCCTCCATCCTGGAGGCAATGTATGCTACATCCCGGTCGGTGGTCTCCCGGGTGAGGCCCTTCTTCTCCTCAGCGTTGCGGGGCTTCTCGACCAAGTTGTCGAAGAAGGCTTGCACGGTCTCCGCTGAGGGCACCAGCCAAGTGGGGACGACCCCGTGGGAGTCACACTCGGGCATCACCGCGCGTATGGCACTGAGGGCAGTGTTGTTGCATAACGGCACCACTCCCACCGACGGTTTGAACCACTCTGGGTGCTTGGGGTCATGCTTAAATAGTTCCCGGACCATCCCCTTCAGCTCCAAGACGGTGCAATTGTAGTTCAACCCGGGGCGCAACCTCATGCGGTTTGCCGCGTTGCCGAACTCCCAAGCAGGTCTCTTTCTTTCCTGCAGAGGGGCAATGTGGCGGCGGAGGAAATCAGCCCCTTCTTCGCCCACAGTCAGATTGGCGGCCCGGAGACGAAGAATCCTAATGAGGGCAATCTCCAACTTGTCGTCCTCCAGGGCCAAATCGCTCCAATCCTTGCCGCGCACTATTGGAGTTTTGCGCGGCGAGGTAAACGGCTCAGGTTTCTCTTCCAGAACCCAGCACCAATCTGCCCTCCACTCCTCCCACTTTCCGCGAAGCTCCCCTTTCAAGTACGCCTCTTTCTTGTTCAACCTAAAGATCCAGGAGATGCCGCCGGAGAGTGGGGATCCGGACTCTACTCTAGGCGTGAAGAAGTGGCGGAAGAGAGCTACATTTGGGTGGACCACTACGTAGTTTTCGCACAGATGTGCGAAAATGGCCAAGGTGAGGACGGCGTTGGGGGTGAAATCTAGGAGGTGGAGGCCGTACGTATTCATCACATCACAAAAGAACTCCGAGAACGGAGGGCACAGACCACAGTGGAAGAATGCGGCAAAGTAAAAGTACCCGCCGGGGAACATGTCGATGGCGACGGCGGGGAGGACTCTGGTGCGGGGATGAGCCTTCGTCTCCCTCGCCCAGAACAAGTAATACTTGTCCCGGAGCTCCCTCGCGCCGAGCCTCGGCGGGAAGACCACCCTCTTCCTCTGCATAGCTGCTAACTTCGCCGCCTGCTCGGACTTCTCCTTCTTCGCTTTGTCGCCCTTCGCTTTGTCGCTCTTCGGGGCCATGGCGGGGGCGGCAAGGAGGGAGGCTAGGAGGTCGCTGGCGCTGCGGGTGTTGGATGCGGCGGAGGGAGTGGAGCTCGGCTCTCCGTCGACCTTTGCGGAAGCAGAGGGCGACGGGGGTTTCTGGAGATTGAAGAAACAATGAAGGCAATGGAGCGAAACGGCCCATGCTTCCTCTGCTTTTAAGGGAGAAGTGGGGGACGTTCCGCATTTCCCATTAAAGAACAGGCCACGATCTCTCCCACGACGCTGCAATCAACGCATGTCGTTAGGGAGGGATGCGGCGGATACGGAGAGGGATACGGCTCGCCGTGGGCCGCGTGTGCCCGTGCACTGTCTTGGGCCTGGCCCAACAGCGTCGGCACCGTGTGTGGCCCAGGCCCGGGGGCTCCTGTCGGTGTACTAAGGTAGGGGTACCCTAGTACCCCAACTTGTGCACGGGCAGTAGCAGCTTCCCGTGGCAGGGCTTACCACGCGCTTGCCAAGGCCCGCTCTGGTCCCTATGAAGCCATTCAAGAACAAAGTATCCAAGTTAAGAGACAAGACCCCGGCAAGAGGAGCTTGCCGGGAAGGCCGCACCAGGCTCAAGGTTACCACTCCAACACAAGACCCTGGCAAGAGGAGCTTGCCAAGAAGGCCTAGGGATAAGCATCTCAGGAGTCATATCACGGCGCATCGTGCGCCCCGGCAGGGCCCGGGAAGCGGCAAGCTTCCGGGCCCGGCAAGATAGCGGCCCTGGCAAGGGGCTTGCCGGGGGAAGCTCACACTGTGTGCCTGCGCTCCAGCTCGTCTGTCCACGCGTCGCCCTGGGGCCCTTCCAGGGGCACGTGGCAGACTGCTGTGTAGTCTGGGGTACACGGTGGCAAGCCGCGGTGACGAAGCCATCGCCGTGGCGAACGGAGACGCATGGACGGGCGCTTTTGGGGCGACGGCGACGGGCATTCAATGCCCTTGTCCCCCACTGTCAAAGTTAGGTTAAGACCACTGTTCATGCACTGTTCATACACTGTTCACGCACTGTTACAACTACCACCAAATTTACACTTCTACCCTTCTCTACGTTGACACCTGTCGGTGACCCCTTTGAGCTATAAAAGGAGGCCCATGCACAACGTAGAGGGGGTTGGATCCCGGAGACTTACTCACTTCCACGCTCGGTGTAGCTGGTACTGTAGATCTTCAAGCTCCCGAGCCCGAGAACTCAATGCAACCAAAGCAAGAGTAGGGTTTTACGCGTCCGTGCGGCCCGAACCTGGGTAAACTGCCCGCGTGTGCTCCTCGATCTGCTCTCCGTGCTCCCTCCGCTCCCTTACCGCAACGTAGAAGGGGCTCCGGTCCCATAGGTGTTCGTGGGAGGACAGTTTCCCCCGACAGGACTCGAGCTGAACTCTGAAAACAAAGCAAACTAAAGAGAGAAAGGAAATCTTTTTTGGTTTTTTCAAAGGTTGAATGAAAGCAAAAGAAAGAGAAAATCTTTTTGTTGTTTTTGCAAAGAAAGAAACAAATAAGAACGGGCAAAAACTTCGAAAAGAACAAAGCGAACAAAAATAAAACGGATAATACAATGGAAAAGTGAGAAGGGCACGTACTCCCCCAAGCTTAGGTTTTTGGCCTAAGTTGGTAGTAGCTACTGCCCCCAGGAGCCTCCTACTCCGGGGTGGTACTGGTGAGTCCAAGGGTCGTATAAGGATTCCGGCGCGTACACCGAAGTCCTCGGATCCTCCCATGAAGAAGGGTCCGCACTCCAAGCAGAGGAAGACCCTTCACCAAACTGGGTGATGGTGTCCCCCTGAAAAGGTGGTAACTCACCGTGCTCCTCCTCGTCGGGCACAACCCCCTCCATGGGGTTATGAAACTGATGCTGGACCATGAACTCATCGAACTGGATAACATCAAAGGACCATGCGTTCCTGCGAGAAAAATAAAACAAAAGAGGTGCAGGTAGACGGATCTTGCGTTCCGCGGTAGTTCCGAAACGTAAGATATAAACAAGGTTACCAAACTCAGAAGTCATGGTAACAAACTTATGCCTTTTCATAGCAGCAAGATCAAAACTTAAATAAGTAAAAGGCTTATCATCAGGGTGTGGGGTGCCTTTAAGATACTCTAAGATAAGTGTGGCATAAACTCCACCAAATAAATTTCCCTTGTTACCATTCATAGCAAGGCGTCGAGCAATTAAGGCACCCACATTATAATCAAACCTCCCTGAGAGGGCGGTTGCCAGGATAGCAATATCCAGCGCAGAAATGCTGCTCGTGTTGTCACGAGCTAACACCCCTCTAGCAACATAATACGCAAAATACCTAAGGTGGGGGAATAAGATGCTGGAGATTTTTGACCGATGAATATCCCTCGTATCCATGCTGCAGAGAGAGTTGAAGACGGTTCTCAGCTCGGAGGGCTGAGAGGTCATGTTCGCCGTCCGCCCAACGTTTGGCACACCTATTATTTCACAAAACTTTTCCAAGGGCATGGTGAAAAGATTATTGTAAATTTTGAACTCAATAGAACTAGTATCAAGGTTATATCTAAAACTGTTAATGAAACCGGAGGTGAGTTTTTGATACTGAGCAACACGGCACGTGACGAGCCGTGTCAGACCTGCATTAGCACAAAGATTATAAAACTCATCCTTAATTCCTGCAGCTTCAAGGAATTCATCACATGGGAACATCATCGCACGTGCTGGATTTGTGTCTTCCAACAACTCTAGGGGCACATGATCTTCATTGTAGCTCACCCTAGCAGTCGAGGGTGAAGCTGCGGCTCTAGTAACTCGATCGGAGCGCGCGGGCTTCTTCTTCTCAAGCCACCCCTTTGCCCTTCCTAACAAACTCATTTCTGAAATTTTTGGCAAATTACAAAAACAAGTATTTAAACAAAGTGGGGTAAGGCAAACTACTCAACTCACTTACCTAAAGCATAAACTTGCATCAAAACTTGGAAAATAAATTTCTACACATGCATGCAAGCTCATCTACACAGCACCAAGAACTACTAAATACTCACAAATGAAGCCACCAACCAAAAATCTAATTGGAGGGGTGGAGGAGTTACATACCAGGGAGTATTTGTTCAAAATCTCAGCTCGAATGATAGGCTGTAGAGAGAGATCGAAAATTGCCTCCAAGAACAGCAAGAACGCAAGAACAGGTGCATAACTCGTGTTTTCAGAGAGAAAGAGAGAGAGAGAGGAAGAAGACTCACCTGGAGGCGGGACCTGTGGGCCCCAGGCGCCCTATGGGCGCGGCCAGGGGGCAGGCCGCGCCAGCTGGCCGCCTGGGCCACTGGTGGCCCCCCTGGTCAGCCCCAGGTGCCTCTGGGTCACTCCCGGCATGGAAATTTTAATTTTAATTTTTCTGGAATTTTTCTGAAAACTCCACTGTTGAAATTTTTTCGAAGTTCAAAAAGCTGCAAAACTTTCTGAAAACTTAAAGCAGTGATTAGTATTGTGAAGCTTCAAAAAGACAAACACTTGGTACAGCAAGGAGAACAAAAGCTAAAACAAATGAAAACATAACAAGCTCAACTTTTTACCTATACAAAACATGCTCACTAGTAAGGTTGATCAAGTCTTACCAACAAACCGGCGATATATAGAGCAAAAAGTCCCACCTCTTACGAAGTGATCATTGCACCTTTACTTTAATGGACATTGTCCCCACCATAATAGTTTTGTATTTGTGGTGCACATGTAGTGGACAGTCCCATTCTCCAATCTTCACGGTCTCGATATTTTCTATAAAGTTGAGGCCATGCCTCTTGTCGGTCTTCTTTGGAAAATACACCGTGTGTTCTTTATCATTCACATTGAAGGTAACCTTTCCTTTATTGCAATCAATAATAGCACCTGCGGTGTTAAGAAAAGGTCTACCAAGAATAATGGACATGCTCCCATCCTCGGGCATGTCAAGCACGACAAAATCAGTAAGGATCAAACAATTAGCAACTTCTACGGGAACATCCTCACAAATACCTATCGGGATGGCGGTTGACTTGTCAGCCATCTGAAGAGAGATATCTGTAGGAATTAGTTTCTCTAAACAAAGCCTCTTTTAAAGAGAGAAAGGCATAACACTCACTCCTGCTCCAAGATCACATAAAGCAGTTTTGACATAATTATTCTTTATGGAGCAAGGAATGGTGGGTATACCTGGATCACCAAGCTTCTCAGGAATCTTGCCACTGAAAGAGTAGTTAGCAAGCATAGTAGATATTGCTTCATTAGGAACTTTTCTTTTATTAGTAACAATATCTTTCATATATTTTGAATAGGGAGGTAACTTAATAGCATCAGTCAAAGGGATTTGAAGAAAAAGAGGTTTCATCCACTCACAAAACTTATTGTAATGCTCTTCTTCTTTAGATTTGAGAGACTTACCTGGAAAGGGCATGGGTTTCTGTATCCATGGTTCTCTTTCCTTCCCATGTCTTCTTGCGACGAAGTCTTCTCTAGTGTACTTCTTGTGTTTGTCAGGTGCTTCTTCTTCTCGAACTTTAGGTGGATCATTCTTCTCCTTATCCTTATCTTCAGGTTCGGCACCGTCTTCAGTCTCAGCATCGGAGGTAGATATACTGTTGGGATCAACAGCTGGCTCTTCACTTGTAATAGGATCATTGGAATTGTCAGCCTCCTTGTGTTTCTTCTTCTTCTTCTTTGGAGAACCAACAATTTCTTCTTCCTACATTTGAGAATCTTGCTCGATTCTCCTCGGATGCCCCTCTGGATAGAGAGGATCTTGAGTGCTAGTTCCTCCTCGGGTCTTAATCCTGAAGGCCTGTAAATCATCTTGTTTGGTATTGTTAGCAAGCAAATCTTTTTGCACATTAGAAATTTGTTCAAGCTGAGTTTGAACCATATGAAAATGCTTCACAAGACATTTAACATCATTAATTGTTCTACCTAGAACATCAAGCAAACTTTTGATAGCAAGGGAATTATCATGCAATTGACTTTGTATACTATCATTAAAATGACTTTGCTTCATAATAAAATTATCAAGATCATCTAAACATTGATCAGGAGGCTTGCCATGAGGGATGTCACTTGCGTTGAAATCTAAAAGAGAGTGTACCTCTACCATAGGATGGTGAGTGGTAGGCTCACACAACTTCTCAATAGGGGGTAGATTCTTCACGTCTTCAGTTTTAATACCCTTCTCTTTAATAGACTTCTTTGATTCTTGCATATCTTCGGGGCTTAGAACAAGCATGCCCCTCTTCTTTGGTGGTGGAGGTGGTTCAGGGACGGACCAATCTTCATGGTTTTTGGCAATCCTGCCCATCAATTCTTCTGCATCGTCCGGTGTTCTTTTCCTAAAAACACAACCAGCACAACTATCCAAATAGGACCTGGATACATCAGTTAGACCAACATAAAATATATCGATTAATTCATTCTTAGGGACTCCATGTCCTGGTCTAGCCTAGATCAGACTACAGTACCTCCCCCAAGCTTTAGGGAGGTTCTCATCCTGCAACTGTTTAAAGGTATAAATTCTTTGTAAAGCAGCATGTTGCATATGAGCAGGCAAGTACTTATCAACAAAAGAGTGAGCTAAGTCTTGAGGACTCTTAATGGAACCACATGGTAGTGCATCATACCATGTTTTAGCACCTTCCTTCAAAGAGAAAGGAAGAAGCTTAGTCACATAAAAGTTTTGTATCTTTTCATTCGTGGTAAACAAGCCACCCAACTCAGTGAGTTTGGTCAGGTCTGCAATAGCATCATCATTTTCTCTGCCATAAAAGGGGTCAGCTTCAACCATAGATATAAGTGAAAGATCAACAGAGAAATCATAATCAGGATCATTGATGCATATAGGAGATGTAGCAAATTCAGGATCAGGAACAATCTTTTTCTTCAAGGAGTGTTTTTCAAGCAGCTTCTTAATAGCTTCAGGGTCAGAGTCGGCAAACTCTGTCAGTTCCCTGCATAAATCATCATCAAGCATAATGTAATCATCATCAAGGAGTCTCTCCTTGAGTTTACTCAAATCAGGATAATCATAAGTTCCACCAATAGGGTAGCGAGTAACAGGAATTTCAATTCCAGATTTTTTTTGCAGCAGCGATCTGTTTCTCAAGAGCATAACCAAGTGAACCAATATCATCAACAGTAGTAGAAGCATCATCAAAAGTATCGGACATAGTAACAGATTTAGTAGAAGCATCATGTGGTGGTGGTGAGGCAAACTTTCTCATAACAGAAGGTGAATCAAGTGTAGCACTAGTGTTCAGAACAGTACCTCTTCTTGTAGTGGATAGTAAGATCGGAACCTTGGGGTCTCCTTTCTTACCCATAGCAGATGAAGTGCAGCAGCTAGGATACTTCAAGTAGGCTTGTATATATTGCTATGCTCCCCGGCAACGGCGCCAAAAAACGGTACTTGATAACCCTCAACTGTAAGGGATCAAGATAGTCTTCGCGGGTAAGAATAACCCAATTTATAGATTCGACACACGGGGAGCCAAAGAGTATTTATAAGCTTTGACAGTAGAGTTGTCAATTCAACCGCACCTGAAATATACTTACTTGCAACAAAAGATAAGTGGTAACGGTGATATGATAGTGATGGTGGTGACAGCAAAAGTAAACTGCAAAAGTAACAACTAATAACCAGCAGGATTGAAACACTGTAGGCTAGGGAGATGGATGGTTGGGCGCTGCATGGATGAGATACATCATGAATCTAACTTGGGGCAAGGCACACAGAAAAGTAATGATCATCTAGGCAAATATCAAACATTAGGCATGTATCCCACACGTAGTTGTATGTGCTTGCAATAAGACCTTGCACAACATCTTTTGTCCTACCATCCCGCTACAAACGAGGCCAAAAGGAACGTATGGAGATTAAGGTACTCCTGTCAAAGAGCACCGGAACAAAGCAATAAACTCAATGGATACATGGAATCCTCAAATTATGGACCATCCCCTTTGGTGTCCCAAGCTGTCACCTTTGGGATCGCCGGTTCCGGACCATAATAGGTGCAAACAACTCATAGATAGGATCAAGAACACAAATATATTCATGCAAACACATATGGTTCAGATCTGAAAACATGGCACTCGGGCCCAAAGTGACAAGCATTAAGAGCAACAAGTTGAAGCAAAGATGATAAACACCAAAGTAGATGATAGGCAACATGCCCCCAACAATCTGATAAACTATTACATGATCTAACTCATCCAATCCCTACCATCCCCTTTGCCTACAGCAGGGAATTACTCACACATGGAAGGAGAAGTCATGGAGGGAGGATGGAGTGGTGATGATGATGACGATGGTGACGATCTCCCCTCTCCGGAGGCCAAATCAGCCTCCAGATTAGTCCTCCCGAAGAAGAACAGAGGGTGGCGGCGGCTCCGCGACGGAAACTGGAAAAACGACTTCTGTTCTGGGGTTTCCTCGCCACGGGAATAAATAGGAGCCAAGGTAGGGCACCAGAGGGGGGAGGACCCTCCCAGGCAGCCTCCTGGCGCGGCCAGGGGTGGGGCCGCGCCAGCAGGATGCCTGGGGCCCCCCTCGCTGCCCTCTGGCCCCACTTCTGGCACAATGGCCCTTCGGGTGCGTGGATTTTCTGTGATTTTTCTTGGAATTTTCTGAGACACCTAAAAATCCATTTTCCTGCACACAATAAAACCATACAGGCAGCTCTGCTGAAAACAGCGTCAGTCCGGGTTAGTTTAGTTCAAATCATGCAAGAATGAGGGCAAAACAATAGCAAAAGTGTTTGGAAAAGTAGATACGTTTGAGACATATCAGCGCCCACCTCGCCTGGGCCGGCCTTCCCCTGCCAGACGTAGGCCCAGTCCGGCCTCCCCGGCCGCCAGCAGACCCAGCTGGCCAGGCCCATGACCACCTCTACCTCCAGCGGGCCTAGCTGCCGAGCCGGCCCAGCTCCTCCTCCACGTGGGCCACGGCCTGCCTCCGCACGGCCCGTCAGCCCCCCGGTCCATCTCCACCACCAGGGCCAAGCCGGCCTCCTCCTCCATAGTACTGGGCCGAGCCCATAGGTGAGCACGCCCCTCTAAGCCTCGCCCCATGCGCTGTATACTATTTGACGCTTGCTCTGTTTTTTTTCCTAGTGTTTAAAAACTGCTAAGTCCCCAGAAAACTGTTAATAATGTTGCATGTTTGACTGCATGTAACTTTCTGTGTGCTGATCCAAATTGAGTGAATGATATGTCAAAATGATCGTGGGGATATGCTCTACATTTTGTTCCATTGTGGAATGCTTGTTTGATTTCATCTTGATGCTCTAATCATCGTGACAAGAGTGCTAGTTGTTTAAAATTGATGTTAGTTGTAGATTTGTTGCCATGTTTGAGATGTGATAACTTTGTGCATGTTGGTCCAAATGGAGCATATGATATGTCAAAATGTTCATTGTGAAGTGCACTACATGATGGTTGATGTAGCATGCTTGTATGAGTTCATATTGCCATGTTAATCTCTGTTGCAAAAGTTCATTTGGCAGTTAAGTGCTGATACTTGTTATGAGATGCTGATTTCACTTGCTCATTGCTATTGGTGTGTTTGTCTTCATGCCACATGTCTATATGGTTTTAGAAGCACAATCTTATGGTCTTTGCTGTGGTGCAATCCAATTTCCACGATATGCCTTAAGGTGACTTAAACAAGCTTGTAAACATGCCATGTCGTTGTTGCTGTTTTATACTTAGTGAAAAAACTGCAAAGTCTGGAATCTGTTTAACCTGATGCTATGTTTGCTTGATGCCCCACTCAAATCCATGCTTGTTTTGGAGTGGCCAATGATCATGTCTTGTTTTCCATGTTATTTTCTATCCATTCATGCCCTTACTTGGACATATGACATGCTTTAGCTTATTTATTTCTTGCTCTCAAGTTGCTATAAATTATACCTGTCAGGTTTTTATCAGCCTGTTCAATCTGGCGGAACTTGTTGTTATTGATCCATGCCTCCTATGGAGATGCTCCAATGGAGTTGTTTGTTGTATGATATGTCTGTTACATGTCCATGCTCTTTATATACTTAATAGAGTTGATATGCTTGTTGTTTTTTGCCTCCGAAGGCAGCATCGTGATGATGTTTTTGCCTTCCCAGATTTTGGCTAAGTCTGGATAATTTTATTGCAACTTTCCATGCTTGTTTAAATGTGTTCCAGCAAGCTTTTGAGTGTGTTCTAAATTCATGCTTGTTAAGTATCATGTCTACTTCACATCCATGCTTCTTGTTATCATGTTTGAGTGCTGCAGCATATATTTACCTTGCTCCAAAGTTGCTATGTGGCTGTTAACTTCAGCTTTGCATTGTAACTTGTTTTGCTCGTATCTTTTAGCCCGTTGACCCGTTTTGAGTGTGTCCTATATGAAACTTGTGTGAGTTTGCATGTAGAAGCTTAATATCATGTTGTTTACATGTTTGGAGTGTGTTTGCTTGATGTTTGGGTGCATCTTGCACCGTTGCCTTGCTTGTCTTGTTTTGCTCATATCTTCTAGGCCGTAGCTCCGAATTAAACAAACTTTATATGTAACTTGACTAGACTTTTGAGTAGATCATCATGGTGCATGTTAACTTGCTGTTTAACAACTTTAACTTAAGGTTTGTTCAGATCTGGACTAATTTCAAATTATGCATATGAGGGCTTACCAGATTTGTTATATGTTGATTTCGGCCTCATTTAAACTTATTGTTTGGTGTTGTTCTTGTGTGCTTCATCCCTTGCCATGTATTGCATCATATATAGACTTGTCTTGCATCATACTTGGTTGAGCATATTGTCATGCTCTTGTGTTGTGTGTTTACCGTATTGCTTGCTTCTTCTCATTAGTGCTTGTTCCGTTGCGATCGTGAGGATTCGTTCGACTTCGCGTGCTTCGTCTTCAAGGCTTCTTCTTCGTCTTCTTCATGGACTCTTTCTTCTTCCTTGCGGGATCTCAGGCAAGATGACCATCACCTTGGATACCTTTACTATCATTTCCATGCTTAGTTGTCTCGATGCTATCGTTATATGTCACGCTACCCATCATTATTGTCAGCCCCTCTCATTGTTGCCATGAAACCTCTAACCTTTGACACCTTCCTAGCAAACCATTGTTTGGCTATGTTACCCGCTTGCTACCCCTCTTATAGCGTTGTTAGTTGCAGGTGAAGATGAAGATTGTTCCATGTTGGAACTTTATGCTTTGGGGATATCACAATATGTCTTATATATTTTATCACACCTATATACTGGGCATGGGTGGAAGGCTTGGCCTTTTGCTCGGTGTTTTGTTCCACTCATGCCACCTTAGGAGCGGCTAAACCTGCGTTATGTTCCTTGATTTTGCGTTCCTTACACGGTTGGGTATATGGGGAACCCTTGACACTTCGTCTTAGAATAAAACTCCTCCAGCAAGGCCCAACAGTTGTCACATCCCTAGCTAGCACTTGCATTAGGACCTGACTAGAGTATGCATCATGTCTACTTTCAAAGAAAATTGAAATGGGATTAATAGAAACCCCAGCACCCCTCCCCTAACAACTAGGGTTTGATAAAATATTTTCCAATGTACCCAAAATGCCCTTCAAAATGTTCATCATTTCTGCCTTGGTCCTAAACCTCTGCCAAAAATGGTGCACATTTTTCTAGGACAATCTAGGGCTTTGGATTAAATCATATGGTATTTGAATTTGGGCATTTAAATGCTACAAAATATTTTAAATGCTCAAATAATCATAAACTATAATGTTTCCTACTGTTCATATTATATACAGCAGGTATGACAAGTGTTATGAGTTACAAAAATGCTTTGGCATTTTATTTAATTAAACAAAGTTGCAAAAGAAATGAAACAGAAAAGAAAATAGAAAAAAAGGGAGAGAGAAAGCTTACCTGGCGCCCACCCGGCCCACCTGCCGGCCCAGCCCAGCTGCCGCTCCAGCGAGCTGCTTGGCTCGGCCAGGCAGGCAGGCAGGTGCTCGACGGCGACCGCACCGCGCGCCACGCAGCTGCCCGCCGCCTTGCTTCACCCCCTCGCTGTCCTGGAGGGATGGTTCGACCCTCCACGTCCTCCTCGACCCCGCAGACACCTCCACCTCCCCCCAGTTCCTCTCCTCCGCTCTCCCCGCGCCATGGCCGACGCCGCCGTGTTCGCACCGTCGTAGAAGCCGCGTCCACCGTCGTCCCTGAGCTCCACCTTGGTGTCCATCGTCTCCGCCGTCCTCGACTGCTCCGAACAGGCCGAGCCCCGAGCGCTCGCCCGCCCTGGAGACGCCCCCGACCTCTTCTTCCCCAACTCCGGCCGCGGAGATCCCCCTCGCCGTCCTGCTCAGCTCCGACCACCCCCGAGCTCGCTCCGGTGCTTGCCGCAACCCCTGTGAGCCTAGCTACCTCCTCCCCCTCTCCGTTGGCTCCCTTTTGCCCTGGAACGCACTGCACAAAGCTCAACCGCACGCACCGCCGCCGTGCTCGCCGTCGGTGATGCTCCGGTGACCATTTGGTCACTGGCACCCGTCCAACATACTCACCGCAGCACGTAGATGCGAACGGTGCTACGCACGCATCGCCTAGGCCCCTGCAGCCGTTTCTCCACACACGCCCGACGCCGGTCGCCACCGTCGAGCTCGTTGCCGTCGTCTCCGGCCACCCCAGGTCCGGCGACCACCTCCATCCGACGCGCAACAGCAAGGGCTATCCAACGCACCCAACCGCAGCTCGAGCCGTGCACCGTAGGCGTTTTCTGAAGCCCGCCGCCGCGTTTGGCCTCACCGGCGGCTAAACGCCGGCGAGTTGGACCTGTTTTGACCACGGGTTTGACCCCCTGGGTCAATGACATGTGGGCCCTGCCCGCAAGTCAAACCTAGTTTAGGTGTTAATTTAATTTTAATTAGTTAATTAGTTTAGTCACTGACACGTGAGCCCTGGCCCCACTGACAGCTAATTAGTTTTAGTTTAACTCTAATTAACTCAGTTAATTAGCTGTGACACTGACATGAGGGACCCACTGGTCAGGTTTGACTTGGACTGGCCCTGTTGACTGGCTGCCGTCAGCATGATGTCATGCTGACGCAGTAAAGGTTTTTCTGGGATTTTTAGATTTAAAAATAATTCAGGAAATTCCAGAAAATACCCAAAACTTCTAAAAATCATATAAAATCAACCATAGCTCAGATGGAAAATATTTATATATGAAAAATGATCAGAAAAATCCAATCTTTCTAATGGCACTGGTTTCATGCATGTTTGAACAAGTTAACTTGCTGTATATATCAAAAACATGATAATGCACTTATTTAAATAATAGTATGAACTTCAATTTGAATCCTTGATTCAAATAGGTTCAAACCCTTCTGGTTTTAGTTGCATTAGCCAACACACATGCATCTTGCCATGTCATAAACATGCATCATATTGTTGCATTTGTTTGTTAATGATTGTATCGTCGTTATTCCCTGTGTTAGGTCCTGCTCCCGAGGATACTGATGCGTATCCAGTTGAAGAGCAGTACCCGACAACTACCTTATCAGGCAAGCAATCATTGATCATTCCGATACAAACCCAATCTTCTCGCTCCTGCTCTCTTTTACTGCATTAAGGCAACAGCGCGTGAACTGCTACTTGCTGCGGTAGTTGAACCCTATTCCCTTGCATGACCTGTCATTGCCACAGTAAATAGTTGAAACCCACTAGCATGTGTAGGAGTTGATTGAGCCATGTGATGTGTGATCCACCATGCTATTTACTTATGTTGCCTGCTATGCTTAGAGTTGTGTCTGGTCTGGTTCATCTGGGTGATGGATCAGAGTGAAATGATCTTACCAATAAAGAGAAGGAAGTGTGGAATACGCTTGGTAAAGGTATCGATGAAAGGCCATGTAGGACTACATGGTGGGTTGTTTCATTGGAATCGTCCTTAGGACCCGATATCTGTGTGTGTGATTCAAGTTACAGTTACTACCACACATTGGGCCCAGAAATATGACCCCGCTCGACTTATTGACTGCCCTTGTACTCTGTCCAGGAGTTGCAACTAGTTTCTGGTGTTTATAATTTACTGGAGGTCGTGCGCAGCGCTGACCCACGGGGTGGGCTGTGATGCGACAGGTACGTGGCACGGTGTACCGGTTGCCCGTTTGGTGACTCGGGAACCCTGTACACATCGTTTGGGGCCGTGAGCGACACCCCGGCCGGATCTCCCCACGGATGGAACCCAACTAGGCGATAAACCTGGACGAGAGACTTGAGTGGTTGGTTAGGTCGTGGTCTACACCCACATCGGCTTTCGCTTGACGTCTGCCGAGCACATGTCGTGTGCAGACGCTAAGTGGTGAAAACATGTGTGAAGAAGTACACCCCTGCAGGGTTATCAATCTATTCGAATAGCCGTTGTTCGCGGTACGAACTACTTGGTTGCTCTTACAGTTCATAGACAAGTTGATGGTTACTACTAAAAGCCTCAAGATAAGTGTGAGTGCCGTTGATGGCCCTTCCGTAGGATGACGGAAGAGGATCCTCGGTAGTGTATTGATGTGGTGAGTAGAGGACTCGTGTTCGTAATAACATCTTGCAATCTGTTGAGAGTTGTAGTATAGGTTAGCCAAGGTCAAAGCTGGCATTCTGCTACGAACTCCACTACCCCCCTTGATAATGTTGCATGTATGATAGGTTCTGTGGTAAGACTTGCTGAGTACCTTTGTACTCATGATTGCTTAATAACTGTTGCAGAGGAGAACCCTGCCCCTGCTGATGGGTTCTACATAGACGTTGACGTCGACGAGTAGCTTGACACCCAGACGGTGATCTGGAGCTTGTGAAGGGCCTTGTAGATAGTCA
Organism: Secale cereale; assembly: GCA_902687465.1. Lineage (NCBI taxonomy): Eukaryota > Viridiplantae > Streptophyta > Magnoliopsida > Poales > Poaceae > Secale > Secale cereale. Next base: position 559,855,035 of record LR738711.1, on the reverse strand, counting down.
GGCTACACCAAGCCTGTTTTATTTTCTAAGTTGTCTGTACTCAGACATGTAGCTTCCGCTTGTGCTTGTATGACTGTATGACTTGAGTGTTGGGTCATGTGACCCCTACCTGTATGAATATGTTATGTATGGCTCTTGGAGCCTTTTAAATAAAGTACTTTGAGTCATAGAGTTCTGTTGTGATGCAATGTTGTATTTGCACATATTGAGCATATTGCGTGTATGATTAAAATGCTTGGTATGTGTGGGATCCGACACCTAGTTGTTTTCCTTTGGTAGCCTATCTTACAGGGAAATGCCTCCTAGTGATTCCAATGAGCCTTGGTAGCTTGCTACTGCTCGGAACACGTAGGCTGGCCGGCATGTGTCCTTCTTCGTTCCTGTGTCTGTCCCTTAGGGGAAATGTCACGCGTTGTTCCTTTAAGTCCATGTAGCTTGCTACGACTTGGGTTCATACGTTGATGACCGACACGTTCGTTACTGGGTCATGGATGCCTGTCTATAATTTAGTGCCACTTTTGCTTTATAACTAGCCATGTCGGCCCGGGTTCTCTGTCATATGGATGCTAGCGACACTGTCATATACGTGTGCCAAAATGCGCAAACGGTCCCGGGCCAGGTAAGGTGGCACCCGTGGGGTTACCGTGCGTGAGGCCGCAAAGTGATATGACGTGTTAGAGCTAGATCGGTGTGACTTAGGATCGGGGTCCTGACAGCGTTGGCATCAGAGCTGGACTGCCTGTAGGTTTCTCAAGCCAAACTGGTCGATGTTGAGTCTAGAAAAATTCTTAGTTATATGTAGGGGAATTGATTGTGGAAGGGAACGTAAGGCTCTTTTTACTCCTTTACCTTATGCCCTTCTGATCTGAGTCTGTCTATTCTTTCTACGGGGAATTAGGACTAGGCCTCTTATCCTTACTAGGTTCACGTGTTACTAATCCGTAGACTCTTAGGATTGTTGGTTTCAAGCCTCGGTTCAGTTTCTATCCTTTTAGTATGATGATTGTTGAACCGGAACCTTGATATGGAATTGTTGAGTGTCTATGCTATCATTTGTATGATGTCTCAAATCTTTGTTTGAGCATTTACAGTTGTTATGCTGCCCGATTTCTTCCAGAAACACTAATGCCTTTGCATTATTCCGTGTTTCAGATGTCTGGCCGCATCCCTCACCAAGTGGTTCGTTTGACTCGGTGCATTAATGTGCCCGGTCACACGGCCATGCTAGTCCGTGTGATGACTGAGACCGGTTATCGCTGGTATCCTGAATACACTGTGGAGGAACAGTACCGGGATTTCAATCAAAGTCAGTATTTCTGCACAGTCCGGATATACCCCTCATATCCTGGAGCTAATGACCCCATCCATTGGTCTTACGGACTCGGGATTACCATCGAGATGGCAGTGCAGGATGCCGCTTATTCGATGATGACCATTCTCCGTGCTAGGCATGCCCTGTTGCTGAACACTGAGTTCTGTTACATGCCAGCCTCACTCCCCGGAGAGGAAGGCTACTACACTGGTCTGTATACTGATGCTGCTCATGAAGAGCCACTGCTTCAGACTACTGTTCAGATGTTGGAGGATAGGGACCGTGAGGTCCGTGCCCTCCGAATGGAGCTGTATAACACTCGAGCCGCTCACTGGACTACTTTGACACGGCTTGCACCTGCTGTGCACGCCGGATACCTGGACATGCGGGATTTGTACCCCGTGCGGACTCGTCTGCCTGATCGCATGGACTGGCGTGACGTTGGGGTTATTACACCTCCACGTGGGCGTCGGTTACCACCAGCATCGGGACCGAGACCACACCCATGCCCCTATGGTCCACAGCCTTCGAGTGCTCGCGAGTTCCAAGATCCGTCTGTACCACTTCCAGGCTACGGCGGTAATCTTTACGAGGATTACTACGCGAATGTCTGAGCTAGTCCGTGGTAGTAGTAGTATTGTAGTAGTTGTATTTCCACAGTCCTGCGCGTCTTGTGGAATATGACTTAGTGTGTACTGAGTTCCGGAGGTGTAGTTAAATAATGTATAGGAGCTCGGAATGCCTCTGATGGGATGTATCGTCTTTCACCGCAGTTGTACTTTAGCCTTGGCTTGTACTAAACTTTGTTTGGTGTGTATGACCACTGGTGTATATATAGCAGTTTCTATATTACCATGTCGTACGGATGAACATCTCTGCATTCTGTGTCATCCATTACATTATGCACTTCTATGTCAAATTTTTGCCATCCTTGTCTAAACCGTTGTTTTGTTTTCCTAGGATGGTCAACACTCGCAACACTCCTGCTGCTCAGGAGTAGGGTGAGGCTAGTGGGGCTAGAGATGGAAATCTGCCCCAGCCACCCTCTTTGGCAGAAGTTATGCTTGAAGCAGAACGGAACAAGAGAGAGACCAACCGTCTGCTGGAACGCATAGAGCAGAACACTGGGTTCCGTCAGAGGAATGACGTGGTGTCAATCCACGATTTTATCAAGATGTGTCCACCAAAAGTTCCATCACTCCACTGAACCTCTGGATGCTGATGACTGGCTACGTAGTATCACCCACAAGCTACACTCTGCCCGTGTGGCCGAAGCTGACAAGGTTATCTACGCCGCCTACCATCTTGAGGGCCCTGCCAGTCTTTGGTGGGAAAACTTTGAAGCTATGCGTCCTGCTGGCCAAGTCACTACCTGGGTTGAGTTCAGTGAGGCATTCCGTGAACATCATATTCCGGAAGGTCTCATGGATCGCAAGCGGGAGGAATTCTGCAATTTCACCCAGGGCCGTTTAACTGTGGATGGCTATAGTCGTGAGTTTGGTAATCTGGCACGCTATGCACCTGAGGAAGTATCCACCGATGCCAAGAAACAGGCGAGGTTCCGCAAGGGACTCAGCCCTGAACTTCGTCGAGATTTACGTCTGCACGAGTGCACTTCCTTCCAGAAGTTGGTAAACAAGGCTATCAGTGCTGAAACAGGCCAGACCGACTTCGAGGCCACCCGCAAGCATACTCGAGATTTTGGTTCCTCATCCGGCTCTGGCTCTCACAAGCGCCGTGTGTGGGTTCCTAACACTGCTCTGCCACCCAAGTATACACCGAGGCCATCCTATGAGGCGCCTCGCCCAACTCAACAGTTTGCACCTGCTAAGACCTATGGAGGTCCACCCTCCAACTTTGCTCCACGCACCACCACTGTGACATGTTTCAAGTGTGGAGAACCGGGACACTACATGCGTGATTGTCCCCAGAATCAGCCAGGAAAACCCGTTGGCCGTGGTAAGCCAACCGGCAAGGTGAACTATGTCAAGCCAATCCCCACTACACGTGGTCATGTCAACTATGTTTCTGCCGAAGAAGCTTATGAGGATCCTAACGTCGTCCTTGGTACGCTTCTCGTAAACTGCCATCCGGCATCTGTTATTTTCGATACTGGAGCATCCCATTCGTTCATATCTGAGAGCTATGCTCGATTGCACAACATGACTTTTTGTGACATACCTACTTCCATGGTTATTCAAACTCCTGGTTCAAAGTGGCAAACCTCTAGGGTAAGCCATGGAAAATGAAATCCTTGTCGATAGACTTGTTTTCCTTGCATCTTTAATCGCTCTCAAGTCCTCGGACATAAATATCATTTTGGGTATGGATTGGATGACAACCCATTACGCCAAAATTGATTGCTTTACTAGGACCGTTCAACTTACACATCCATCCGGCAAGATAGTCAATGTCTTGACTCGAATGGCTGAACGTCAGCTCTACTCTCTTAATGCCAGCCCTCTACCAGAACTCGAAGATATCCCGGTAGTTCGTGACTTTCCGGATGTTTTTCCAGAAGAACTGCCAGGATTTCCACCTAACAGAGATGTCGAGTTCGTGATAGATCTTATCCCTGAAACTGTCCCAATCTCTAGGAGACCTTATAAGATGGCACCACTAGAATTAGCTGAGCTAAAGAAACAACTCGATGAGTCTTTGCAAAAAGGTTTCATCCGTCCTAGTTCTTCCCCTTGGGCTTGCCCCGTCCTCTTTGTCAAGAAGAAGGATGGAACGGAGCGGATGGTTGTAGATTACCGACCTGTCAATCTGGTCACCATAAAGAATAAGTATCCGCTTCCCAGGATCAACGACCTGTATGATCAGCTCGCGGGATCCTCAGTCTTCTCTAAGATGGATTTGAGGTTGGGCTACCATCAAATCAAAATCAAGAACGGGGACATTCCTAAAACGGCTTTCGTTACTCGTTATGGCCAATATGAGTACACCGTTATGTCCTTCGGACTAACCAATGCCCCAGCTACCTTTTCTCGGTTAATGAATTCTATATTCATGGAGTATTTGGATAAATTCGTCGTGGTATACCTCGATGATATACTCATTTTCTCCAAGAACAAGGAAGATCATGCCGAGCATTTAAGGCTGGTATTGACGAAGCTTCGAGAGCACCGCCTTTATGCCAAATTCGCTGAATGTGAATTTTGGTTGCTAGAAGTAACCTATCTAGGTCATGTGATCTCTAGCAAGGGTATTGCTGTCAATCCCAAGCGAGTTCAAGCCGTACTTGATTGGACTCCCCCTGAATCGGTCAAGCAAGTTAGGAGTTTTCTTGGCTTAGCGAGCTATTGCCGACGTTTCGTCGAGAACTTCTCCAAGGTTGCTAAACCTCTAACCGAACTCCTCAAGAAAGATAAAAAGTTTGAGTGGACCCCACAGTGCGAGTCCAGTTTTCAGGAACTGAAAAGACGCCTGACATCTGCACCTGTACTGGTACCACCAGACTTTTCCAAGGATTTTATAATCTATTGCAACGTCTCGCGACAAGGACTAGGTTGCATTCTCATGCAAGATCGTCAAGTGATTGCATACGCATCCCGACAGTTGCGTCCACATGAGGATAACTATCCTACTCATGATCTAGAGCTTGCAGTTGTAGTCCATGCACTCAAAACATGGCGACATTACCTCCTTGGTAATCGCTGTGAAATCTTCACTGATCACCAAAGTTTGAAGTATATCTTCACCCAACCGGATCTAAATCTCAGGCAAAGACGTTGGGTTGAGTTGCTCACCGACTACGACTTAGGAATCACTTACACTCCTGTAAAGGCCAATGTCATGGCTGATGCACTAAGTCGTAAGTCATATTGTAACAATTTAATGTTACAACAAAGTCAACCACTTCTCCACGAGGAATTTCGTAAGCTTAACCTTCACATTGTTCCTCGAGGATTCCATTCCACCTTGGTGGCGAAACCTACCCTTATGGATCAAATCATAGCTGCCCAGAAGCGTGATAAAGGTGTATCACGACTCCAAGAGAACATTGCTAGCGGACTCGCTAAAAGTTTCTCCATGGATGAACGAGGTGTTGTTTTCTTTGAGAACCGTGTAGTGGTTCCCAAGAACCACCATCTACGGCAATTAATCCTTAAGGAGGCTCATGAATCTCCTCTCACGATTCATCCCGGTAGTACCAAAATGTATCAAGACCTACGTCAAAGATTCTGGTGGACTAGGATGAAGAGAGAAATCGCTCAATTCATTGCTAACTGCGACGTTTGTCGTCGAGTCAAAGCAGAGCATCAATGGCCTGCTGGCACCCTTCAACCTTTAGCTATTCCTGAATGGAAATGGGATAAAGTCGGTATGGACTTCATTACCGGGTTTCCCAGGTCCAGGAAAGGGAATAATGCTATCTTCGTCGTTATCGACCGCCTCTCTAAAGTAGCTCATTTCCTTCCTGTTCGGGAGAGTATTACCGCTAGCCAGCTAGCAGACTTATATATCTCTCGGATAGTATCACTACATGGTGTGCCTTTAGAGATTAACTCAGACCGTGGAAGTCTTTTTACTTCACGATTTTGGGAAAGTTTCCAGAAATCTATGGGAACTCATCTCTCTTTCAGTACTGCCTTCCATCCGTAGTCAAGTGGTCAAGTGGAACGAGTAAATCAAATTCTGGAAGACATGCTTCGAGCCTCTGTCATTTCTTTCGGTATGGAATGGGAAAAGTGTCTTCCATTTGCCGAATTCGCTTATAACAATAGTTATCAAGCCAGCTTGGGTAAAGCTCCCTTCGAAGTTCTATATGGACGAAGGTGTCGAACACCTCTTAACTGGTCAGAGACCGGGGAAAGACAATTCTTTGGCCCGGATATGATCCAGGAAGCAGAGGAACAAGTTCGCATCGTTCGTGAGAGATTGAAAACATCCCAGTATCGCCAAAAGAGCCAATATGATAGTCATCATAAGGCTGTGACTTTTGAAGTCGGCGATAAGGCTTACCTTCGGGTTACTCCTCTTAAGGGAACCCATCGCTTCGGTATCAAAGGCAAATTGGCCCCTCGTTACATCGGTCCTTTTCGCATTCTTGCCAAACGAGGAGAAGTTGCCTACCAATTGGAACTACCTCCGCACCTCTCCAGAGTTCATGATGTTTTCCACGTTTCTCAACTCAGGTGATGCTTCTCGGATCCTATCCACGGAGTGGACCACGAAATGCTTGATCTCCAAGACAATCTCACATATCGAGAATACCCTGTTCGTATTCTTGATCAAACTGAGCGTACCACTCGACGCCACAATATCAAGTTTCTCAAGGTTCAATGGTCACATCATTCCGAGAGTGAAGCTACTTGGGAAGGGGAGGATCGTCTTCGACTTGAGTAACCCACCCTCTTTCCGGAGGAACCCGAATATCGGGACGCGATTCTTTTAAGTGGGGGTGAGTTGTCACATCCCTAGCTAGCACTTGCATTAGGACCTGACTAGAGTGTGCATCATGTCTACTTTCAAAGGAAATTGAAATGGGATTAACAAAAACCCCAGCACCCCTCCCCTAACAACTAGGGTTTGATAAAATATTTTCCAATGTACCCAAAATGCCCTTCAAAATGTTCATCATTTCTGCCTTGGTCCTAAACCTCTGCCAAAAATGGTGCACATTTTTCTAGGACAATCTAGGGCTTTGGATTAAATCATATGGTATTTGAATTTGGGCATTTAAATGCTACAAAATATTTTAAATGCTCAAATAATCATAAACTATATTGTTTCCTACTGTTCATATTATATACAACAGGTATGACAAGTGTTATGAGTTACAAAAATGCTTTGGCATTTTATTTAATTAAACAAAGTTGCAAAAGAAATGAAACAGAAAAGAAAATAGAAAAAAAGGGAGAGAAAGCTTACCTCGCGCCCACCCGGCCCACCTGCCGGCCCAGCCCAGCTGCCGCTCCAGCGAGCTGCTTGGCTCGGCCAGGCAGGCAGGCAGGTGCTCGACGGCGACCGCGCCGCGCGCCACGCAGCTCCCCGCCGCCTTGCTTCACCCCCTCGCCGTCCTGGAGGGATGGTTCGACCCTCCACATCCTCCTCGACCCCGTAGACACCTCCGCCTCCCCCCAGTTCCTCTCCTCCGCTCTCCCCGCGCCATGGCCGACGCCGCCGTGTTCGCACCGTCGTAGAAGCCGCGTCCACCGTCGTCCCTGAGCTCCGCCTTGGTGTCCATCGTCTCCGTCGTCCTCGACTGCTTCGAACAGGCCGAGCCCCGAGCGCTCGCCCGCCCTGGAGACGCCCCCGACCTCTTCTTCCCCAACTCCGGCCGCGGAGATCCCCCTCGCCGTCCTGCTCAGCTCCGACCACCCCCGAGCTCGCTCCGGTGCTTGCCGCAACCCCTGTGAGCCTAGCTACCTCCTCCCCCTCTCCGTTGGCTCCCTTTTGCCCTGGAACGCACTGCACAAAGCTCAACCGCACGCACCGCCGCCGTGCTCGCCGCCGGTGATGCTCCGGTGACCATTTGGTCACTGGCACCCGTCCAACATACTCACCGCAGCACGTAGATGCGAACGGTGCTACGCACGCATCGCCTAGGCCCCTGCAGCCGTTTCTCCACACACGCTCGACGCCGGTCGCCGCCGTCGAGCTCGTTGCCGTCGTCTCCGGCCACCCCAGGTCCGGCGACCACCTCCATCCGACGCGCAACAGCAAGGGCTATCCAACGCACCCAACCACAGCTTGAGCCATGCACCGTAGGCGTTTTCCGAAGCCCGCCGCCGCGTTTGGCCTCGCCGGCGGCTAAACGCCGGCGAGTTGGACCTGTTTTGACCACGGGTTTGACCCCCTGGGTCAATGACATGTGGGCCCTGCCCGCAAGTCAAACCTAGTTTAGGTGTTAATTTAATTTTAATTAGTTAATTAGTTTAGTCACTGACACGTGGGCCCTGGCCCCACTGACAGCTAATTAGTTTTAGTTTAACTCTAATTAACTCAGTTAATTAGCTATGACACTGACATGAGGGACCCACTGGTCAGGTTTGACTTGGACTGGCCCTGTTGACTGGCTGACGTCAGCATGATGTCATGCTGACGCGGTAAAGGTTTTTCTGGGATTTTTAGATTTAAAAATAATTCAGGAAATTCCAGAAAATACCCAAAACTTCTAAAAAATCATATAAAATCAACCATAGCTCAGATGGAAAAGATTTATATATGAAAAATGATCAGAAAAATCCAATCTTTCTAACGGCACTGGTTTCATGCATGTTTGAACAAGTTAACTTGCTGTATATATCAAAAACATGATAATGCACTTATTTAAATAATAGTTTGAACTACAATTTGAATCCTTGATTCAAATAGGTTCAAACCCTTCTGGTTTTAGTTGCATTAGCCAACACACATGCATCTTGCCATGTCATAAACATGCATCATATTGTTGCATTTGTTTGTTAATGATTGTATCGTCGGTATTCCCTGTGTTAGGTCCTGCTCCCGAGGATACTGCTGCGTATCCAGTTGAAGAGCAGTACCAGACAACTACCTTATCAGGCAAGCAATCATTGATCATTCCGATACAAACCCAATCTTCTCGCTCCTGCTCTCTTTTACTGCATTAAAGCAACAGCGCGTGAACTGCTACTTGCTGCGGTAGTTGAACCCTATTCCCTTGCATGACCTGTCATTGCCACAGTAAATAGTTGAAACCCACTAGCATGTGTAGGAGTTGACTGAGCCATGTGATGTGTGATCCACCATGCTATTTACTTATGTTGCCTGCTATGCTTAGAGTTGTGTCTGGTCTGGTTCATCTGGGTGATGGATCAGAGTGAAATGATCTTACCAATAAAGAGAAGGAAGTGTGGAATACGCTTGGTAAAGGTATCGATGAAAGGCCATGTAGGAGTACATGGTGGGTTGTTTCATTGGAATCGTCCATAGGACCCAAGATCTGTGTGTGTGATTCAAGTTACAGTTACTACCACACATTGGGCCCTGAAATATGACCCCGCTCGACTTATTGACTGCCCTTGTACTCTGTCCAGGAGTTGCAACTAGTTTCTGGTGTTTATAATTTACTGGAGGTCGTGCGCAGCGCTGACCCACGGGGTGGGCTGTGATGCGACAGGTACGTGGCACGGTGTACCGGTTGCCCGTTTGGTGACTCGGGAACCCTGTACACATCGTTTGGGGCCGTGAGCGACACCCCGGCCGGATCTCCCCACGGATGGAACCCAAATAGGCGATAAACCTGGATGAGAGACTTGAGTGGTTGGTTAGGTCGTGGTCTACACCCACGTCGGCTTTCGCTTGAAGTCTGCCGAGCACATGTCGTGTGCAGACGCTAAGTGGTGAAAACATGTGTGAAGAAGTACACCCCTGCAGGGTTATCAATCTATTCGAATAGCCGTTGTTCGCGGAACGAACTACTTGGTTGCTCTTACAGTTCATAGACAAGTTGATGGTTACTACTAAAAGCCTCAAGATAAGTGTGAGTGCCGTGGATGGCCCTTCCGTAGGATGACGGAAGAGGATCCTCGGTAGTGTATTGATGTGGTGAGTAGAGGACTCGTGTTCGTAATAACATCTTGCAATCTGTTGAGAGTTGTAGTATAGGTTAGCCAAGGTTAAAGCTGGCATTCTGCTACGAACTCCACTACCCCCCCTTGATAATGTTGCATGTATGATAGGTTCTGTGGTAAGACTTGCTGAGTACCTTTGTACTCATGTTTGCTTAATAACTGTTGCAGAGGAGAACCCTGCCCCTGCTGATGGGTTCTACATAGACGTTGACGTCGACGAGTAGCTTGACACCCAGACGGTGATCTGGAGCTTGTGAAGGGCCTTGTAGATAGTCAGGCTACACCAAGCCTGTTTTATTTTCTAAGTTGTCTGTACTCAGACATGTAGCTTCCGCTTGTGCTTGTATGACTGTATGACTTGAGTGTTGGGTCATGTGACCCCTACCTGTATGAATATGTTATGTATGGCTCTTGGAGCCTTTTAAATAAAGTACTTTGAGTCATAGAGTTCTGTTGTGATGCAATGTTGTATTTGCACATATTGAGCTTATTGCGTGTATGATTGAAATGCTTGGTATGTGTGGGATCCGACACCTAGTTGTTTTCCTTTGGTAGCCTGTCTTATAGGGAAATGCCTCCTAGTGATTCCAATGAGCCTTGGTAGCTTGCTACTGCTCGGAACACGTAGGCTGGTCGGCATGTGTCCTTCTTCGTTCCTGTGTCTGTCCCTTAGGGGAAATGTCACGCGTTGTTCCTTTAAGTCCATGTAGCTTGCTACGACTTGGGTTCATACGTTCATGACCGACACGTTCGTTGCTGGGTCATGGATGCATGTCTCTGTAATTTAGTGCCACTTTTGGTTTATAACTAGCCATGTCGGCCCGGGTTCTCTCTCATATGGATGCTAGCGACACTGTCATATATGTGTGCCAAAATGCGCAAACGGTCCCGGGCCAGGTAAGGTGGCACCCGTGGGGTTACCGTGCGTGAGGCCGCAAAGTGATATGACGTGTTACAGCTAGATCGGTGTGACTTAGGATCGGGGTCCTGACAACATTGGTTTTAATTTGCCTCATAATAACAACTTAATTAATTAATTAAATTACATAGGGGGTCACGTCCCCGGGGATTCTTTCTACATAGTAGGGGGGCCAGTGCTGATGGTGTTGGTCCCAAACGGGGGTTATGCGAGGCCACCACGGGGAAACTCGAGGATTGGCTCATGTAGGATCACCCATCCGGTCGTGGCCTGAGACGAGATACGTGCGGCTACTATCAGGGTGTCGGCACGCCGGGAGGTCTTGCTGGACATGTTTTACCATGGTCGAAATGTCTTGTGCATCGGGATTCCGAGCCTGATCGAATTGTCCCTAAGATAAGGGGTAATATTATTATTACTTCTGCTGATCGTGAGAGCTTGTGATGGGCTAAGTTGGGACACCGCTGCAGGGTTATGATCTTTCGAAAGTCGTGCCCGCGGTTCTGTGGCAGATTGGAATTTGTTAATGTCCGGTTGTAGAAAACTTGACAGAGGATCCAAAGTAAAACGCACAACTGTGTGAGTAACCATGACTGTCTATTTTCCCTTTGAGAAGAGAACACGGTGGGGTTATGTTGACTCGTAGGTAGTTCAGGATCTTTAGCGATCATTACTAGTTTGCGACCGTTTGCGTAGATGCTTATCTTATTCTTGTACTCGTAAGTTAGCCACCATATTTTGTGTAGCCGCTGCTGCAACCTCACCACTTTACCTCTTCCATCCTATTAAGCTTTGCTAGTCTTGTTACCCATGGTTATGGGATTGCTGAGTCCTCGTGGCTCACAGATACTACAACAACAGTTGCAGGTGCAGGTTTCCGATGTCTTGATGTGAGAGCGATGTCCTTTGTGTTGGAGTTCTTTATTCTTCAGTTTGTTCAGTCTTGGGTTAGGTTCCGGGTCGGCAGCCTGGGATAGCAGATGGATGTCGTTGTGCTTTTCATGTTTACATCCGTAGTAGGATGCCTTGTATTGATGTTGTTGTATTCATGTGACTTGTATGATTTGTTGTATCCCCCATGTATGTATGTAATGGTATGATGTAATGATATCCATCTTGCTAAGCGCCTGAAATGCGGTTGTGTCCCAATCACGTAAGTGCCACGTGATCGGGATAGAATCGCATCTTGGGCCTGACAAGTTGGTATCAGAGCCTCGACCGACCATAGGAGCCCCTTTGATTGATCGTAGTCTAGCCGTTGTTGAGTCTAGCACAAAACTTTTTCAGAGTCTAGTTATATCGGAGAGTATGAATTCTTTTTACTCCTCAGCCGCTTCGTCGCTCTGGTGAGGAATCTTGACGTAGGTGTTTTGAATTACCCCTCTTCCCCTTCAATTTGTTTAGGATCACGTGGTTAGTTTTTGTTCGTTGCGTCATTAGTTCTTTCATCTGGTGCATCTCTCGTCAAGTGTTTTCGACCCTCTTCTTCTTTGCAAGTTCAACCCTCAGTTCTTTTCAACTGACGGTGTTTTCCCCATCCGGAGTGGTATTTCTTTTCCCACCCGCCCACCCTTTTGTTTCTCGGAGTCGGAGTCCTGAATCGAGTATCCATCCTATTTGTGTGAATCCTTTGCATTCTTCCTCAGTTATTTCAACTGCTAAATTCTCCTCTCGTTCGGCATTCTTCATCTCTTTTCTTTTTCGGTGGAATCAACTCAAGTTTTTGGTGTCGATCTTATCCTTTCCCTCGGCTCAGATGTTTCATCTTGCTCGTTTGCCTCTCGCTATTTAATTGTCCGGAGTTCCGAAGAAATCTCAGGATATTCGTCTGTCTTCCAATTAATTCAAGGTTGTCACCTCATTCGAGTCTTTCAAGCGTTCCGGTGCATCTTCTCCTTTCAATCCTTTCCAACGGTGGTTTTTCTCTTTGGTGGGCTCATAACCCACAGGTCTTTCCCAGGATCTTACCTCACTCTTATAATTTCCCGGAGTGTTCACAAATTCTTTTCAAGTGTGACGTAAGTATGGATTCCATCAGTCATATGCCTTCTCCAAGACCGCTTTCAAATTCTTTCATGGATAATTCAACCTTCCTCTTTTCTTTTCCGGAGTATCTCAATAATTTTGGTGATATTTCTCGTCATCATTTCAAGACCGACGAAGAGTTCCTCTAAATCTTGTCTGTTCTATTGGAGATTCGTGGTTCTAGCTTCATGCTATCCTCTTACTTGTTCCGATTCATGTCAAATTCTTTTCCTTACCATCCGAAGTATTTCATAAATTCTTTCTGTTGTGTTCCTCAGAAGGCCATCATTTCAGAAGATTTATTCGTTCTCAGTTTTCAACTTCGTGCTCCAAATATTCTTCAGAGATGCCTCTTCGTTCGTCTCACATTCGTCCGGTGCTTTGTTCAAGTATTCTTTAGTCAGTTCGCGATCTCTTCGTTCTCTTGCATCTAAATTTCCTAAAGTATGTTATTCTTCCCGGTGATTCATTCTCTTTTCTTCGTCCAATTTTAATTCATCCCAGTGGCTTGTTCTTTTTCATCACTCGATTTTAATTCGTCCCGGTGGTTCGCTCAAGAGTTCTTCACTCGGTTTCAATTCTTACGGTGATTTGCTCAAGAGTTCTTTTCCGGTGCTATCATATCAATCAATTCATTTTTATTCCAATCCTACCGGTGCTTCATGAAGATTTTTGCAAGTTCGCGATATATCCCTCTTTAATCATTTCAACGCGAATAAGTAGTATGTGAATCCATTGCTTCGCATCAATTTAATTGGTGGAGGATAAGCATAACATAATTCTTATTCTTTTCATCAAGTTGATTTAATTCCTTCCTTCGGAGTTTATTCTTGATGAATAAATTCTAGTTCCAAGCGTCTCACCTTTTCTTTTCTGGAGTTCAAATTTTTCTTGGTTATCTCGTCGGAAGGTCTTTCGAAATCATCGCAAGGCTTTAATCTTTTTCCTTTCGTTCCTCATTTCTATATCATCATCCTTTCATTACCGGAGTTCTTCGTGGTGGTTCTTCATCATTTAATTCATTCTTCAAACGTTCAGCTAATTCTTCTAGAGCAGCTCAAACTTTATTCTTTTGTATACCGACATGCAAATAATTCTCCGTATTCTTTTGAAGCGGAGTTTTGCATTCTTCGCTCTTCTTAGCTCATCAATATTTTGGTTGTGGCATAATTCACCTCAAGTTTGGGATGATTTCAATAAGTCCACAACAAGCTCATTCTTTTGTTGTTGATTTTCTCAACACCTCCATTCAAATCTTTCTCTCGAAGATCCTTTTTCAAATTCATTCGCGCTCGAAGTTGTTCTTCTCTTATCCGTTCTTTTCATTTCTCTCTTTAAATTAGTCCGGAGGCTTTGTCTTGTTCATTTCGTTATGCTTTGTTCCATCTTCTCAAGTTCTTGTTCTAGTCCATTCATATTCAACCGGTGTGCTATTTCTTTCAGTTTCAGCCGGAGTGCTGCCCGAATTCCTTTGTGGAGATTCTTTCCTATCTCTTATTAACCGGAGTGGTTTCGAATTCATTCTTGTTTGTTCAGCTCGTCTGTGCCTTGTTCCTCTTTGTAACGGAGCTTCTCATCTTGTTTGTCTTCATTGCATTCTTCCGTTCAAGTGGCTCAACCTCTTGAGGTTCTTTGGTTTCACTTTTTGCCCTCGAAGAACTTTGCTCTTCCTTTTTCTCTTCCGTCTCGTTCCTAAGATCTCGGGGTGAGATCTCTTGTTAGTAGGGTAGTGTTGTGACACCCTGAGACCGATGCGCCAGGTGTCAGCCAGTTATTCTTCGTCGTTGCCATATCATCTGCTTGCGTGTTGCATTTTGCCTTGTCATCATGTGCCTTGCATCATCATGTTTTCAAAACTTGCATCTGTCCGAGTCTCCTCGTCCTTTCCGTTGTCCGTTCTGAGCCCAGACGCACTTGCACGCACCCGCGGCACCTCCGAATATTTATTTTATGATTGGCCGGAAAACGTTCTCGGAATGGAATGAAACTTGGCGTGTGGTCTTACTATAGCATAGGTAGACCGCCTGTCAAGTTTCGTCGCGTTCGGAGTTCGTTTGATAGCCCAACGGTTAACCGCGTTAACCGCCGGAAGCCTCTTCTCTTTTGGCCCAACACCCCCTCTCCGCAGCCCACCAAGCCCATCCTAACCCCCTCCATGCTCTTGGCCGTTCGATCAAGATCGCGTGGCCGTGAACCACTCCTCATTTGGACACTCCTAGCTCCCTCTACCTATATATATGTGTCTCCCCCCGTTTTTCTCGCAGATCCAACCCTAGCCCCACTCCCACCGTGCAGCCGGACATGTCCGTTCCGCCGCCGGACATGTCCAGCGCCCCTCCACCTCACTCCGACCAACCGTGTGACGCTACGTCAGCTGCGCCACCACCCTCCTCCAATCAGGCTTCGCCACGTCACCCCGCCGGCCTCTACTCTCCGTTGCGGCCCGCGGAGCCCGAAGCGGGCCCGCGCGAGCCATGTCGCCGCTGCGCCAGCACCCCGACCCTGCCGCTGCTTCCCTCCGCTCCCGCCACCTCCTCGCCGCCGCTACAGCAGGACCTCGCCGAAGCGCGAGCCGCCGCCTTCGCCGGAGCACCCCGTCGCCTCTGCGCCTCCTCGTCGGAGTTCGGCCACCGCTCTGCCGCAGACCGCCGTCGCCGGCCAGATCTGGCGCCGGCCGGCCGGATCCGCCCGTCCCGGCCGCCCCTCGCCGTCGATTGCTCCAGCCTCCGCCGGCCTCGTCCGTGCTTCGGGAGGACGATGCCCCCAGCGACGAGCGACGAGCGCCCACCTCGCCTAGGCCGGCCTTCCCCTGCCAGCCGCCGGCCCAGTCCGGCCTCCCCGGACGCCAGCGGACCCAGCTGGCCAGGCCCAAGGCCACCTCTGCCTCCAGCGGGCCCAGATGCCGAGCCGGCCTAGCTCCTCCTCCTCCACATGCGCCACGGCCTGCCTCCGCACGGCCCGTCAGCCCCTCGGCCCATCTCCACCACCAGGCCCAAGCCGGCCTCCTCCTCCACAGTACTGGGCCGAGCCCATAGGTGAGCACGCCCCTCTAAGCTTCGCCCCGTGCGCTGTATACTACTTGACACTTGCTCTGTTTTTTCCTAGTGTTTAAAAACTGCTAAGTCCCCAGAAACCTATTAATAATGTTGCATGTTTGACTGCCTGTAACTTTTTGTGTGGTGATCCAAATTGAGTGAATGATATGTCAAAATGATCGTGGGGATATGCTCTACATTTTGTTCCATTGTGGCATGCTTGTTTGACTTCATCTTGATGCTCTAATCATCGTGACAAGAGTTCTACTTGTTTAAAACTGTTGTTAGTTGTAGATTTGTTGCCATGTTTGAGATGTGATAACTTTGTGCATGTTGGTCCAAATGGAGCATATGATATGTCAAAATGTTCATTGTGAAGTGCCCTACATGATGGTTGCTGTAGCATGCTTGTTTGAGTTCATATTGCCATGTTAATCTCTCTTGCAAAAGTTTATTTGGCAGTTAAGTGCTGAAACTTGTTATGAGATGCTGATTTCACTTGCTCATTGCTATTGGTGTGTTTGTCTTCATGCCACATGTCTATATGGTTTTAGAAGCACAATCTTATGGTCTTTTCTGTGGTGTAATCAACTTTCCATGATATGCCTTGAGGTGACTTAAACAAGCTTATAAACATGCCATGTCGTTGTTGCTGTTTTATACTTAGTGAAAATACTACTAAGTCTGAAATCTGTTTAACCTGATGTTATGTTTGCTTGATGCCCCACTCAAATCCATGCTTGTTTTGGAGTGGTCAATGATCATGTCTTGTTTTCCATGTTATTTTCTATCCATTCATGCCCTTACTTGCACATATGACCTACTGTAGCTTATTTATTTCTTGCTCTCAAGTTGCTATAAATTATACCTGTCAGGTTTTTATCAGCATGTTCAATTTGGTGGAGCTTGTTGTTATTGATCCATGCCTCCTATGGAGATGCTCCAATGGAGTTGTTTGCTGTATGATATGTCTATTACATGTCCATGCTCTTTATATACTTAATAGAGTTGATATGCTTGTTGTTTTGTGCCTCCGAAGGCAGCATCGTGATGATGTTTTTGCCTTCCCAGATTTTGGCCAAGTCTGGATAATTTTATTGCAACTTGCCATGCTTGTTTAAATGTGTTCCAGCAAGCTTTTGGGTGTGTTCTAAGTTCATACTTGTTAAGTATCATGTCTACTTCACATCCATGCTTCTTGTTATCATTTTTGAGTGCTGTAGCATATATTTACCTTGCTCCAAAGTTGCTATGTCGCTGTTAACTTCAGCTTTGCATTGTAACTTGTTTTGCTTGTATCTTTTAGCTCGTTGCTCCGTTTTGCGTGTGTCCTATATGAAACTTGTGTGATTTTGCATGTAGAAGCTTAATATCTTATTTGGAGTGTGTCCTATATGAAACTTGTGTGATTTTACATGTTTGGAGTGTTTTTGCTTGATGTTTGGGTGCATCTTGCACTGTTGCCTTGCTTGTCTTGTTTTGCTCATATCTTCTAGGCCGTAACTCCGAATTAAACAAACTTTATATGTAACTTGACTAGATTTTTGAGTAGATCATCATGGTGCATGTTAACTTGCTGTTTAACAAATTTAACTTAAGGTTTGTTCAGATCTGGACTAATTACATATTATGCAAATGAGGGCTTACCAGATTTGTTATATGTTGATTTCGGCCTCATTTAAACTTGTTGTTTGGTGTTGTTCTTGTGTGCTTCATCCTTTCCCATGTATTGCATCATATATAGACTTGTCTTCCATCATATTTGGTTGAGCATATTGTCATGTTCTTGTGTTGTGTGTTTACCGTATTGCTTGCTTCTTCTCGTTAGTGCTTGTTCTGTTGCGATCGTGAGGATTCGTTTGACTTCGCGTGCTTCGTCTTCAAGGCTTCTTCTTCGTCTTCTTCATGGACTCTTTCTTCTTCCTTGCGGGATCTCAGGTAAGATGACCATCACCTTGGATACCTTTACTATCATTTCCATGCTTAGTTGTCTCGATGCTACCGTTATATGTCGCGCTACCCATCATTATTGTCAGCCCCTCTCCTTGTTGCCATGAAACCTCTAACCTTTGACACCTTCCTAGCAAACCATTGTTTGGCTATGTTACCCGCTTGCTAGCCCCTCTTATAGCGTTGTTAGTTGCAGGTGAAGATGAAGATTGTTCCATGTTGGAACTTGATGCTTTGGGGATATCCTAATATGTCTTATATATTTTAACACACCTATATACTGGGCATGGGTGGAAGGCTTGGCCTTTTGCTCGGTGTTTTGTTCCACTCATGCCACCTTAGGAGCCGATAAACCGACGTTATGTTCCTTGATTTTGCGTTCCTTACACGGTTGGGTATATGGGGACCCCTTGACACTTCGTCTTTGAATAAAACTCCTCGGGGATTCTTTCTACATAGCAGGGGGGCCAGTGCTGATGGTGTTGGTCCCAAACGGGGGTTATGCGGGGCCGCCACGTGGAAACTCGAGGATTTGCTCATGTAAGATCACCCATCTGGTCGTGGCCTGAGACGAGCGGCTACTATCAGGGTGTCAGCACGCCGGGAGGTCTTGCTGGACTTGTTTTACCATTGTCGAAATGTCTTGTGCACCGGGATTCCGAGCCTGATCGGATTGTCCCTAAGATAAGGGGTAATATTATTATTACTTCTGCTGATCGTGAGAGCTTGTGATGGGCTAAGTTGGGACACCCCTTCAGGGTTATGATCTTTCGAAAGCCGTGCTCGCGGTTACGTGGCAGATTGGAATTTGTTAATGCCCGGTTGTAGAAAACTTGAGAGAGGATCCGAAGTAAAACGCACAACTGTGTGAGTAACCGTGACTGTCTCTTTTCCCTTTGAGAAGAGAACACGGTGGGTGTCGTGGATTTAGCACGGCAGATGTCCTAGCAAAAGGACTTAGTCATGAGTCCATCGCTACTGGTTAGCTTAAAGGGGTTAAAGCGGACGAAGGACATAGGGATTTTGTTCTAGTACGGCCCCTTCGATGAAGGTAAAAGCCTATGTCTAGTTTGGTGTGGTATTGCTTGGGCTTCGATGACCAGGGAGCGAATCCGCCTTGCCTGTGTCTCGAGCTGTTGTCTCTCGTCTTGAACCGTCGCCGGGTCGTCCCTTTATATAAATGGTGACGCCCGGCCCGGTTTACAGAGTCCCGAGGCCGGCTCATAAACGTGTCCGCCTCGGTCTCTACTCTTTCTATCTTCCATCCCAAGTTACATAGTATGACGGTTTACAAGTTATGGGCCCTATCGTATGGGCTCTAAGCCTTCTAGGGTATAACCTTGTTCTCTATACTGAGTTGGGCTTCTGGTAATACAATCTTGTTAACTTAAATCAGGCCCTCCTGGCCGGTTTATACGTGGTAGTAATATCCCTGATATTAGGCTCCAGATTGATTTGAACCTGTTCATGTCAATCTCCAGAGTCTTGTATAGCTTTTCGCTTTTGCAGCTTCAGTATACTTTGGTAAACCGGCATGACGTCATCCCTCTGTGCCGCTTTAAACCGTCGTGACGTCATCCGCGCATTCAATGCCTGCACCTGCTTTTTACCTTCACTTATTACCGCTCCAAAGATTGACGTGACAGCTCAATCTATATCCGATTTTTTGTCTCCTCGATTCCCGCGCCTGCCGTTTTATCTCTTCGACCTATAAATAGGGCCGAGGGCTATCTCTTTACCCCCTCTGCTTCGTCTTCCTTTGTCCTCCAGCGCCCAAGATCTACCACCGTTCTTCGAGCTCATAGTCGTCACCAAGCCCGGCCGCTGCATCGACCTGAACGCGTCCAGAGACTCGTTGCTGTCCTTTGCTTCGTCAAGTACGTTATCTCTTTTTCCCCATAGATCTTAGCTCTAGGGTTTCTCTGTAGCTTGCCCACGAACCCTTGTTCTTCACAGTTCATCACTGTAGGTCGTTCTTTAGCTATAGATGTAGAACCTTCTAGGTCAGCTCTCATGCGCATGACTTCGCTCCACCTTTATAACCTTAGTTCCTCCAATACTGCTAGCTTAGATTGGATCTGTAGAAAACTTCACTGCCTTCGACGGATATGACTTAATTATCTTGATTTTTTCCTGCGCCATAGATCCATGTTTTACCTCTGCTCATATGAAAGTTGTTTCTCACACTTTAGATCTGTAATTCATCTTCCTATGTCACCGGTTCAATTGTAACCTGCGCCTTATATGCCTGCACTGACGGTTTAGATTTAGACATGCATCCTGTAATTGGCGGTTTAACTTTCTCCTTCTATATTCATAAACCGGTAGCTGTCTCGTTCATACTCGCTCCGGGTCAGTAGATACCATTAGTCCCTTGCTTAAACCGTTAATTAGATCAAATGCTTTTTATAGAATGTGTCGGTTCATTGTAGCGCAAATCATAAACCGGATCTTGTATTGTCTCTTTCAGCATTCCTTCCTTGAAAAAGATGGCTTCCATGGCGAAACAGTTTGTTGCCTGCAACTGGGTTCCGTCCCGGATCTCTGAGGACGATTTAGTGGAGGCAACCTCAATTGGCGTTCTGGGTCCGAAAGAGGTTCTGCACTGGCGGGCCCCTGGGAAAGAGTGTCCTCCTAAGCCTAAGGAGGGAGAGACCATAGTCATTTACGATCATTTGGCCCGGGGTTTTAGCCCTCCCGGTTCAAAGTTCTTCCGTGATGTTTTAGCCGATTTTCAACTCCATCTACAAGATATAGGTCCCAATTACGTATCAAACATCTGCAACTTCCATGTCTTCTGAGAAGCATATCTGCAAGAAGAGCCATCTGTAGAGCTGTTCTGGGATTTCTTCCATCTGAACCGCTGGACTGAATTCTCTGACGGGCCCCATACTGAACTTGGTGGTGTGAGCATCCAGAAGAGGAAGGATGTCAGCTTTCCTCACGCCACTCTTCACAGCCACCCCAAGGAGTGGAACCAAACTTGGTTCTACTGCAAGGATACTTCGCCAGAGGGAGAAAATCCGGTGCCGGGTTACCATCCTTACCGCCTGACGCCGGATCATCCTTTCCCGCAGCGTCTGAGTGCCCAAGACCGGGCTCGATATGCCCCCCAACTTTCCAACCTCAGGGCTTTCGTAGCTAACGGTTTAACCGGGGTTGACTTTGTCCACTTCTGGCTCTCTTGGAGTATTCTCCCATTAAGTCGACGCTCAAGCTTAATGTGCGAATATACTGGCAATCCGGAAGACCCTCAGCGTCACACAAACATAGTGCTTCCCGACAAGGAAGTTACTGAATCTGCAAAAAAGATGTTGAACATTCCTCTGGAGGAGTGCAGCCGAACCGGTTTAGCTCCTTTCTGCGCAAACAATGAACCGCCATCCGTAAGATTATTCTGTCCCTTTCTTTTCGCTTTAATCCGTCCATATTGCTTGTCTTCAATATGGTTTTACTCCTTTACTCAGGCCAATGATCCCTTTTGGAAGAAGAAGGCTCAAGACAAACCGGAGAAGCCAACTCGCAAGAAGAGCTTAGCCGTAAAGAAACATAAGAAGAAACCTGCCACCGCTTTTGGTTCAAACCCCGAAGAAGATGATCCGGCTTCTGAGGTACTGCTTCACTCTTATGTCCTTTGATTTCCCTTTGTCTGCATTTATGTCAATAATGTCTTTTCCCAGGATCCGGCAGAGGGGAGTAAAGCGGATGAAGTTGAGGTAATTTCTCTCTCCTCTGATTCAGAACCATTGCCACCCAAGATTCGCCGGGTAGCCCGGAGGTATCCATTTTCTCACCCTTATGCTCAATTGGATCCCAACTTTCTTTTGAAGAAATAGCAGCATGAGGCTCGCTGGACCACACGCCATAGTGGTCATGTGGTTGAATCATCCAGATTACCCCACACGCCAGCTCGCAAACGCCGCTCAGAGGTTTTGCTTACTCCAACCTTTCTTCATCCAAAAGCAGGTCTTATTCGCAACCCACTTAAACCGTTTTATCCCAACTATCAGGAAACTCCTCTGTCTTCTTCCGGCGAGTCAACTGCCACACAAGTCCCGGTGCTTAAGACCGTTCCTGGGTAAGTCATCTATCCAAATGTCCGGTTTACCTTTCCATTTTGACTTTGTGATTTTCATTACTCTTTTAATCTTTCAGTATTCCCAAGCCTAGTAAGAAGGCGAAATTAAATAAACCGGCAGCCAGAAACACTTCTGAACTGGCAGAGGATGTTGAAACTGTCAATCGTCTGGAAGAGAATGCTGAGGTTCCGCTCAATGATGCTTCCCCAATGGACCAAGAGGATATTGCTGCTCCGGGGGGTGACACCATGGAGAACACTGTTGAACCGGCCAGCCCGGTCCGGGTTAGTCCTCCTCGGGCTAGCCCGGCTCCTGTTAGTCCGGTGCCGACCAATCCTGGTATCAATGATGATCCGCCCAGGCCAACTGCTGCCTCGACAGAAGATGTCGAGATTATTGGGACAAATTGTACTACTCCCGCGGAGCCTGTTATCTTGGCCCGTCACACTGCCAAGGAGGAAGTTCTCCAGAAAGACAAGGGTAAGTGGAGCGCTGACTTGTCTAGCTATGCCCAACGCAGTGCCCAGGAGCTCCACTCTGGGTATCTAAACCGGCTCTTCACCAGTCGCGACCATGAGGCCGGTTTAGTAAACATGATGAAGGAAAAATATGAGGTAACTTCTTTTCCTTTGCCTTTCATTTCTGCTTGTATCTTGTAATTGTACATTTAGGCCATTGTAGCCCCCAAGTGTCGGTTCAGCCTTTAGGGTAAACCGGGACTTTGATAGATTAACAAGACTAACTTGATTTGCATGTGTAGCCCCTAAGGGCCGGCTTACTCCATTGCGGGTGAATCGGGACTTCTTCTTTATTTGAGAATGACCTTACATTAGCCCCCAAGTGCCAAGGACATAACTTGTTATGTTCTTTGGGACTTGTTTGAAAAAGTTGCTTTCTTTCACTTCAATTGTACATTAGCCCCCAAGTATCGAGTGCATAACTTGTTGTGTGCTTGAGACTTTTGATTGAACTGTTCTTCTAACATTTTTTGCCTTCTGCAGGCTGACTTGAACCGGAGGGCTTCGGAGACAACTAAACTCCGGAATAACCTGGCCTTTCAAGAGACTGCTTCAACTAAAGCTAAGGAGGAGCTTTCCCTTGCTTTAGCGAGTATGGAGAAGCTCAAAAAAGATTTTGAAGCGGAGCGGTCCACTTGGGAGGTACAGAGGGCTGCTTTAGAGAAAAGAGCCGAGGATGCGGAGGCTGCTCTTAACCCGGTGACGGAAGAGTTATCCGGGTTAAAGCAGCATATAGATGATATGACATCTGCCATCTTCGGTGAGTACTTGTTTTCATATGCTTTATCCTTGCAATCTTATACTGCTCCGGCTTAACTCATCACTTGTATATAGGGAGGCGCGTGACTCATCTTGGGGATGATGTACGGAGGAAACTGAAGGCTGCTTATACCTTGGTGGAACAACTCTACTCCGGTGCTTAGAGGACCATCAGTGCCATGTCGCACAATAAACCGGTGCCGACCACCATCCAAGGTACTCGGGAGAAATTATCTATCTTGCCTGCTCGACTTGTTGAAGTCAAGAAATCTGCTGCAAGAGCTGGCTCTCTCATGGCGATAACCAGGGCCAAGGCATGGGTTCCCGATTTTGATCCGGCGGAGGCCATGAATGGTTATCCCAGCATGAAAGAAGACGGGTCAGCCTTCTCTGCTGAAGACCTTCGTGCTTTAACCAAAGATATGCGCCCTCTTGCCAGTAAGCTTGCTGTTGAAGTGGACTTAACGAGATATCATCTGGGTTACGACTTAGAGAATGCGCGGGTGGAATGGCCGATTTATGACACCGAAAATCGGATTTCACCAGTTCGTAAGCATACCTTCGCTCCTGACATTGAACTGTCAGAACTCATAAACGATGAAGTATATTTCCGCGCCCTTGCCAAGATTGACTGGAGCACTTCTGATTTCCAGCAGCTGCCAGAAGCCGACGAAGACCCGGAGCAAGCTGACCCTCAGTCTTCACAGCGAGCCGAGGAAGAATCGTAAACCGGCTCCGGTTTAATCTTTATGTGTTGAATACTTTGCAAGAAACTGATATTCTTTTGGGCCTGCAAGTGCCTTGTAATAGAATAGTTGAGATACTATCTTTGTCCCACTGTTATCCTTCATGGAATTATTTTGATTGGCAATTTTTGGTTTATCTCCTGCTTGCGATGTGTCAACAGTTTATGTTTACCTGTATCTGCATAAACAATGCTAAGAATGCCCTGGCGGTTTACCACCGGACGGGTTATCTTGCCCAACACATGATCTAATTTAACAACTTGAACTGTGTAAAAATAGAAACACGCGTCGTACCTGCGATTAAGTGTATATAAACCTTAACCCGGCCGGACCAATCCAAAGCATGAGTGTTGAGGACTTACTTGGCTCTTGTTAGTTTACCATGAAGGCCAATCTGGGTTGTGCTGAACGCTGGTTTAACTAGTACTAGTGTTCATGACCCAGACTATAACTCTATAGTGACAACTTTGTAGCTGTCCTGTTTTGAATCAATGGACTTGGTTGAAAAACCAATGACCTTGATGATAAAGATTTGTGAAAGCATAAAAATGAAAAATAAAGTTTTTGGGAAAATAAGACCATGTAGTCGAGGCTTTTTACGAGCTGCCAGGCTCCAAATTCGAGGCTTTTTATGAGCTGCCAGGCTACTGTCATTAACCATTTTAGCAAAGCCTGTCAAGATGGTCTGCAATCTTTAACCAAATCATCAATGCCAACAGCTACACAATTTTCCAAATCTCATAAAGATTTTGGCTTGGGTAATCACTTGATGATCGTCAATTTAACGTGACCAAGTTCAAGGTCCCGAAGGATTGACTTGTGATACGTTTGACGGGTCATACCAGGTTTACCTGGACGGCGTGATTTACTTGATGGAGGCAGGTTAATCCGGGGATTTAGGTGTATACACCGGGCTTCCAAGCCATGTTCACTACAAGGGTATTCAACTCGCTGAGAGCCCCTAGGTAGTGTGTGAGCATTGCTCGACGGGGCATATGTTTGAGTTGTGCTAGGCATCAAACACTCTTTTACCCCTCATCATCATGTGGAAATTGCCGAAGCAACCAGAGCAGTGCTCTTATGATGGGCTTCATATCGCCGCCGGCTCAAGAGGCCATGGGAAACTCCCTTGCCCGCGGAAGCCCCCATGTGATTCTTGTTTGTATAGAAAAGATGGCTGATTCCTTGATTATTCAAGGGCGCCGATTCAAGAGGCCATGGAAAGCTTCCTTGGAAGCCCCCATGTGATACTCTTTTGTGTAGAGAAGACAGCTGATTCCTTGATTTTATCAAGGGCGCTGGTTTAAGAGGCCATGGAAAGCTTCCTTGGAAGCCCCCATGTGATACTCTTTTGTGAAAAAGATGGCTGATTCCCCGATTTACCAGGGGCGCCGGTTTACTTTATTAATCATAATATATACATTGTACATAAAGCAGAGCCAATGGCTCAAGTATAGTAAGGTCAAAGAAGAGCGATGTTCCACGGCCGCTTGGTCTCCTCCACTGCCGTACGTGAGTCCTTGTGTTCTCGAACGTCGACGAGGTAGTATGATCCGTTGTGCAGGTTCTTGCTGACCATAAAGGGTCCTTCCCAAGGTGGGGATAACTTGCGCATATCTTTCTGGTCCTGGATGAGCCGGAGCACCAGATCTCCTTCCTGAAACGTCCTGGTCTTGACCCGGCGGCTATGGTACCGGTGCAGGTCTTGTTGATAAATAGCATATCGTGCTGCTGTCGTGTCCCGTTCCTCGTCCAGCCGGTCCAAGTCGTCTTATCTTGCTTGTTCATTATCCACTTCAACATAAGCCGCCACCCGTAGCGAGTGGTGCCGGATATCACTAGGGAGGACCACTTCAGCTCCATATACCATGAATAAAGGCGTGTACCCTGTGGATCTGTTAGGTGTAGTATTGATGCTCCATAGGATAGAAGGCAATTCCTCCACCCAACAACCCAGTGTTCTCTATAAAGGAACCATAAGCCGGGATTTGATGCCTCTCAAGATCTCTTGATTGGCTCTATCAGCTTGGCCATTAGACTGAGGGTGAGCTACTAATGATACATCAAGGAGAATATGCTCTCGTTGACAGAACTCCTCCATATCCCCCTTGGATAAATTGGTGCCATTATCAGTTATAATGTTGTGTGGAAAGCCAAACCGGAAAATCACCTTTTTGACGAACTGAACCGCTGTTGCTGCATCACACTTACTGACAGGCTCCGCTTCAACCCATTTTGTAAACTTGCCCACTGCTACCAACAGGTGGGTTTTCTTGTCTTGGGATCTCTTGAAGGGTCCGACCATATCCAGCCCCCAGGTTGCAAACGGCCAAGTAATTGGAATCATCATCAGCTCCTGCGCCGGTATATGAGTGCGCCGTGAGAATTTCTGGGAAGCATCACATTTTCTGACCAAGTCCTCTGCGTCGGCGTGACCCGTTAACCAGTAGAACCCATGACGAAAAGCTTTAGCTACCAAAGATTTAGAACCGGCGTGATGACCACAATCCCCTTCATGAATCTCTCGAAGAATATCACAACCTTCTTCTGATGATACACACCGCTGAAACGCTCTAGAAACGCCGCGGTGATGAAGTTCTCCATTGACGATAGTCATAGATTTGGACCGCCGGATTATCTGCCGGGCCTCCACTTCGTCCTCTGGTAACTCGCCTCGGTTCAGGTATGCTAAGTACGGTAGTGTCCAATCCGTAATGACATGAAGTGCTTCAACCAATTGCGCTTCCGGATCAAGAACAGCCAAATCCTCCTCTGAAGGTACCTGCACCGATGGATTGTGCAACTCATCCAAGAAGGTATTAGGCGGAACCGGTTTACGCTGGGAGCCCAGCCGGCTTAACATGTCAGCTGCTTCGTTCTTTCGCTGGTCTATATGATCCACCTGATATCATTTGAAGTGTCCAGCGACAGCATCCACCTCTCGTCGGTAAGCTGCCATAAGCGGATCCTTGGACTCCCACTTACCAGATACTTGCTATGCCACCAGATCTTAATCGCCAAAGCATTTAACCCGGCTCAAGTTCATCTCCTTGGCCCTCCGCAAGCCATGGAGGAGAGCTTCATACTCAGCAGCATTGTTAGTACAAGGGAACATTAAACGGAGAACATAGCAAAACTTATCTCCTCGTGGGGAAGTTAACACGACTCCAGCCCCCGAGCACTCCAACTGCCTTGAACCGTCAAAGTGTATAGTCTAGTACGTATGATCCGGCTTCTCCTCAGGTGCTTGCAACTATGTCCAGTCATGAATAAAATCCACCAGTGCTTGGGATTTTATAGCAGTACGGGGCACATACTTTAATCCGTGCGGGCTAAGCCTAATGGCCCATTTTGCAACCCTACCAGTGGCTTCTCTGTTCTGGATTATATCCCCTAACGGTGCTGAACTGACAACGGTGATTGGGTGGCCCTGAAAATAGTGCTTCAACTTCAGGTTTGCCACGAACACTCCATATACCAGCTTCTGATAATGTGGATATCTCTGCTTTGACTCAATGAGCACCTCACTGATGTAGTAAACCGAGCGTTGAACCGAATATTCTTTGCCTGCCTCCTTACGCTCTACCAAAATGGCCACGCTTACTGCACGGGCATTGGCAGCCACGTATAACAGCAGCAGCTCATTGTCAACTAGGGCAGCAAGGACTGGCGGCTCTGCAAATTGCCTCTTCAAATCCTCGAACGCAACATCTGCGACATCGCTCCAGATAAACCGGTCCGTCTTCTTCATCATCTGATAGAGCGGAATTGCCTTCTCCCCCATATGGCTAATAAACCGGCTCAGTGCTGCAATACGGCCCGCCACGCGTTGGACATCATTGATGCACGCCGGTTTAGCCAAGGACGTGATCGCCTTGATCTTCTCCGGATTAGCTTCAATCCCTCTGTTTGACACTAAGAACCCCAGGAGCTTGCCTGCCGGAACACCGAAAACGCACTTCTCCGGATTAAGCATCATTTTGTAAACTCAGAGATTGTCAAAGGTTTCCTTCAGATCCTCTATCAGTGTTTATTCTTTCCTGGATTTCACCACAATGTCATCAACATATGCATGGACATTTCTTCCAATCTTCCCGTGTAGGCAGTTCTGTACACAACGCTGGTAGGTTGCCTGGGACCTCTTGAGCCCAAATGGCATAGATACATAATAGAAACCTCCAAAGGGAGTTATGAAGGCTGTCTTCTCTTGGTCCTTAACTGCCATCTTGATCTGATGATAACCTGAATATGCATCTAAAAAACTTAGCCGCTCACATCCTGCCGTAGCATCAATGATCTGATCAATACGGGGGAGAGCAAAAGGATCAGTTGGGCAAGCCTTGTTCAGATATGTGTAATGAACACACATTCTCCAAGTTCCATTTTTCTTGAGTACTAGCACCGGATTAGCTAACCACTCCGGGTGAAACACTTCGACTATAAAGCCTGCAGCCAAGAGCCTGGCCACTTCTTCTCCAATAGCCTTGTGCCTTTCCTCATTGAAGCGGCGCAGATACTGCTTGACCGGTTTAAACTTAGGATCAATATTAAGATTGTGCTCAGCGAGTTCCCTCGGTATACCTGGCATGTCAGAAGGCTTCCATGGAAAGATATTCCGGTTCTCACGGATGAACTCGATGAGCCTGCTTTCCTATTTCCGATCTAGGTTAGCGCTAATAGTGAACTGCTTTGATGAATCGCCCGGAACAAAGTCAACCTGCTTGGTTTCCTCAGCCGATTTGAACTTCAACGCCGGATCATGCTCTGTAGTGGGCTTCTTTAGCGGGGACATATCCGCCGGATCAACATTGTCCTTATAGAACTTCAGCTCCTCCGTAGCACAAACCGTCTGAGCATAAGCTGCATCTCCTTCCTCGCATTCCAATGCAATTTTGCGGCTCCCATGAACCGTAATAGTCCCCTTGTGGCCTGGCATCTTAAGCTGCAAATAGACATAACATGGCCAAGCCATGAACTTGGCGTAAATCGGCCGCCCAAACAATGCGTGGTATGGGCTCCTGATCTTTACAACCTCAAAGGTCACAGTCTCTGATCTAGAGTCATGCTCATCTCCAAAGGTGACCTCTAAATCAACCTTGCCAACTAGATAAGCCGATTTACCGGGCACTACCCCATGGAACACTGTATTGGACTGTCGAAGCTTTTTATCTGTCAGCCCCATGCGCCGAAAAGTCTCATAATAAAGGATGTTGATGTTGCTTCCTCCATCCATAAGCACATTGGTGAACTTGTAACCACCCACCTATGGTGCCACCAGTAGGGCCAACTGACCCGGATTATCAACCCGGGGTGGGTGATCTTCTCTGCTCCATACAATGGGTTGCTCAGACCAACGCAAAAAATGCGGTATCGCCGGTTCAACAGAGTGTACTGCCCTCTTCAGAACCTTTTGATCCCGTTTGCATAAACTTGTGGTGAAGACGTGATACTGCCCACTGCTCAGGTCCTTCGGATTATTCTGATATCCGGATTGTTGTTGCTGCTGACGCTATTGATTCCCTTGGTTGTTGTATCCACCCTGACCATGTTGCTGGTTATGTTGATGCTGATTGTTGCCACTGTGGTTACCGTTGCCGCCGTGGTATCCTGAACCGGATCCACCACCTTGATAACCCGGACCTTGGAAACCGGGACCTGATCCACCGGGGGGCCCGTGATCATATTTAGTTCGTTTCATAAATTCTTGCATAATGAAATAGTCATTCCAGAGATGCGTAGCTGGGTTTTCCACTGTACCGTGCCTTGGGCAAGGCATGTTCAACTGGCGCTCTAGATTAATGGGTGGCCTCCCGTTGCGTGGGGGTGGTTTACCCTTGCAGCGCTGCCCATTGTCCTGAGCATTGGTATTGGCCACAAAGTCTGAGCCGCCCTCCACTTTACGCTTGCCATTGTATCCTTGGCCCGTCGGATTAGCCTACGGCAGTTTACCGTTCTTGCTTGCCTTCCCTGACTTGTCTCCATCTGCATCTGGATACTTGGTGTTATCAGAGTCTCCATATTTTACCAAAGCACCCATGAGTGTTCCCATGTCGTTGCAATCACGTTTGAGCCGTCCCAACTTCTGCCTCAAAGGTTCAAACCGGCAATTGCCTTCCAAGGTTACTATTGCTGTACTTGGGTTGATGCTATTGGAGGAGTGCAAGATTTCGGACACTCGGCGCACCCAACTGCTTCTGGAGTCTTGCTCTCCTTGAACGCATGCAGCTAAATCGACAACAGACATCGCTGCTTACACATGTCTTTGAAATTATTGATAAACTGGCGCCGCAGTTCACCCCATGATCCGATGGAGTTAGGTGGAAAACCCTTTAGCCATGTCCGGGTCGTGCCCTCAAGCATCATTGTGAAGTATTTAGTGCATGCTGCTTCATCCACGTCGAGCATCTCCATAGCCATCTCACAACTCTCAACTCACGCCTCCGGAGCCAGATCCGCCGTGTAGTTGGGCACCTTGCGTGGACCTTTGAAATCTTTGGGTAGTTTCACGTTCCGTAAAGCGGGGATGAGACACTCTACGCCCAAGGAACTGGACATGACCCCCGGTTCAACTATGGCGGTGGGATGAACCGGCGTCGCCTGACGAGCATCGTACTGGGCAGTGTGCCTGGCCTGATCCACCACCTCTTGTTCATGTGCTTCCTCTCCTGCCGGATTATCTTGCCTCTGTCGATGACGCCTCCGTGCGCTGCTTGATACGGTCGGCTCATCCAGACGCCTCGTATAACTCCAGCTCGGGCAGGGGGTTGAATGAATCCTCTCTCGGCTATATGAATAAGCTTGCTACTTAGTTAACGCCATATCTAGCAACCCCCTGGCCCGTCGTGCCTCCACTGCTATGGGGGAGGTACCTTCAATGGGAAGGGCGGCCAATCGTGAAGCGGCAGCAACTATGTTATCCAATGGATTAGAATAATGACCAGGAGGGGTGGGCACATGCTGGGTCGGCACAACTTGGCGATTTGGCTCTGCGGCCGGTGGGTGAGCCGACGCGCCTGTTCCTGGTGCTCCTCCCCGGTTTATCTCTGGATGGTTACTGGTCCCTGCGCCTGGCGTGCTAAAGAGATTCCTTGCCTCATAAACCGGCGGCAAACGAGATCGCTGTCTCCTCCACATTACCTCTTGTGAGGCGTTCTGATCTAACCTAAGCCGGAAAGCTTGAGAATCCACCTCTGCCTGCCTTGTAGCCATCCTAGCTTTCTCCGCAGCCAGATCCAACTTGACTTGCTCAATCCGGCTCTTCACCTGAGCGATCTCTGCATCATGCTGCACCTTGTCGGCCTGAGCTACTTCTGCTGTTGCAAGCGCTGTCAAAGTGTCGACTAAGGTGGATAGAGCATCAGAGGGCGATGGGGGAAGGTCTCCAGATCTAGCTCCCATCGCCTCTGAGGTTAACGCCCCTGTCGTTGAGGGATGCTGCATGGATTGTGATCCGGCCATAAAAACAGCAACCCTGTTTGGCGGATCGAGGAAGTCCGAAATACTGTCACCGTCGGAACAACCCTCAGACCGGCCGTCCTGCAACAGATACAAAGATTCGGTCTCTCCGGACGAAGATTCATTGCCGGAATAAACAACAGTCTTGCTGCCAGAGTCTGATCCGTCCTCGGCTTGTACTCCATGCACTGCTCCAACGAAGACGTGCTTCATGGCGGGCTGAATCCGGGCAGGTCTCGCACGCTGAGCCGACTTGACGATGTTGGGGAAGGTGTCCGGCTCAGGGCCCGGTTCGCCGATCTTGCCGATGAAGACGTGGATGCCACAGAAGGGAACCCGGTACCCGTATTCGATTGAATCGGCCTCGGGGCCCCAGCCTGCATCGTGGATGTAGATCCGGCTGCGATGACTTTTAGTCATCCGCCCACTGCGTAGCCCTTAAGCCCTTCAAAGCTGCCCTTCAAGAACTCGAAACCATTGTGCGATAGCCCCACGGTGGGCGCCAACTATCATGGATTTAGCACGGCAGATGTCCTAGCGAAAGGACTTAGTCGTGAGGCCATCGCTACGGGTTAGCTTAAAGGGGTTAAAGCGGACGAAGGACACATGGATTTTATACTAGTTCGGCCCCTTCGATGAAGGTAACAGCCTACGTCTAGTTTGGTGTGGTATTGCTTGGGCTTCGATGACCAGGAAGCGAATCCGCTTTGCCTGTGTCTCGAGTTGTTGTCTCTTGTCTTGAACCGTTGCCGGGTCGTCCCTTTATATAAGAGGTGACGCCCGGCACGGTTTACAGAGTCACGAGGCCGGCTCATAAACCTGTCCGCCTCGGTCTCTACTCTTTCTATCTTACATCCCAAGTTACATAGTATGACGGTTTACAAGTTATGGGCCCTACCGTATGGGCTCTAAGCCTTCTAGGCTATAACCTTGTTCTCTATACTGAGCTGGGCTTCTGGTAATACAATCTTGTTAACATAAACCGGGCCCTCCTGGCCAGTTTATACCTGGTAGTAATATCCCTGATAGTGGGGTTATGTTGACTTGTAGGTAGTTCAGGATCTTTAGCGATCATTACTAGTTTGCGACCGTTTGCGTAGATGCTCATCTTATTCTTGTACTCGTAAGTTAGCCACCATATTTTGCTTAGTCACTGCTGCAACCTCACCACTTTACCTCTTCCTTCCTATTAAGCTTTGCTAGTCTTGTTACCCATGGTTATGGGATTGCTGAGTCCTCGTGGCTCACAGATACTACAACAACAGTTGCAGGTGCAGGTTTCCGATGTCTTGACGTGAGAGCGATGTCGTTTGTGTTGGAGTTCTTTCTTCTTCAGCTTGTTCAGTCTTGGGTTAGGTTCCGGGTTGGCAGCCTGGGATAGCAGATGGATGTCGTTGTGCTTTTCATGTTTGCATCGGTAGTCGGATGCCTTATATTGATGTTTTTGTATTCATGTGACTTTTATGATTTGTTGTATCCCCCATGTATGTATGAAATGGTATGATGTAATGATATCCATCTTGCTAAGCACCCAAAATGCGGTTGTGTCCCAATCACGTAAGTGTCACGTGATCGGGATAGAATCGCATCTTGGGCCTAACATCGCCCATCCGGTCGTGGCCTGAGACGAGATACGCGCAGCTACTATAAGGGTGTCAGCACATCGGGAGGACTTGCTGGATTAGTTTTACCTTAGTCGGAATATCTTGAGCACGGGATTCCGAGAATACTTGGGTCTTCCCACCTTGGAGTTGCGACTCCGCAGATTGAGAGCTTGTGATGGGCTAAGTTGGGACACCCCTGTAGGTTTTTGATCTTTCGAAAGCCGTGCCCGAGGTTATGTGGCAGATGGGAATTTGTTAATATCCGGTTGTAGAAAACTTGACACTATGTTCATAATACACTACCAGTGTGAGTAACCATGACGGTCGCTTTCCGAAGGGGTTCGGGAAGTCAACATGGTGGGGTTATATTTGACGTGCTTAGATAGGATCACTTCGTGATCACTTTGACAACCGTTGGCACTCCTCTTCTCACTCTAAACACGTAAGCTAGTGCTAGTGCATCTGCAACCTTGCTCTTCAGCCTTGTTTCGCACCCAAGGCTTAGATAGTTTTGCTACTCGGGAACGGGATTGTTGAGTCCTCTGTGGCTCACAGATTCTACACAACACCAGATGCAGGTACCGTGGAGAACTACACAGCTGGTGGTTCGGAGTTGTATTGGGAGTTCGACGAAGAACGTGGGCGATACTACGTGTCTTATCCAGAGGATCAGTAGGGCTCTTACTAGGATGATCGGGACCTTGCGTTATTTATTTAAGGTATCTTTCATTTGGATCTTCGTCCATAGTCGTACCCTGATGTTATTTGGATGATGAATGTTTATGTAATGCATTGTGTGACGTGGCTAGTGTAAGCCAACTACTCGTTTGCAATTTCATCACTCTTTTACATGAGTTGTGCAAAGATACCATTCTTGAGATCATTCCAGTATGATATTATGCCTTTAAGTCGTGCCTTGACATGTGGGAGGTATAATCTCATAATGGGCATTACAAGTTGGTAATCGGAGCCTTCTCCGAGCTAGGAGCCCCCACTGATTGATCAAATCGTTGACGGTTGAGTCTAGGCACACACTTGAAAATGTTTTGAGTCCTATATATATATATCGGAGAGTAGGATTTCTTTTTACTCATCATCCCTTATCACTCTGGTGAGGACTCCTGGCAATTACTTTATCTCTTCTACTCTCAAAAATTCACTAAAAAAATTTAGGATCACGCGAGTATTGTTTGGATTGTTCCGATATCTTTGTGATTAGAACATTGTTCTCGATGCCTCTTGTCATTTAGTGGTTGTGGCAGTGTCCCGGGGAGTTGAGCTCCGAGGTGTTGTCATCACAAATCTATCGCAGCAGTTCTGGAATACTTAAGATGGCCGACATCGAAAACTCTTCTATGCGGTTGGTGCCAAGATAACCCCGACATCACCCGGTACTGGGGAGGTAGTTTGGGAGTATTGCCATAGCTTGCATAGCAGATGCATTTCGAAGGTCCGAGGTAAACAGTTTCCGGAAATAACTAGTTATGTGTTGAAGGATGGATACAGCTGGATGTAGGATTAGAGTTGAGTGCGCGGTGCTTCCCCTGTATCCCCAACACCTGATTGTATAACTAGAAACTTTCGGAAATTAATAGGTGGGTTCATCTAGTAGCTCGTAGGCATTCTTCCAACGAATGCATGATATGGAGTTCGGGGTTCTACATTGAATGAAGTGGTTTTATGGGTGTTTGTTCCGATCGGGAGTTGCATCTTAAAGGGTCCTTGGCTATGCTGATCTGGGGATTGCAAAACCCTTTTCTAACATGTTCCATGAGCTTTCAGCACGAACATGTGGGATGAAGCTTCTATCTTGTATTTTATTCTACCTGCTCCTTGTTGTTTTTATTTTAACTTTTGTTCTCCCAAGTGGCTTCTCAAGAAGATCGTCCTCCTTCCCCTCCTCCTCCGTGTGAGGCCTGGAGAGCAATTATGTAAGTGACCAACCAGAACACCTAGATGCTTATGCAAATGATGCATAACATTCAAGCTAACCAAGCAAATCAAGGTGGTCATGGAAACGAAGGCCAAGGCAATCTGTTCAATCAACCTCACTTTGCTACACTCAACCAGTTCCTGGCAAACCAACCGAAGTATTTCAGTTACTGTGTGGATCCGCTAGATGCTGATGACTGGATAACAGACATCAAGAAGCACTTTGAATGCAGTAACATGAGACATGAGGATTATGTCAAGTTTGCCGCCTTCCAACTCAAGCCCGATTGGTGGCAACAGTACAAAGATTCCAGAGGTGGACGTGAAATCCCGTGGACTGACTTCTGCAAGGATTTCCGCTCTCACCACATTCCAACTAATGTCACTGAAGGCATGCGTGAGCAATTCCGCAACCTGAAGCAAGGCACCATGTCCGTCTATCAATACAATGTCAAGTTCCAGAATCTCGCTCGCTATGCCAAGCAAGACATCCCAGATTCCAAGAGCAAGATTTATCAGTTCCGTGGTGGTCTGAAGGATGAACTCCAAATAGCTCTCACCTTGTTTGAGCCGGATGAATTTGATCAATTCTATAACATGGCACTTAAGCAAGAGGCAGCCCAGCTCAAGGTTGAAGCTTCCAAAAAGAGGATCAGAGATGCTGTTAACTCCTCCTCTTCTTCCCAAGTGGTCGCAAAGCAGCAGAAGTTTTGGCTTCCACCTCCTCTAGTGCTCTGCCCTCCCAACAACAACAACAACAAGCACTCTAGTGGCCGTGGTTTCTCCACCCACCCAACCCAGGCAATCAGTCCAAGAATCACTTTCAAGCCTCGAAGTCAAGTGGTCCTTATCACCGTCCTCTCTCAGAAGTGGTTTGCAACAAGTGCACTCAGAAGGGTCATTATGCTAACAAGTGTCCCAACCCGAGGCGCCTTCCGCCTCCTCCACCTGTCAGCACTGCTATTGTCAAGCACAATCCAAAGGTTGCAAGAGTGAATCTGATGAATGCAGCTCAAGTAGAGAATTCTTCAGATGTGATACTTGGTAACCTTCCAGTCAATCTCAAACGTGCTAAATTTTGTTTGATTCTGGTGCATCACATTCTTTCATGTCATGTCCATTTGCATCCAAGCATAATGTGAGCACAGTGGCTTTACCAAGGCAATTAGCAATTACTTCTCCGGGGAAACAGATGCATTCTAGCTTGTATGCTCCGGATATATATATTCACATGGGTGATTACAGCTTTCTGGTTTCTCCGGTTATTCTCGGTAACTCCGACATTGATCTTATTCTTGGGATGGATTGGCTTTCCAAGCATGATGCAAACACTGATTGTGCAAATAAGGAAGTCAAGCTTACTCATCCTGACGAAGACGTGATTATCTTCGCCTCTCGAGATAACACAATCAGGGTATTCTCTCTCAATGACAAGGGCGAGATTAATGCCATCTCTCAGATTCCGATGGTCAATGAGTATGAAGACGTTTTCCCTGAAGAACTTCCAGGCATGCCTCCGCATCGTCAAGTTGAATTCGTCATTGAACTCGAGCCCGGTACCGAGCCAGCATGTCGGCGTCCATACAAGCTCTCCCCTGATGAGTTGAAGGAGCTGAAGAAACAACTCGATGAGCAAGAGCGTATGGGTCTAATCAGGCCTAGCACTTCTCCTTGGGGTTGTGGTGTTCTATTTGTCAAGAAGAAGGATGGAACGGAGCGCCTTTGAGTTGATTACCGGCCATTGAACAAGAAGACAATAAAGAACAAGTATCCGCTCCCCAATATCAATGAATTGTTTGAGCAGCTCAAAGGAGCAAAGGTGTTCTCAAAGCTCGATCTCTGGATGGGTTATCACCAGATCCGTATCTGTGAACAAGATATTCCCAAGACCGCATTCAAAATGAGTTTTGGCTCTTATGCATACACGGTCATGTCTTTTGGCCTTGCTAATGCTCCACCACTTTCTCGAGGATGATGCACTTCATATTCAACCCCTACACCAATGAATTTGTTCTCGTCTATCTGGATGACATCTTGGTATTCTCCAACAATGAAGAAGACCATGCCAAGCACCTCCGTTTGGTTCTGGACAGACTCCGTGAACACAAGTTCTATGCGAAGTTCTCCAAGTGTGAATTTTGGCTGGATAAAGTCTTATATCTTGGCCATATCATCTCTGCTGAGGGTATTTCTGTCAACCACGAGAAAGTTGAAGCTATTTTCAACTGGGAACCCCCGCAGAATGTCAAGCAACTCCGAAGCTTCCTTGGTCTCGCTAGCTATTGCAGAAGGTTCGTTGAGAACTTCTCCAAGATTGCGAAGCCTCTTTCCAACTTGCTGCAGAAGAATGTCAAGTACAACTGGACTCCTGATTGTGATGTGGCATTCAAAACACTCAAAGAGAAGCTCATTTCTCCTCCGGTTCTTACTCCTCCGGACGAGTCCAAGCCCTATGAAGTCTTCTGTGATGCTTCTTTACAAGGACTTGGTGGTGTTCTCATGCAA
The DNA here is from genome assembly GCA_902687465.1 of Secale cereale. NCBI lineage: Eukaryota > Viridiplantae > Streptophyta > Magnoliopsida > Poales > Poaceae > Secale > Secale cereale. The sequence goes on along the minus strand of LR738711.1, from coordinate 559,817,653 downwards.
GACAAGAAGATTGTGGCATACACTTCTTGTCAATTGAAACCAAATGAGAAGAACTACCCCACACATGATCTCGAGCTAGCAGTAGTGGTACATGCCTTGATCACGTGGAGACACCTTCTGTTGGGCAGAAAAGTGGACATCTTCACCGATCACAAGAGCTTGTAGTACATATTCACACAACCTAACCTGAACCTTCGCCAAAATCGTTGGGTTGAGATGATCCAAGAGTATGATCCAAGCATTGAATACACACCTGGCAAGGCCAATGTCACTGCAGATGCCTTGAGCAGAAAGGCATATTGCAACAGTCTCCTTCTCAAGCCGTTCCAGCCCGAGCTTTGTGAATCATTAAGGAAGCTCAACCTCCAAGTTGTTCCGCAAGGCTTTCTTGCAAATCTTCAAGTTGCTCCTACCTTGGAAGATCAGATCAGTGAGGCCCAACTTAGTGATGCTATGGTGCAGAAAGTGAAACATGGTATTGCTAAGGGTACTCCCAAATACAAGTGATATCGTGTTGATGAGAAAGACACCTTGTTCTTTGAGGACAGAATTGTGGTTCCCGAGGGTGATCTCAGGAAGCTCATAATGATCGAAGCACATGACTCCCTCCTCTCCATTCATCCTGGAAGTTCCAAGATGTACCAAGATGTCAAGAAATCTTACTGGTGGACTCGCATGAAAATGGAGATTGCCCAATTCGTGAATGAATGTGATGTCTGCAGAAGAGTGAAGGCAGAGCATCAACGTCCAGCTGGTCTCCTCCAACCTCTACCTATTCCCGACTGGAAATTCGACCACATTGAGATGGATTTCGTCACTGGGTATCCTAAGTCCAAGAAGGGGAATGATGCTATCTTTGTAGTCATTGACGAGCTAACCAAAGTAGCTCACTTCCTTCCCCTCAAAGAATCCATCAACGCAGCTCAGTTGGCAGAGTTGTACACTTCCAGAATTGTGTCGTTGCATGGCATTCCTCAAGTCATCTCTTCAGACCGTGGAAGTTTGTTCACATCCATGTTCTAGGACTCCTTTCAGTCAGCCATGGGCACTAAGATTCGTTTCAACACTGCGTTTCACCCTCAGATGGTAAAGTCGAAAGAGTGAACCAGATCTTCGAAGACATGCTCAGAGCTTGTGTCATCTCTTTTGGCATGAAGTGGGAAGATTGTCTCCCGTTTGTCGAGTTATCTTACAACAATAGTTTCCAAGCAAGTGCCGGCAAAGCTCCTTTTGAAATCCTCTATGGCAGAAAGTGCCATACCCCTCTCAACTGGTCCGAGACTGGTGAACTTCAACTTCTTGGCAATGATTTGATCTCAGAAGCCGAAGAAATGTGCAAAGTCATACGTGAGAATCTCAAAGCCACTCAATCGTGTCAAAAGAGTTACTATGACGGCAAGCATCGTGATTTGGCTTTCGACATTGGGGATCATGCCTATCTCCGTGTTTCACCTATGAAAGGAACCCAAAGATTCGGTATCAAAGGAAAGCTTGCTCCTAGATATGTGGGCCCTTTCAAGATTCTTGGCAAAAGAGGCGATCTAGCCTATCAACTTGAGCTCCCTCCAACTTTGCAAATGTTCATGATGTGTTTCACGTGTCTCAACTCCGCGGGTGCTTCAAGACACCTGAACGCACCATTCCGTTCGAGGAGATTGATCTTCAACAAGACTTATCTTATCATGAGCACCCTATTGCTATCCTTGAGGAAACTGAGCGCAAAACCCGCAACAAGTCAATCAAGTTCTTGAAAGTTAAGTGGTCACACCATACCGACCGAGAAGCTACGTGGGAACGAGAAGATCACCTTCGTTCCGAGTATCCTTCCTTCTTCCAGTCCTAGATCTCGGGACGAGATCTTTTTGTAGTGTAGGAGAGTTTGTAATGCCGCAAATGTAACACTTTCCAATAATGGCAATAAAACTTCCTCTTTGATCCTTGTCATTATCCTTGGGGGTCCTTCTCATTTATTTTATTTGCATTGCCATACCTTTTATTATTTTGCATCCTTGCATTGCTCATCATCATATCATCATGGCATCATAGTTTAATTTATTTTGTGCATTGTGAGACCTTGTGATGTTGTTGTGTGTGGGTTCAAGCTATACCTAGCTAAACCCTACCCCTTTTATCTCTTCTTCTTCTTCTTCTTCTTCTTCTTATTCTTCTCCTTCTTTTCTTTCTGGCCTTTTCTTTGCCCTATTGTGCAAGCCTCTTAACCAAGTGCATAGTGCTTCTTTCTTCTCCTTCAAATCTTGCACCATGTGAGCAACCCCTCCACCAAATATTACCTCATTTGAATATGATTTGGTTGGGTTTTAAAATATCAAGAGTTTGATCATATTCAAACTCCTTTTATTTTCTGCCTCTAAAAATGTCCAAGTCGTTTTATTCAAATAGGGCATAATGCACTGAGCATGGGGATATTTTTCTTTTCCCTAAACTCTTCATCTTTATTTCTGTGCTTTTCTTTTTCTTTATCTGCCCGAAGAAATAAAGAAAAGGAAAAGAGGCAGCAGCAGCACAGTGCACCTGGGCCTACTCCTCCCTCTCTCTCTCACCGAGGCCCATCTCCTTCTCCACCCGCGGGCCCAGCCATAGCCGCGCAGTCGCGCCGTAGCCAATCCGAGCGAGTGGCCCCACCTGTCTGTGGCTCATCCCCCTCGCCTCTGTCTTCCTCCGTTTGAAAAGCAGAGTCGCGCCCCGCTCATCGTCGCACCGTTAGCTCACGGACGTCGAGGCCGCGCGCCGAGCCCCTCTTTTAAACCCAAATCGTGTCCTCTCTTCCTCCCTAGGTCTCCTCTTTCCCCTCTCGCCGTCTGGAGAGCTGGGATCCTCCAGATCCGCCGCCCCCATCAACGCCCGAGCGCATCTGAGAGCAGCCTATCGTCGCCGGCGAGCTCCGCGTCGTCCTCGGCCTCGCAAAAGTTGTCTACCTTCTTCCATGACGTCCTCTTCTTCCTCTACGTCAACCACGCGGACCCGAGCGCCTCTCCGTCGAGCTCTTCTTCCTCTTCTTCCTCTACGGCGGCCGTAGGTGTTCGAGGTGTGCCGTCGTCGACTCCGTCCACGCCAGGGCCAGCCGAGCACACCGCCGTGCTCGTGGTGAGCCCCTCTCTCTCCCCAAGCCCTTTTCCCCTTTCTGCGCATGCTCTAGGCCCTAGTTCCTCGTGTGCCCGATCGCATCGCCGTCGGCCCTCGTCGCCGGCGAGTGTGCCGACCCCTTTAACTATTGCCGTGCTGCCCGTTCGCTTCGCCTAGTTGCGTAGGACCTCTATGTGATGTCGCCGTGCCGCCTAGGGCCTTGCTTCGCCTCGCCGTCATCCCGTCGCCGCCGTGATGTAGTTGCTCGCTGCCGGTGATGCAGTGCCTCTTAGGTGCTGCTAACAGGTGGGTTGGATGCGGGACTCTTCAAGGAGTCTCTCGCACCCCTCCGCCGTGCCAATTGGTCGCCGGAGCGGCTCCGACGAGCAGCTCCGACGAGGGCCAGTGCCTCCCCTGTTCTGCTTTCGTTGCTTATTCATCAGTAATACTACCTGCTATCTGTCGAGATCGATTCAGTAGCGCAGTGGTGTGTCTCCGTCAGTCTTCTAAGTAGGGCGTGGTTCGATCCCTCGCGGGCGCAGTGGCGTTTCGCCCATTTTTTGTTTTTTGTGTGAGGCTGACAGCAGGGCCTCACCTGCCAGCCTCTCATCTCCTTTCTAGCCCCCGCGCGCACCCGCTTCGCCAGCTCAGCCTCGCCGGGCCCCCTTGTCAGTGTCAGTGGCTAGCTGAGCCTGGGTCACTTTAGACCCTGGCGCCTTTTCTGTTTTATTTCTTTTTCTGTTTTTCTTTTTCTGTTTTTCTTTTTATTTTCTGTTTTTCTTACTTAATTAATATCTGCATATATATGCTTCAGATGAATTTGAGCCCTTATGAAAAGTGCTTAGAATTTTGTGTAGATTATGAATATGTCACTTGCTGCCATGTTTGAATACATTTAAAATGCTGTTTGAATTTAAACTTGTTTTAAATATGCTTAAACTTGCAAAAATCATAACTAAATATCTACAACTCCAAACTTAACAAACTTTATATGCATTTAGGGTAGAAAAATGTGTAGAATATTTTGGTGCTGTTGTTTAGCATGTTTGAATACTCCATCACATAAGTTTTTCAAATCTGTCCCAAATGCACATAAATGAATATGGGAGTTTCTAGATAATGTTGTATTTGATTCCAGCCCATTTAAATATGCTAGCATGTTGCTGTTATGTTAGATGTACACTTGCCATGTTAACCAACCTCTTTAAAACATGTTGGTTGCTTGTTTGAAAAACTACATAAACTTGCTAAGATGTTCCTTTACTTGTTTTACATGTGTGGTTGATCTTGTTTGTTGGTGATGATATTGCACTCTTGTGACTCCTAGGCCATGCATCATGTTTTTCCATGTTCACATGCTTAATGTTCATTCATCATGTGATTGAGCACTGCATGTTGATTGATTTTCTTCCGTTATGCATTGTTGTGTTTGGTTAGAGCCTGGTGAAGATACGGAGTACGAGGTTTCTACCGAGGTTGAGTGTGAGGAGCAAGGTTATGTTCCCTCGGAGGATTCAACAGGCAAGATGACCTGACCCGGATATCATTACTATCTTTGCCAATTGATAGATGTCTCGCTCTTTAGCTTATTGCCTCGATGCCTATGTTTGTTTGTCAGCCTCCTATTGTTGCCATGAACCTCTCTAACCACCCAACCTAACAAACCTTTGATTGGCTATGTAAGCTTCCCTCAGCCCCTCTTATAGCATTGTTAGTTGCAGGAGAAGATTTGAAGATTCTTGCTTCAAGATGAAGTTATTGTTGGGATATCACACTATATAATTGTTAAACTAAAACATCTATATACTTGGCAATGGGTGGAAGGCTAAGCCTTTGCTTGGTGTTTTGTTTTAATCATGCCTCCCTAGGAACCGTTTAAACCGGTGTTATGTTCCTTGATTTTGCGTCCCTAACACGGTTGGGGTTTATGGGCCCCCCTCGATAACCCGCTTAGCGTTAAAGCTTTTCCAGCAAGGCCCAACTTTGGTTTTACATTTTTCTAATAACTAAAACTTGCATAGGGAGTTATAAACCCTTTTCTTAATCAACAACCCAGGCCAGTGCTCCACATGAGTGTTGGTCCAAACTGGGGGTTCAACGGGGCCACCTCGGGGAAGCTCAAGGGCTGCTAAAAACCTGTAGAATCGCCCATCCGGTCGTGGCTTGAGACGATATACGCGCGGCTACTATCAGGGTGTCGGCACACTGGGAGGACTTGCTGGATTAGTTTTACCTTAGTCGGAATATCTTGAGCACGGGATTCCGAGAATACTCGGGTCTTCCCACCTTGGAGTTGCGACTCCGCAGATCGTGAGCTTGTGATGGGATAAGTTGGGACACCCCTGTAGGGTTTTGATCTTTCGAAAGCCGTGCCCGCGGTTATGTGGCAGATGGGAATTTGTTAGTATCTGGTTGTAGAAAACTTGACACTATGTTCATAATACACTACCAGCGTGAGTAACCGTGACGGTCGCTTTCCGAAGGGGTTCGGGAAGTGAACACGGCGGGGTTATGTTTGACGTGCTTAGATAGGATCACTTCATGATCACTTTGACGACCGTTGGCACTCCTCTTCTCGCTCTAAACACGTAAGCTAGTGCTACTGCAGCTGCAACCTTGTTCTTCAGCCTTGTTCCACACCCAAGGCTTAGATAGTTTTGCTACCCGGGAATGGGATTGCTGAGTCCTCCGTGGCTCACAGATTCTACACAACACCAGATGCAGTTACCGTGGAGAACTACACAGCTGGTGGTTCAGAGTTGTACTGGGAGTTCGACAAAGAACGTAGGTGATACTACGTGTCTTATCCAGAGGATCAGTAGGGCTCTTACTAGGATGATCGGGACCTTGTGTTGTTTAGTTATGGTATCTTTCATTTGGATCTTTGTCCGTAGTCGGACCCTGATGTTATTTGGATGATGAATGTTTATGTAATGCATTGTGTGACGTGGCGAGTGTAAGCCAACTACTCTTTTGCAATTTCATCCCTCTTTTACATGAGTTGTGCAAAGATACCATTCTTGAGATCATTCCAGTATGATATTATGCCTTTAAGTCGTGCCTCGACACGTGGGAGGTATAATCTCATACTGGGCATTACACATAGTACTTCGAGGATTTATAGCAGAGTTTCAATCACACTTTATTACATCGAAAATCCTCATAAGGAGTCATATTACAATAAGATGGCTGAAGGCCATAAACTAATACGAAATCATGCGGAAGCATCGAAGATAAGTTGAGTCCATCCAACTCCATGGCAAACATTGAGTGCATGACAACAACCTAATTGCACCTTATTCTTCGTCGGTAAACTCTGCAACATGAGTAGTTGCAGCCGTGTAGGTCAGCACATTGAATATGCTGGCAAGAACACACTATAGCAAGTAATGATGAACAAATGTCTACAACTATATGCATATTTGGCTGGTGGAGGCTGTAAGGTTAAGTTTTGCATAAAGCTAGTTTTGCCCTACAACAAAGGAATACATTTTATTTACTACTCAGTTTAGTTAAGCAATATCGAGAATGGTTCCTCCATGTCAATCCTAAATTACCAAAGTCATTAATAACCCAACAAGTTAATTAAATAGAGTGTTGAGATCAGTCCTTAATTCAAATACCAGGATACTCAAGATGTCCATAACCGGGGACACGGCTACTCATGAATAGTTTGTGCACTCTGCAGAGGTTTGTGCACTTTTCACCACAAGACTCGATCGCCCCCGTATAATTTCTCGCACTGCATGGTGTGTCACATCCCTAGTCAGTGCTTGCATTAGGACTAACTAGAGTGTGCATCATGTTTACTTTTCAAAGAAACTTGAAATGGGAATGACAGAAACCCCAGCACCCCTCTTCTAACATCTAGGGTTTGATAAAATCTTTTCCAATGGACCCAAAATGCCCTTCAAAAATGTTCATTATTTCTGCCTTGGTCTTAAACCTCTGCCAAAAATGGTGCACAATTTTCTAGGACATCCAAGGTCTCTGGTTTAATTCATTTGGTATTTGCATTTGGGCATTTAAATGCTATAAAATATTTTGTGTGCCCAAATAATCATAAACTAAAATGTTCCATACTGTTCTTATTATATACAGTGGGCATGACTAGTTTTATGAGCTATAAAAATGTTCTAGTATTTTTATTAATTCAACAAAGTTGCAAAAGAAATGAAACAGAAAGAAATAGAAAAGAGAGAAGGAAGAGAAAACTTACCTGGCGCCACTAACAGGCCCACCTGCCGGCCCAGCCCAGCCACCGCTCCAGCAAGCTGCTTGGCTGGGCCGGCAGGTGGGCCTGTTAGTGGCGCCAGGTAAGTTTTGGCTCGGCCAGGCAGGCAGGCAGGCAGGTGCTCGACGGCGGCCGCAGCGCGTGCCACGCAGCTGCCCGCCGCCTTGCTTCCTCCCCTCGCCGTTCTGGTGGGCGGGATCAACCACCCACTCCCCCCCAAGCTCGCAGACATGCTCCACCCTCCCCAGCTCTTCTCCCTCGCCTTCCCCGCACCATGGCCGACGCCGTCGCGCTCGCGCCATCGTGATAGCCGCGTCCACCGCCGTCCCTGAGCTCCGTCACCGTGTCCGTCCGCTCCGTCGTCATCGACTATGTCGAGCAGGCTGAGCCCCGAGCGCTCGCCCGCTCTGGAGTCGCCCCGACCCCGTCTTCCCCAACTCCGGCCGCAGAGATCCCCATCGACGCCCCGCTCAGCTCCGACCGTCCCCGAGCCCGCCTCGATGTTTACTCCAACCGCCGTGAGCTCAGCTCCGTCCTCCCCCTCTCCGTTAGTTCTCTCCTGCACCATACGCAACGCACGAGGCTTACCTGCACGCGCCGCCGCGGAGCTCGTTGCCGACGAGGCTCCGGCCATCTAACGGCCCGGCCATCGTGCCCACCAGCTTCACCGTCCTGTGTAGGTGTTGTAGGATCACCCCACGCACCTCTACAAGCACCGCACCGACGAGTTCGACCTCGCCCGAACTCCGGCAGCCGCTGGACTCGTCGCCGGCGTCGTTTCCGGCGACCCCGAGGCCAGCCACCACCACCACTCGACGCGGCTCACTCCCAGCTGCCCGTAGGCGTGCTCCGCCGTCGTTTTGGCAGCCGGAGCACAAATCCCGCACCTCACCACCGCGTTTGGCCTCACCGGCGAGTTAGCCCCGTTTGACCAAGGGTTTGACCCCCTTGGGTCACTGACATGTGGGCCCTGCCTGTTAGTCAAACCTAGGTTAGTGTCTAATCTAGTTTTATTTAGCCAGTTAACTAACTGTGACACTAACCAGTGGGTCCCACTGGTCAGGTTTGACCTGGGCCGCTCTGTTGACTTGCTGACGCGGTAAAGGATTTTCTGGGATTATTTGATTTAAAAACAATTCAGGAAATTCCAGGAAATGCTTTAAACTTCAAAAAATCAGATAAATTAAATAGTAGCTCAGATGGAAAAGATTTATATATGAAAATTGATCAAAAAAATCCAATCTTTCCAATGGCATTGGTTTCATGCATGTTTGAGCAAGTTAACCTTGATGTATACTCTAAAACATGATAATGCACTTAAATAAATAATAGTTTGAGTTTCAATTTGAATCTTTGATTCAAATGGGCTCAAACCCTTCTGGTTATAGTTGCATTAGCCCAAATCACATGGATCTAGCCATATCATGAGCATGCATCATATTGTTGCATTTGTTTGCTTATTGATTGTATCGCCGATATTCTCCGTGTTAGGTCCTGCTCCCGAGGATAATTCTGCGTATCCAGCTGAAGAGCAGTACCCAACAACCACTCTGTCAGGCAAGCAATCATTGATCATTCTGATACAAACCCATCTTCTTGCTCCTGCTCTCTTTTACTGCATTAAGGCAACAGCGTGTGAACTGCTACTTGCTGCGGTAATTGAACCCTATTCCCTTGCATGACCTGTCATTGCCACAGTAAATAGTTGAAACCCACTAGCATGTGTAGGAGTTGATTGAGCCATGTGATGTGTGATCCACCATGCTATTTGTTTATGTTACCTGCTATGCTTAGAGTTGTGTCAGGTCTGATTCATCTGGGTGATGGATTAGAGTGAAATGATCATACCGGTAAAGAGAAGGAAGTGTGGAACATGTTTGGTAAAGGTATCGATGAAAGGCCATGTAGGAGTACGTGGTGGGTTGTTTCATTGGAATCGTCTATAGGACCTGAGATCTGTATGTGTGGTTCAAGTTACAGCTACTACCAAACATTGGGATCCTTAATTGACCCTCTCGACTTATTAATTACCCTTGATCTCTGTCCAGGAGTTGCAACTAGTTTCTGGTGTTTGTAGTTTACTGGTGGTCGTGCACAGCGCTGACCCTCGGGGTGGGCTGTGATGCGACAGGTACGTGGCACGGTGTACCGGTTGCCCGTTTGGTGACTCGGGAACCCTGTACACATCGTTTGGGGCCGTGAGCGACACCCCGGCCGGATCTCCCCACGGATGGAACCCAAATAGGCGATAAACCTGGACGAGAGACTTGTGTAGTCAGTCAGGTTGTGGCCGATACCCTCGCTGGGCTTCCGCTTGAAGGTTGCCGAGTACATGTCGAGTAAACGGCGATAAGTGGTGGAAGCGTGTGTGAAGAAGTACACCCCTGCAGGGATATCAATCTATTCGAATAGCCGCTGTTCGCGGTACGTACTACTTGATTACTCTTACAGTTCATTGACAAGTTGATCGATACTACTAAAAGCCTCAAGACAAGTATGAGTGCCGTGGATGGCCCTTCCGTAGGATGACGGAAGAGGATCCTCGGTGGTGTATTGTTGTGGTGAGTAGAGGACTCGTGTACGTAGTAATGTCTTGCAATCTGTTGAGAGTTGTAGTATAGGTTAGCCAAGAGTCAAAGCTGGCTTTCTGCTATGAACTCCACTACCCCCTATTGATAATGTTGCATGTATGATAGGTTCTGTTGTAAGACTTGCTGAGTACCTTTGTACTCATGTTTGCCTTCTGATGGGTTCTACATAGACGTCGACGTCGACGAGTAGCTTGCTACCCAGACGGAGATCTGGAGCTTGTGAAGGGCCTTGTAGATAGTCAGGCTACACCAAGCCTGTTTTATTTTCCAAGTTTTCTGTACTCAGACATGTTAGCTTCCGCTTGTGCTTGTATGACTGTATGACTTGAGTGTTGGGTCATGTGACCCCAACCTGTATGGATATGTTATGTATGGCTCTTGGAGCCTCTTAAATAAAGTACTTTGAGTCATAGAGTTCTGTTGTGACGCAATGTTGTATTTGCACATATTGAGCATATTGTGTGTACGATTGAAATGCTTGGTATGTGTGGGATCCGACACCTAGTTGTTTTCCTTTGGTAGCCTATCTTACAGGGAAATGCCTCCTAGTGCTTCCAATGAGCCTTGGTAGCTTGCTACTTCTCGGAACACGTAGGCTGGACGGCATGTGTCCTTCTTCGTTCCTGTGTCTGTCCCTTAGGGGAAATGTCACGCGTTGTTCCTTTAAGTCCATGTAGCTTGCTACGACTTGGGTTCATACGTTGATGACCGACACGTTCGTTGCTGGGTCATGAATGCATGTCTCTGTAATTTAGTGCCACTTTTGGTTTATAACTAGCCATGTCGGCCCGGGTTCTCTGTCATATGGATGCTAGCGACACTGTCATATACGTGTGCCAAAATGCACAAACGGTCCCGGGCCAGGTAAGGTGGCACCCGTGGGGATAACGTGCGTGAGGCCGCAAAGTGATATGACGTGTTACAAGCTAGATCAGTGTGACTTAGGATCGGGGTCCCGACAGCGTTGGCATCAGTGCCGGACTGCCTGTAGGTTTCTCAAGCCAAACTGCTCGATGTTGAGTCTAGAAAAATTCTTAGTTAAATGTAGGGGAATTGATTGTGGAAGGGAACGTAAGGCTCTTTTTACTCCTTTACCTTATGCCCTTCTGATCTGAGTCAGTCTATTCTTTCCACGGGATTTAGGACTAGGCCTCTTATCCTTACTAGGTTCACGTGTTACTAATCCATAGACTCTTAGGATTGTTGGTTTCAAGCCTCAGTTCAGTTTCTACCCTTTTAGTATGATGTTTTGTTGGACCCGGAACCTTGATATGATATTGTTGAGTGGCTATGCTATCATTTGTATGATGTCTCAAAATCTTTTTTGAGCATTTACAGTTGTTATGCTGCCCGATTTCTTCCAGAAACACTAATGCCTTTGCATTACTTCGTTTTCCGATGTCTAGCCGCACACCTCGTCAAGTGGTTCGTTTGACTCGGTGCATTAATGTGCCCGGTCACACGGCCATGCTAGTCCGTGTGTTGACTAAGACCGGTTACCGCTGGTATCCTGAGTACACCATGGAGGAACAGTACCGGGATTTCAATCAGAGTCAGTATTTCTGCACAGTCCGGATATACCCCTCATATCCCGGAGCTAACGACCCCATCCATTGGTTTATGGACTCGGGGTTACTATCGAGATGGCAGTGCAGGATGCCGCTTATTCGATGATGACCATCCTCCGGGCTAGGCATGCCCTGTTGCTGAACACTGAGTTCTGTTACATGCCAGCCTCACTTCCCGGAGAGGAAGGCTACTACACTGGTCTGTATACTGATGCTGCTCATGAGGAGCCACTGCTTCAGACTACTGTCCAGATGCTAGAGGATAGGGACCGTGAGGTCCGTGCCCTCCGAATGGAGCTGTATAACAATCGAGCCGCCCACTGGACTACTTTGACATGGCTTGCACCTGCTCTGCATGCCGGATATCTGGATATGCGGGATTTGTACCCCGTGCGAACTCGTCTGCCTGATCGTATGGATTGGCGTGACGTTGGGGGTATTACACCTCCACGTGGGCGTCGGTTACCACCAGCATCAGGCCCGAGGCCACATCCATGTCCCTATGGTCCACAGCCTTCGAGTGCTCGAGAGTTTCAAGATCCATCTGTTCCACTCCCAGGATACGGTGGTAATCTCTACGAAGATTACTATGGGAATGTCTGAGCTAGACCGTGGCAGTAGTAGTATCGTAGTAGTTGTATTTCCACAGTCCTGCGCGTCTTGTGGAATATGACTTAGTGTGTACTGAGTTCTGGAGGTGTAGTTAAATAATGTATAGGAGCTTGGAATGCCTCTGATGAGATGTATCGTCTTCACCGCAGTTGTACTTTAGCCTTGGCTTGTACTAAACTATGTATGGTGTGTATGACCACTGGTGTATATATGGCAGTTTCTATATTACCATGTCGTACGGATGAACATCTCTGCATTCCGTGTCATCCATTACATTCTGCACTCCTATGTCAAGTTTTTGCCATCCTTGTCTAAACCGTTGTTTTGTTTTCCTAGGATGGTCAACACTCGCAGCACTCCTGCTGCTCAGGAGCAGGGTGAGGCTAGTGGGGCTAGAGATGAGAATCTGCTCCAGCCACCCTCCTTGGCTGAAGTTATGCTCGAGGCAGAACGGAACAAGAGAGAGACCAACCGTCTGCTGGAACGCATAGAGCAGAACACTTGGTTCCGTCAGAGGAATGACGTGGTGTCAATCAATGACTTTATCAAGATGTGCCCACCTAAGTTCCATCATTCCACTGAACCTCTGGATGCGGATGACTGGCTTCGTAGTATCACCCACAAGCTACACTCTACCCGTGTGGCCGAAGCTGACAAGGTTATCTACGCCGCCTACCATCTTGAAGGCCCTGCCAGTCTATGGTGGGAGAACTTTGAGGCTATAAGTCCTGCTGGACAAATCACTACTTGGGCTGAGTTTAGTGAGGCATTCCGTGAACATCACATTCCGGAAGGTCTCATGGATCGCAAGCGGGAGGAATTCTGCAATTTCACCCAGGGCCGGTTAACCGTGGATGGGTACAATCGCGAGTTTGGCAACTTGGCACGCTATGCACCTGAGGAAGTATCCACCGATGCCAAGAAGCAGGCGAGGTTCCCCAAGGGACTCAGCCCCGAACTCCGCCGAGATCTATGACTACACGAGTGCACTTCCTTCCAGAAGTTGGTGAACAAAGCTAGCAGTGCTGAGACGGGCCAGACTGATTTCGAAGCCACACGCAAGCATCCTCGTGACTTTGGTTCCTCATCTGGCTCTGGCTCTCACAAGCGCCGTTTGTGGGTTCCTAACACTGCTCTGCCACCCAAGTACACACTGAGGCCATCCTATGAGGCTCCTCGCCCAACTCAACAGTATGCACCTGCCAAGACTTATGGAGGACCACCTACCAACTTTGCTCCACGCACTGGCACTGTGACATTCTTCAAGTGTGGAGAACCGGGGCACTACATGCGTGAGTGTCCCCAGAACCAGCCAGGAAAACCCGTTGGTCGTGTTAAGCCAACCGGCAAGGTGAATTATGTCAAGCCAATCCCCACTGCACGTGGTCATGTCAACTATGTCTCTGCTGAGGAAGCTTATGAGGATCCTAACGTTGTCCTTGGTACGCTTCTTGTTAACTGCCATCCGGCATCTGTTCTTTTCGATACTGGAGCATCCCATTCGTTCATATCTGAGAGCTATGCTCGAATGCACAACATGACTTTTTGTGACATGCCCACTTCCATGGTTATTCAAACTCCTGGTTCAAAGTGGCAAACCTCTAGGGTAAGCCATGGAAATGAAATTCTTGTCCATAGACTTGTTTTCCTTGCATCTCTAATCGCTCTCAAGTCCTCGGACATAAACATCATCTTGGGTATGGATTGGATGACAACTCATTACGCCAAGACTGATTGCTACACTAGGACCGTTCAACTTACACACCCATCCGGCAAGACAGTCAATGTCTTGACCCAAATGGCTGAGCGTCAGCTCTACTCTCTTAATGCCAGCCCTCTACCAGAACTCGAAGATATCCCGGTAGTCCGTGATTTTCCGGATGTTTTTCCAGAAGAACTTCCAGGTGTTCCACCTGACAGAGATGTCGAGTTCGTGATAGATCTTATTCCGGGAACTGTCCCAATCTCTAGGAGACCTTATAAAATGGCACCCCTAGAATTAGCTGAGCTTAAGAAACAACTCGATGAGTCCTTGAAAAAGGGTTTCATCCGTCCTAGTTCTTCCCCCTTGGCTTGTCCCGTCCTCTTCGTCAAGAAGAAGGATGGAACGGAACGGATGGTTGTAGATTACCGACCTGTCAATCTGGTCACCATAAAGAACAAGTATCCTCTCCCCAGGATCAACGATCTGTATGATGCTCGCTGGATCCTCAGTGTTTTTCAAAATAGATTTGAGGTTTGGCTACCATCAAATCAAGATCAAGAACGGGGACATTCCTAAAATGGCTTTTGTTACTCGATGGCCAATACGAGTACACCGTCATGTCCTTCGGGTTAACCAATGCCCCAGCCACCTTCTCCCGGCTAATGAATTCTATATTCATGGAGTATTTGGATAAATTCGTCGTGGTATACCTCGATGATATACTCATCTACTCCAAGAACAAGAAAGATCATGCCAAGCATCTAAGGCTGGTATTGACGAAACTTCGAGAGCACCGCCTTTATGCCAAATTCTCTAAATGTGAATTCTGGTTGCCGGAAGTGACCTATCTACGTCATGTGATCTCTGGCAAGGGTATTGCTGTCAATCCCGAGCGAGTTCAAGCCATCCTTGATTGGACTCCCCCTGAATCGGTCAAGCAAGTTAGGAGTTTCCTTGGCCTAGCGAGCTATTGCCGACGCTTCGTAGAGAATTTCTCCAAGGTTGCTAAACCTCTAACTGAACTCCTCAAGAAATATAAAAAGTTTGAATGGACCCCACAGTGCGAGTCCAGCTTTCAGGAACTGAAAAGACGCCTGACATCTGCACCCGTACTGGTACCACCAGACTTTTCTAAGGACTTTATTATCTACTGCGACGCCTCGCGACAAGGACTAGGTTGCATACTCATGCAAGATCGTCAAGTGATTGCCTACACATCCCGATAGTTGCCTCCACATGAGGATAACTATCTTACACATGATCTAGATCTTGCAGCTATAGTTCACGCACTCAAAACATGGCGACATTACCTTCTTGGTAATCGCTGTGAAATCTTCACTGATCACCAAAGTCTGAAATACATCTTCACCCAACCGGATCTAAATCTCTGGCAAAGATGTTGGGTTGAGTTGCTCACAGATTACGACTTAGGAATCACCTACACCCCTGGGAAGGCCAATGTCATGGCCGACGCACTAAGTCGTAAGTCTTATTGTAACAACCTGATGCTACAACAAGGGCAACCACTTCTCCACGAGGAATTTCGTAAGCTTAACCTTCACATTGTTCCTCGAGGATTCCTTTCCACCTTGGTGACGAAACCTACCCTTACGGATCAAATCATAGCTGCCCAGCGGTATGATAGAGGTATATCTCGGATCAAGGAGAACATTGCTAGCGGAGTTGCTAAAAGTTTCTCTATGGATTATCGAGGTGTTGTGTACTTCGAGAACCGCTTGGTGGTACCCAAGAAACAACAACTACGATAGATGATTCTTAAGGAGGCTCATGAATCTCCTCTCACGATTCATCCCGGTAGTACCAAAATGTATCAGGACCTACGCCAAAGTTTCTGGTGGACTAGGATGAAGAGAGAAATCGCGCAGTTCATTGCTAACTGCGACGTTTGTCGTCGAGTCAAAGCAGAGCATCAATGGCCTGCTGGCACCCTTCAACCATTAGCTATTCCTGAATGGAAATGGGACAAGATCGATATGGACTTCATTACTGGGTTTCCCAGGACCAGGAAAGGGAATAATGCTATCTTCGTCGTTATCGACCGCCTCTCTAAAGTAGCCCATTTCCTACCTGTTCGAGAGAGTATAACCGCTAGCCAGCTAGCAGACTTATATATCTCTCGGATAGTACCACTTCATGCTGTGCCGTTGGAGATTAACTCAGACCGTGGAAGTCTTTTCACTTCACAATTTTGGGAAAGTTTCCAGAATGCTATGGGAACTCATCTCTCTTTCAGCACCGCCTTCCATCCTCAGTCAAGTGGTCAAGTGGAACGAGTCAATGAAATTCTGGAAGATATGCTTCGAGCCTCTGTCATCTCCTTCGGTATGGATTGGGAGAAGTGTCTTCCATTTGCCGAATTCGCTTATAACAATAGTTATCAAGCCAGCTTGGGCAAGGCTCCCTTCGATGTTTTATATGGACGAAGGTGTCGAACACTTCTTAACTTGTCAGAAACCGGGGAAAGACAATTCTTTGGTCCGGATATGATCCAGGAAGTAGAAGAGCAAGTTCGCATCGTTCGTGAGAAATTGAAAATAGCCCAGTCTCGCTAGAAGAGCCATTAGATAGTCATCATAAGGCTGTGACTTTTGAAGTCGGCGATAAGGCTTACCTTCAGGTTAGTCCTCTTAAGGGAACCCATCGCTTCGGTATCAAAGGCAAATTGGCCCCTCATTACATCGGTCCTTTTCGCATTCTTGCCAAACGAGGAGAAGTTGCCTACCAATTGGAACTACCTTCGCACCTTTCCAGAGTTCATGATGTCTTCCACGTATCTCAACTCAGGCGTTGCTTCTCGGATCCTATCCGCGGAGTGGACCACGAAACGCTTGATCTCTAGGTCAATCTCACATATCGAGAATACCCCGTTCGTATTCTTGATCAAACCGAGCGTACCACTCGACGTCACAATATCAAATTTCTCAAGGTTCAATGGTCACATCATTCCGAGAGTGAAGCTACTTGGGAAAGGGAGGATCGTCTTCGACTTGAGTACCCCACCCTCTTTTCGGAGGAACCCGAATCTCGGGACGCGATTCTTTTGAGTGGGGGTGAGATGTCACATCCCTAGTCAGTGCTTGCATTAGGACTAGCTAGAGTGTGCATCATGTTTACTTTTCAAAGAAACTTGAAATGGGAATGACAGAAACCCCAGCACCCCTCTTCTAACAACTAGGGTTTGATAAAATCTTTTCCAATGTACCCAAAATGCCCTTCAAGTTCATCATTTCTGCCTTGGTCTTAAACCTCTGCCAAAAATGGTGCACAATTTTCTAGGACATCCAAGGTCTTTGGTTTAATTCATTTGGTATTTGCATTTGGGCATTTAAATGCTATCGAAGATAAGTTGAGTCCATCCAACTCCACGGCAAACATTGAGTGCATGACAACGACCTAATCGCACCTTATTCTTTGTCGGTAAACTCTGCAACATGAGACATTGTAGCCGTGTAGGTCAGCACATTGTATATGCTGGCAAGAACACACTGTAGCAAGTAATGATGAACAAATGTCTACAACTATATGCATATTTGGCTGGTGGAGGCTATAAGGTTAAGTTTTGCATAATGATAGTTTTTCCCTACAAAAAGGAATACATTTTATTTACTACTTAGTTTAGTTAAGCAATATTTAGAATGGTTCCTCCATCTCAATCCCAATTACAAAAGTAATTAATAACCCAACAAGTTAATTAAATAGAGTGTTGAGATCAGTCCATAATTCAAATACTAGGATACTCAAGATGTCCATAACCGGGGACACGACTACTCATGAATAGTTTGTACACTCTGCAGAGGTTTCTGCACTTTTCCCCACAAGACTCGATCGCCCCCGTGTAATTTCTCACACAGCATGGTGTTTGAGAAACGAATGACCGAGACGCAGTCTTTCAGAAGCATTTACTCTTTACCCCGGATGGACCGGTACACTTACTTTCCCCTACATCTTCTAGTCCACCATTGAAAGAGCTCACACAACATACTCAACTATGCCAGAGCCCATAATGGCATGTGGCTGCACACGAAAATTTCTAGGAATGAATGATATATGATACCTTTGAGCCTGGGTGGCATTCCATAGGATAATCACACGGGTCCTCCGGGATTTCCTAGGACAACACTGGATTTTCCAGATGCCCTACAACCAATCCACCCAGTGGTGTATTAAAGTTACCACCTTAAACATTCCCTTAGTTGTTATTACACTCGCAACTTCCATCAGATCTCACATACCAATCCACGTCAACAAGCATGGCTAAGCAATAAGTAACAAAGCGTATATTTAGGGATGGCAATTTTATCCATGGATCCGGATATCCACGGATACCCGACCCGGTTGGGCAAGGGTATGGAGGGCATTTCTTCCCATGGATTCGTGGATTTGGATACCCGCGAATAGCCGGGTTGGGCACAGATATAATTTCTGCTCCATGGATATCCAATGGATACCCGTATGATAGGTGGGGCCATATGTCAGTCAGACTGGACTTAGCAGACGTCCAACCCCAAGTGGTCATGGTCACAGAAGGTCATAGCCCAATGCCCCTGGCCATGTTCACTGTTCCACCACAACCCACTAATCTAATTACTTAAACGTAATCTAGTCAACCCCAATCATCTCGAGTCTCCAGAAGTCCAGCTCCCTCCATAGCTTGAAGACAAGTTTTTTACTATCAACTATTTGAGTTGTCATTCTGTGTGTGGACAATTTTAAATGGTGTACTTGCTGCCTACTTATGTTTATACCTTATGTTGTAATTTGTGAATGAACGATGATGAGTTAATTTGATATTTGGCAAGGCTTCATGCTGATTTTTCTATGCACACGGAGTTCCATGGGTATCTGGATATCCAATGGGTTTGGGCATGGGCACAAGTTGTGCCCATGGATACTTTGGTGGATGGGTAGAAGGTAGGAATATGGGTCATGTGTTGGATTTGGACCAGCTCCACCCGCCCCAAACCCGACCCATTACCATCCCTACGTATATTCCCTTGGGTTGATCTCAAGTCATTGGGTTCCTACCTCATTAACTACTAAGCAATACCACATGTGATCAAGTCCTACTCATGCAATCTTCGAGGATAGAAAACTGGGTATTGGAAAGTATGATCAAAGTATGAACTTGCCTTGCTGACGATCGTTAAAACCTAGTGACTCATAGTAGCACGCTTCGCACTCCAGGAATTCTATCACAATCAAACAATAGCATACATAAGCAATCTTGCAACAGAATCGAAGAACGAAACTCGGAAGTCTTCAAAAACAAGGTAACAACTCTTGCAACATAAAAAAATTCTAAAAGCACCAAAATTAAGTGAATTTGGCCTTATCATAAAGTTTAGGTCAAGAGCTTCGATATGCAAAAAGAATCAACTCAAACGGAGTTACGAAACTCAAATTACGATCAAAATAATTTCAAACACAAATCCATTTGAATTCTAAGTTTGAAACTTTCAAAAACAAATTTGGTTCGCGCAACTGGAAAGATAAGATCGAAATGAAGAAATTGACGTTGATTTCATATAATTCCGACTAACGAGTAAAAAGTAACGATCGTTTGGAAACCAGGGGCTGATCTATAAAATCTTTAACTACGGATAGGTCCCTAACAAAAATAACTGAAAAATAAAAATCTAAATTGCGAATGTTCGTTTTCTGTAACTAAACAGCGATCGTTCGCTGTTTAATAAACCCTAAAAAATGAATCTATGTTTTCTAAAAAAAACCGATCTAGGGTTTTAAAACAAAACCGAAAATAAAACTTAAAACGGCGGGTTTATACCTCGTGGATTAGGTCGGGTCCGACGGGCGGGGCGGGTTGCGGGTCGGGCAGCGGCTGCAGCAGGTTTCGGCGGCGGCGGCGATTGGCTGGAGCGGCGGCGGCAATCGGCGGTGTCGGCGGCAGGGGCTTGGCGCGCGTGGAGGCTAGGCTAGCGGGGCGGCGGCTGCGAGCGGTGGACGGCTGCGGCTCGGGCGGTGGTGCAGGCGGTGGCGAGCGGCAGCGCGGGCGGCGGCGGCTCGGGACGTCTGTTGTGGCGGCGATGTGGAGGAGGGGAGGGGGTCGGGTGGCAGCGGCTTTATAGGAGGGAGGGGGCGGCATCGGCTTGGGTAAGGGGGCGGCCGAGGCGGCGTCGGCTCACACTCTGCCGGAGTCCGGCATGGACATGGCGGCGGTAGGCGCTGGCGGCTGGGCTGGCTGGGCTTCGGCCGAGTCGGCTCGGGCCAAAAGTTTTTTTATATAAATTCGCGGAACGAATAAAAATTCAAATAAAATATTAAATAAATCCTAAAAATTTCAGAAACAATTTTCTCCATTCCCACCTAATATTTAGGACAAAGTTAACATTTTTCTGAAATAAAATTGCCTAAAAATAAAATAATTTTTTAATGCAATTTTTAAAATAATAAATTACAAATAAAAATCTAATAAATTATTTTTACTCAAGATTCAACATTCAACATTTTTATTCTGTTTTTGAAGAAGTCATATTATCTTCTCTCAAAATATTGAAAAAGAAAATTGGCGAAAATATTATTTGATGCAACCTCACTGATAAAATAAAAAAATAGTGGGTCCTCTTTGGGAAAACTTCCAACTCTCTCACTTGGGTCCTTGAGTTGCCTAAAGTTTTTGGATCAATTTTCAAATAAAATCAAATTCAAATATGCTCACATGATGGATGCATATGAATGATCTATGTTAACATCCAAATTGAAAATTGGGATGTTACAAACCTACCCCCCTTAAGATGAATCTCGCCCTCGAGATTCGAGTTGGCTAGAAAATAGGAGTGGGTGGTCCTGGCGTAGATCATCCTCTCGTTCCCAGGTGGCTTCATCCTCTGTATGGTGGCTCCACTGAACTTTGCAAAACTTGATGACCTTACTGCGGGTAACTTTGTCGGCAAACTCGAGTATCTTGACAGGCTTCTCCTCATAAGTCAGATCACTCTCTAGATGAATTTCTTCCAAGGGCAATGTATCTCGTAGCGGAATCTCGGCCATCTCTACGTGACATTTCTTCAACTGAGATACATGAAATACGTCGTGAACTTCGGACAAGGTTTCGGGCAACTCTAGCTAATAAGCTACTTCTCCTCTGCGCTCCAAAACTTTGTACGGTCCCACAAGTTGTGGTGCCAGTTTACCCTTAACTCCAAAACGCTTAACTCCTCGAAGTGGGGACACACGAAGATATGCTCTATCTCCAACTTCGTAGGTCACCTCCTTGTGTTTCGTATCTGCATAAGTCTTCTGTCAAGACCGGGCTATCTTCAGTCTGTCGCGAATCAACTTGACCTTCTCTTCTGAATCTCGGATTAAGTCAGGTCCAAATAACTGACGGCCTCCAACTTCATCCCACATCAACGGTGTTCTGCACCTCCTTCCATACAAAGCCTCAAAAGGGGCCATCTGCAAACTGGTCTGATAACTGTTGTTGTAAGAAAACTCTGTGTATGGTAGGTTATCATCCGAACTAGATCCATAATCTAGCACACAAGCTCTCAACATGTCCTCCAGAATCTGATTGACCCTCTCCGTCTGTCCATCTGTCTGTGGATGAAATGTTGTACTGAACTCAAGCCTCATACCCAAAGTCTCGTGCAACTGCTTCCAAAACTTTGAAGTAAATTGTGTTCCTCTATCTAATACGATGGTCCTCGGAACTCCATGCAGACGAATGATCCTAGTCATGTATATCTTGGCCAACTTAGCATTCATGTAAGTGGTCTTCACGGGGATGAAATGAGCTACCTTAGTCAAGCGATCAACTATAACTCATATGGCATCATACCCTAAACATTTCCTGGGTAGTCCTGTGATAAAGTCCATTCCAAGCATATCCCACTTCCATTCTGGTATGGGTAACGGCTACAATAACCCTGCTGGTTTCTGATGTTCTGCCTTTACTCTCTAACAGACGTCACATACCACTACATACTCGGCAATGTCCTTCTTCATTTCAGTCCACCGGAAATTCTGCTTCAAATCCAAGTACATCTTGGTGTTGCCTGGATGTATGGAGTAAGGCGAATTATGAGCCTCTTGAAGAATCAACTTCCTAATCTCCGGGCCATTGGGCACATATATACGCTCTTCAAACCATAGTGTTCTGTGTTTAGCTTCATGAAATCCTTTTGCTTTTCCTTTGGCCATTCTGCCCTTTATTTCTGCTATACCTTCCTCCGTCTTCTGGGCTTCTCGAATCTTACCCAACAAAGTGGATTGCATTTCCAATGTAGCAGCATAGCCTCTAAGGACTATCTCCAGCTGTAACTCTCGGAGGTCATCGGCCAACTCCTTGGGTAATCCTCCGGTTAGGAGAGTATTAACATAACTCTTGCGACTTAGCGCATCTGCCACGACATTGGCTTTTCCTGGATGATAATGCAATATCATGTCGTAATCCTTTATGAGCTCCAGCCATCTCCTTTGCCTGAGGTTTAACTCCTTCTGCATGAAGATGTACTTCAAACTCTTATGATCCGTGTATACATCACAACGGTTTCCAATAAGAAAGTGCCTCCAGGTCTTGAGTGCGTGCACGATGGCTGCTAACTCCAAATCATGAGTGGCATAATTCAACTCATTGGGTCGAAGTTGACGTGAGGCATATGAAACAACTCTTCCTTCTTGCATGAGAACGCCTCCAAGTCCTTGACGCGAAGCGTCGCAATACACTTGAAAATCCTTGCGTATATCTGGAAGAATCGAGACTTGGGCTGTAATCAAATATTTCTTCAACTCCTGAAAACTGGGCTCACATCCTTTGGTCCAATTGTACTTAGTTTCCCTCTTCAACAACTCCGTCATGGGCTTCGCAATCTTGGAGAAATTTTCAATGAACCTCCAATAATATCCTGCGAGTCCAAGAAAACTACGAATCTCTCCAACTGAGGTGGGTGCCTCCCATTCCGTAACAGCCTCTACTTTGGAAGGGTCCACTGCTATACCATCTCCTGATATAACATGTCCGAGAAATCCTACTTCCTTCAACCAAAACTCACATTTGCTGAACTTGGCATATAACAGATGTTCCCTGAGCTTCTCGAGAACTAAACGCAAATGTTCCTTGTGCTCCTCTTCGTCCTTGGAGTAAACCAATATGTCATCAATGAACACTACCACAAACTTATCCAAGAACTCCATGAATACCTTGTTCATCATACTCATGAAATAGGCAGGGGCATTAGTCAAACCAAACGACATAATTGTGTGCTCGTAAAGCCCGTACCTTGTGGTAAAAGCTTTCTTAGGTATATCCTGCTCTCGAATCTTCAACTGGTGATAACCAGATCGTAAATCGATCTTAGAGAATACCTTGGCTCCTTGCAACAGATCAAACAGGTCATTTTATCATGGGCAGAGGGTACTTGTTCTTGATCGTCACTTCATTCAGTGCACGATAATCCACGACCATTCTTAGGGAACCATCCTTCTTCTAGACTAAAAGTACTTGGGATCCCCAAGGTGATGAACTTGGTCGGATATAACCTTTCTCCATTAAGTCCTTGATATGCTTCTTGATTTGTTATAAATCATCCGTGGGCATCTGGTACGGTCTCTTGGATATTGGTCTGGTGCCTGGTAACAACTCAATCAAGAACTCGATGTCTCTATCCGGTGCCATGCTTGGTAACTCCTCCAGAAATACAATGGGGTAATCATTCACAACGGGTACATCTTCCTGAAGAAATCCCGAGAGTGCATTCACGTGTATCTTCCGGGGTGTGTGCCTCGACACATACTTGATCCTCTTTCCTTCCGATGTGGTGAGAAGAATTGATCTACTGGCGCAGTCGATGTTTCCTCCAAACTTGGATAGCCAATCCATACCTATGATTACATCCAAACCCTGGGATTCTAAAATGATGAGGTCTGTGGGAAATACATGTCTCCCAATGGTCAATGGCACTTGATAGCATCCTCGGCTAGCCATGTACTCTGCTCTAGGGGAACTTACTAACATAGGCGACTTAAGGGCTACGGTGGGCAAATGATACTTTTCCACAAAACCCCTTGATATGTATGAATGAGATGCACCAGTGTCAAAAAGAACAAGGGCGGTAAATGAACTAACTAAAAACTTACTAACCACTGCGTCGGGCTGGTCGTCAATCTCCTCCACATTGACGTGGTTCACATGTCCTCTGGTGAAAGGGTTGGGCTTCTTCCCTGAACTTTCGTTGCCATTCCCATTCTTTCCTTCCAGACACTCTGCGGCATAATGTCCAGTATTCCCGCACTTGAAACAAGTAATGTCACTCAGATCTCTCTTTGCGGGTGTGTGCTACTTCTCGAGCTTGTGTTGTATTCCCTCGAAGAGGAAAGGGAGATGCATCACAGTAGCGTAAGTATTTCCATCAGTTTTTGAGAACCAAGGTATCAATCCAGTAGGAGACCACGCGCGAGTCCCTCGCACCTACACAAACAAATAATAACTTCGCAGCCAACCCGATAAGGGGTTATCAATCGCTTTACGGTCACTTACGAAAGTGAGATATGATAGAGATGATAGTATATATTTTTGGTATTTTTGTTTATAGGAACAGGAAGTAAAAGCGGAAAAAGTAAAGTAGATGTAGATATATATGTTGAGAATAGACCCGGGGGCCATAGTGTTCTCTAGTGGCTTCTCTCATGATAGCGATATTCTACGGCGGGTAAACAGGTTACTGTCGAGCAATTGATAGAAAAGTGAATAATTATGAGACTTTCTAGGCATGATCATTGTATATAGGCATCACGTTCGAGACAAGTAGACCGACTCCTGCCTGCATCTACTACTATTACTCCACACATCGACCGCTATCCAGCATGCATCTCGTGTATTGAGTTCATAAGAACAGAGTAACGCCTTAAGCACGATGACATGATGTAGAGGGATAAACTCAAGCAATATGATGTAAACCCCATCTTTTTATCCTCGATGGCAACAATACAATACGTGCCTTGCTGCCCCTACTGTCACTGGGAAAGGACACCGCAAGATTGAACCCAAAGCCAAGCACTTCTCCCATTGCAAGAACTATAGATCTAGTAGGCCAAACCAAACCAATAATTTGAAGAGACTTGCAAGGATATTATGAGAACACATAAAGAGTTCGGAAAAGAACCAAATATTTCTCATAGATAATCTTGATCATAAACTCACAATTTATCGGATCTCGACAAACACACCGCAAAAAGAAATTACATCGAATAGATCTCCTCGAAGACCGAGGAGAACTTTGTATTGCGATCCAGAGAGAGAAGAAGCCATCTAGATACTAGCTATGGACCCGAAGGTCTGTGGTAAACTACTCACAACTCATGGTGAGGGCGATGATGATGATGTAGAAGCACTACGTGATGGATCCCCTTCTAGCGGAGCTCCGGAATAGGATCCAAGATGGGATCTCACTGGAACAGAAGGTTAAGGCGGTGGAACTAGGGTTCTTTCTTCTCCCCTGATGGTTTTGGGGTACGTAGGCTTATATAGGAGGAAGGAGGACACCTGGGGACTCACAAGGGGCCCACGAGGCAGGGGGCGCGCCCTGGGCAGGAGGGCGCGCCCCCCACCCTCGTGGGCACCTCGTGGCCCCTACTCCGTGGTTCTGAAGTCTTCTGTGTGTGATTTTCTCCAAAAATATCTCTCACGAAGGATTCATTCCGTTTGGACTCCATTTGATATTCCTTTTCTGCAAAACCCTAAACCAGGCAAAAAACAGCAATCTGCACTAGGCCTTTGGGTTAGTAGGTTAGTCCTTATATAAAAGTGTATGACAAAGCCCATTAAACATCCAAAACATCATAAATAATAGCATGGAATAATAAAAAATTATAGATACGTTGGAGACGTATCAAGCACCCCCAAGCTTAATTCCTGCTCGTCCTCGAGTAGGTAAATGATAAAAATAGAATTTTTTATGTGGAATGCTAATCAACATAGTTTTTCCATGCAATTCTTAATTGTGGCATGAATGTTCAGATTTGAAGGATTCAAGACAAAAGTCTATATTGACATAAGAAATAATAATACTTCAAGCATACTAACAAAGCAATCATGTCTTCTCAAAATACTATGGCTAAAGAAAGTTATCCCTACAAAATCATATAGTCTGGCTATGCTCCCTCTTCATCACACAAAATATTCATATCATGCACAACCCCGATTTCAGCCAAGCACTTGTTTTCATACTCTATTCTTTCAAACCTTTCAACTTTCACGCAATACATGAGTGTGAGCCGTGGACATAGCACTATGGGTGGAATAGAGAGGTGGTTGTGGAGAAGACAAAAAGGAGGGAGATAGTCTCACATCAACTAGGCGTATCAACGGGCTATGGAGATGCCCATCAATAGATATCAATGTGAGTGAGTAGGGATTGCCATGCAACGGATGCACTAGAGCTAAATATATATAAAAGCTCAACAAAAGAAACTAGTGGGTGTGCATCCAACTTGCTTTCTCATGAAGACCTAGGGCATTTGAGAAAGCCCATCGTTTGAATATACAAGCCAAGTTCTATAATGAAAATTCCCACTAGCATATAAAAGTGACTATGCATGAGACTCTCTACAATGAAGAACATGGTGCTACTTTAAAGCACAAGTGTGGAAAAAAGATAGTAGCAATTGTCCCTTTTTTCTTTTTTCTTTTTTTTTGGGCCTTCCATTTTTTTCTTTGGTCTTTCTCTTTTTTTTGGAGGGGCTTTCTTGATTTAGCCTTTCCTCACATGGGACAATGCTCTAATAATGATGAACATCACACTTTCATTGAATTACAACTCGATACT
Source organism: Secale cereale (assembly GCA_902687465.1). NCBI lineage: Eukaryota > Viridiplantae > Streptophyta > Magnoliopsida > Poales > Poaceae > Secale > Secale cereale. Next base: position 559,791,056 of record LR738711.1, on the reverse strand, counting down.
AGAACAAAGTATGACCTATATGAATGCCTCCGGTGGTGTACCAGGATGTGCAATGAATCAAGAGTGACATGTATGGAAAATTATGCATGGTGGGTTTGCCACAAATACGATGTCAACTACATGATCATGCATGGCAATATGACAATATGAAGCATGTCATATGAACGGAACGGTGGAAAGTTGCATCACAATATATCTCGGAATGGCTATGGAAATGTCATGATAGGTAGGTATGGTGGCTGTTTTGAGGAAGATATATGGTGGCTGTTTTGAGGAAGGATATATAGTGGGTTTATGGTACCGGCGAAAATTGCGCAATACAAGAGAGGCTAGCAACGGTGGAACGGTCAGAGTGCATATAATCCATGGACTCAACATTAGTCATAAGAACTCATATACTTATTGCAAAAATCTACGAGTCATCAAAACAAAGCAATCAACGCATGCTCCTAGGGGAAGGTTGGTAGGAGTTAACCATCGCGCGCCCCGACCTCCACACAAAGGTTGGCACTTTACAAATATCTCATGCTCTAACTTCGTCACATAGCGGTTCACCATACGTGCATGCTACGGGAATCACTAACCTTAACACAAGTATTTCTCAATTTCATAATAATTCCACTAGCATGACTCTAATATCACTATCCTCATATCTCAAAACAATTATCAAGCATCCAACATCTCATCATATTCAATGCACTTAGTGTGAAAGTTTTTACTACATTGATATTGGATGTCTATCATGTGAAGACTAGTTTTATAGCCTAAACACATTACCATGTTGTTTTAATAGACTCTCAAATGGATATAAGTGAAGCATGAGAGTTCAAAAATTTCTTCAAAATATTATCACCATCGTGCTCTAAAAGATATAAGTGAAGTACTAGAGCCAAAACTATTCAACTCAAAAGATATAAGTGAAGCACATAGAGTGTTCTATCAATTCCTAGGCCATGTTTAGCTCTCTCAAATAGGTGTGTCCAGAAAGGATGATCGTGGCAAACTAACAAGCAAAGACTCAAATAATACACGACGCTCCAAGCCAAACACATATCATGTGGTGAATAAAAATATAGCTCCAAGTATAGTTACCGATGGATGAAGACGAAAGAGGGGATGCCCACGAGGGCATCCCCAAGCTTAGGCTTTTGATTGTACTCGAATTTTACTTGGGGTGCCATGGGAATCCCCAAGCTTAGGCCCTTGCTACTCTTTGTTCCATAGTCCATCAAATAAATACTCAAAATTTGAAAACTTCACAACACAAAACTTAGACAAAAATCTCATGAGCTCCGTTAGTATAAGAAAGCAAACCACTACTCAAAGGTACTGTAATGAATTCATTATTTGTTTATATTGGTGTTAAACCTACTGTATTCCAACTTCTCTACCGTTCATACTTCCAAATATTACTCATAGATGCATTGAAATAAGCAAACAACACACGAAAAACAGAATCTGTGAAAAACAATACAGTTTGTAGTAATCTGCAGGTTTCGCATACTTCTGTAACTCCAAAAAATTCAAGATAAATTTTTAAACGTGAGTATTTGTCTATTAATAATATGCAAAAATAATGAACTAAATAGCACGCTCCAATAAAATTGGATGACCATTCTAGTGAGCGCTAACGATTTTGTTTTTCACAGCAAGATCACATAAACTTCACACAAGTCTTCCCAAAGGTTCTACTTGGCACAAACACTAAAACAAACATGAAACCACATCTAAACATAATATAGATGCAATATTTATTCCCTAACAGCAGAAAAAACAAAAAATATCAAATTGGGTTGCCTCCCAACAAGCGCTATCGTTTTACGCCCCTAGCTAGGCACGATACAAGGATAAATCTAGGTATTGCCATCCTTGGAAGGAAATCCATAAGTGGCTCTCATGATAGATTCATATGGTAATTTTATTTTATTTCTAGGGAACTATTCCATGCCCTTCCTTAACGGAAATTGGAATCTAATATTTCCTTCCTTCATATCAATAATTGCATCTATCGTTCTAAGGAAAGGTCTACCAAGAATAATAGGACATGAAGGATTGCAATCTATATCAAGAACAATGAAATCTACGGGCACATAATTCCTATTGGCAACAATAAGAACATCATGAATACTTCCCATAGGTTTCTTAATAGTGGAATCCGCAAGATGCAAATTTAAAGAACAATCATGAAGCTCATGGAACCCTAGCAAATCACACAAAGTTTTTGGGATAGTGGAGACACTTGCACCCAAATCACACAAAGCATAGCATTCATGATCTTTTATTTTTATTTTAATAGTCGGTTCCCACTCATCATAAATATTTCTAGGGATAGAAACTTCCAACTCAAGTTTTTCCTCATAAGATTGCATCAAAGCATCAATTATGGGTTTGGTGAAAGCTTTATTTTGACTATACGCATGCGGAGAATTTAGTATGGATTGCAACAAGGAAATACAATCAATCAAAGAGCAATTATCATAATTGAATTCCTTGAAATCCAAAGTAGTGGGTTCATCACTATGCAAAGTTTTGATCTCTTCACTCCCACTTTTAACAATTTTAGCATCAAGATCTAAAAACTCTGAATCATTGGGACACCTTAAAGCAGAATCATCTCCAATCCTATCTTCATCAAGATTTATACTAGAAAACAAGGATCTAATAGGAGACACATCAATAACTTTCAGATCTTCATCTTTATTTTCATGCTCTTCCGATTTAGCAGCCATCTTATTGATCAAGGTGGACTGTTTATCCGAAATTTGGGCAATTAAGTTCTCAAGATGAGCAAACTGAGACTTCAAGCCATAAAATTCCTTAGACATATCATCAAGGTCTTTATTCATATACTCCATAAAGTTTTTTTGTTCTTTAAGGTCACTTCTAAAAAAGTCATTATGCTCAAATTGTATAGTCATAAAATGTCTAACATGGTCTTCAATCACCTCCAGCCTCTAGAGGTGAGGGTCAACACTAATAGGGAGAGCCATATTGACAAGCAAGCAAGCAACACACACAAGCAATCAAGAAGCAAGCGAACGATAAATACACGGCAGAAGAAGGGCAAATAAAATGGCAAGGGTGAAGTGGGGGAGAGGAAAACGAGAGGCAAAAATGTAATGCGAAGGATGAGGGTTTGTGATAGGTACTTGGTATATGACTTTTGCGTAAGCCTCCCCAGCAACAGCGCCAGAAATTCTTCTTGCTACTTCTCGAGCTTGTGTTGTATTCCCTCGAAGAGGAAAGGGAGATGCAGCACAGTAGCGTAAGTATTTCCCTCAGTTGTTGAGAACCAAGGTATCAATCCAGTAGGAGACCACGCGCGAGTCCCTCGCACCTGCAAAAACAAATAAGAACTTCGCAGCCAACGCCATAAGGGGTTGTCAATCCCTTTACGGTCACTTACAAAAGTGAGATTTGATAGAGATGATAGTTTATATTTTTTGTATTTTTGTTTATAGGAACATAAAGTAAAAGCAGAAAAAGTAAAGTAGATGTAGATTGATATGCTGACTATAGACCCGGGGGCCATAGTGTTCTCTAGTGGCTTCTCTCATGATAGCGATATTCTGCGGCGGGTAAACAAATTACTGTCGAGCAATTGATAGAAAAGCGAATAATTATGAGACTATCTAGGCATGATCATTGTATATAGGCATCACGTCCGAGACAAGTAGACCGACTCCTGCCTGCATCTACTACTATTACTCCACACATCGACCGCTATCCAGCATGCATCTAGTGTATTGAGTTCATAAGAACAGAGTAACGCCTTAAGCAAGATGACATGATGTAGAGGGATAAACTCAAGCAATACGATGTAAACCCCATCTTTTTATCCTCGATGGCAACAATACAATACGTGCCTTGCTGCCCCTACTGTCACTGGGAAAGGACACCGCAAGATTGAACCCAAAGCCAATCACTTCTCCCATTGCAAGAACTATAGATCTAGTAAGCCAAACCAAACCAATAATTCGAAGAGACTTGCAAGGATATTATGAGCACACATAAAGAGTTCAGAAAAGAACCAAATATTTCTCATAGATAATCTTGATCATATACTCACAATTCATCGAATCTCGACAAACACACCGCAAAAAGAGATTACATCGAATAGATCTCCTCGAAGACCGAGGAGAACTTTGTATTGCGATCCAGAGAGAGAAGAAGCCATCTAGATACTAGCTATGGACCCGAAGGTCTGTGGTAAACTACTCACAACTCATGGTGAGGGCAATGATGATGATGTAGAAGCACTCCGTGATGGATCCCCCTTCCAGCGGAGCTCCGGAACAGGCTCCAAGATGGGATCTCACTGGAACAGAAGGTTACGGCGGTGGAACTAGGGTTCTTTCTTCTCCCCTGATGGTTTGGGGTACGTAGGCTTATATAAGAGGAAGGAGGACACCTGGAGACTCATAAGGGGCCCACGAGGCAGGGGCGCGCCCTGGGCAGGGGGGGGCGCCCCCACCCTCGTGGGCACCTCGTGGCCCCTACTCCGTGGTTCTCAAGTCTACCGTGCGTGATTTTCTCCAAAAATATCTCTCCCGAAGGATTCATTCCGTTTGGACTCTGTTTGATATTTCTTTTCTGCAAAACCCTAAAACAGGCAAAAAATAGCAATCTGGACCGGGCCTTTGGGTTAGTAGGTTAGTCCCAAAAATAATATAAAAGTGTATGACAAAGCCCATTAAACATCCAAAACATCATAAATAATAGCATGGAACAATAAAAAATTATAGTGGATGGAGTGGAACGGTTCTGATTGTTGTTTCCTCCATTCCCATTGCCATTCTTGGGGCCACTATGGTTGTGTGAACTTCCTCCATTGCAAGAATGGCCTCCAGTGGTGGGATGGTTATGTCCTCTGAGTATGGGGAATAACCGGGCTTTCGCTGGGCTCCAGAGTTAAACTTCCCCGATCCATACTTCCTCTTGCGGGTATCAATCTGTTGCTGCTTTCCTTCAATCATGATAGCCTTGTCTACCAACTCCTGGTAGTTCTTGTAGGTGGCTACCATCAGCTGCATGCTCAACTCATCATTGAGTCCCTCCAGAAACTTCTCCTGCTTCGCGGTGTCAGTGGTTATATCATCTGGCGCGTAGCGAGCTAACTGCCGGAAGTCATCCACGTACAGCCCCACAGTCCGGTTTCCTTGGTGCAAGTTGCGAAACGCACGCTTCTTCAGGTTCATGGCTCCAGCTGAGACATGTGCAATGCGAAAGGCTTGCTGAAACTAATCCTAAGTAACTGTAGCAACTGGATAGGTGGCGGTGTAGTTCTCCCACCAAGCGGCTGCTGGTCCCTCAAGATGATGTGCGGCAAAACGCACTCTCTCTGCATCAGTGCATCCTGTTGTTGCTAGCTCTCTTCCCATCTTGTGGAGCCAGTCATCTGTAACAAACGTCGCGATGCTACTAGAGAACACCGGTGGATTCAACCTTAAGAACCGGGTCAGGTTGTCATGGGGAGGCGGAGGTGGGTTTTCTTGTTATTGTTGTTGCCTTGGTGTTGAACAAGTAGTTACATCAAAGTGTTCTACTGCTGGATCAACTGAGTGAGCTCGGGTGGGAACTCGAATCTGGGCTCATGTCTCGAAGGCATATGAGGGGTATAGAGGGATGAGATTAGACTAGAGTGAGGTCTAGGGGGAATCACTACCCATATGCACATGAGACAAACAATTTCATATCATATCACTCAATTTCAATCAAGGTCACACAAAAGATCCTAATACAAAGCTAGCAAATGATTTCTAACTACTTGGAAGAATACTAATGATTACAAGGTGGTCACCTAATAACTATCATCGGAAGACTCCATGATATCAGCTCCAGCTTCGTCTTCATAATCAATTTCGTGACTGTCGGTGTCATCTATCAGAATGTAGTTCTCCATATGAATTCCCATCTCTGGTTCCAGCTTCACCGTGTTTGTACCAACCTTCTTCTTCAGTGCTTCATTCTCCTCCAATAGTACGGCGATTTCCTCTTCATATCCATCACATATTGTCTAGAGTTCCCCTTCTAGCTCCACATTCCGTGTCATCACCATCTTGGTCTTCAGCATGAGCGTGCACATCTGGTTCTCGTAGCGTCGAACGTGTTGGTCCATCTCCTGGATGAATGCTGCAATGGATCCATCTTTCCTGGTGCGAAGCATCTCCCATTGCTCGTCTCGGCGTCCACAAATTTGGTAGATAGTGTCTTCGAGATCCTTGTTGTAGACTTCACATATGCATCCAAATGTGATGTGTGCTGCCATACTCTTTCCCAAGTTCCATGTAGGTGCGTCAAAGGCAAGCTCAAGAGGTTCCTTGACTGGTGCAATAGTCCTCCCAGGAACACTAACTTTCATCTTCCAACATTCCTCTTTCGGCAATGTTGCATAGAAATCTCGAGTGATACTTGGTATTCCAATGTGTAGGTATCTAGTGACTTCCTTCAAGTGTCTTCCGAAAGGGGTGTCATCGTATGGCTGAGTGAACTTGCTCCCGGGGTCTGACATCTATAGAATAGAAATAGAGAAGAATTAGAATGAGTGGAGAAGAAATAGGATGAGTAGAGAAGAGCATCATGTGGCTTATCCTAGTTGTCGCGTCCTACAGTCAACGTGTGCTCTGATAACATCTATGTGTCGAACTCGATCCGAATGGACCGGAGTCCCTATGCTCAATGTCATCCCTGGATCGGTAGGCTGACACAACCAGTACTTCAAGGATTTATAGCAGAGTTTCAATCACACTTAATTACATCGAAAATCCTCATAAGGAGTCTTATTACAATAAGATGGCTGAAGGCCATAAAATAATACGAAATCTTGCGGAAGTATCGAAGTTAAGTTGAGCCCATCCAACTCCAGGGCAAACATTGAGTGCATGAAAACTACATAATCGCACCTTATTCATTGTCGGTAAACTCTGCAACATGAGACATTGCAGCCGTGTAGGTCAGCACATTGAATATGCTGGCAAGAACAGACTGTAGCAAGTAATGATGAACAAATGTCTACAACTATATGCATATTTGGCTGGTGAAGGCTGTAAGGTTAGGTTTTGCATAAAGCTATTTTCCCCTACAACAAAGGAATAAATTTTATTTACTACTCAATTTAGTTAACCAATATTCAGACTGGTTCCTCCATCTCAATCCCAAATTACCAAAGTCATTAATAACAAAACAAGTTAATTAAATAGAGAGTTGAGATCAGTCCATAATTCAAATACCAGGATGCTCAAGATGTCCATAATCGGGGACACGGCTACTCTTGAATAGTTTGTGTACTCTGCAGAGGTTTGTGCACTTTTCCCCACAAGACTCGATTGCCCTCATTTAATCTCTCGCACTTCATGGTGTTTGAGAAATGGATGGACCGCTACACCTACATTCCCCTACATATGCTAGTCCACTACTGAAAGAGCTCACACAACATACTCAACTATGCCAGATCCCATAATGGCATGTGGCTGCACACGGAAATTTCTAGGCATGAATGATATATGATCCCTTTGAGCCTGGGTGGCATTCCATAGGATAATCACACGAGTCCTCCGGGATTTCCTAGGACAACACTGGATTCTCCAGGTGCCCTGCAACCAATCCACCCAGGGGTGTATTAAAGTTACCACCTTAAACATTCCATTAGTTTTCATTACACTCACAACTTCCATGAAATCTCACATACCAATCCACGTCTACAAGCATGGCTAAGCAATAAGTAACAAAGCGTATATTCCCTTGGGTTGATCTCAAGTCATTGGGTTCCTACCTCATGAACTACTAAGCAATACCACTTGTGATCAAGTCGTACTGATGCAATCTTTGAGGATAGAACTAATGCAATAAAAACTAGGCATTAGAAAGTATGATCAAAGTATGAACTTGCCTTGCTGACGATCGTTAAAACCTGGTGACTCGTATTAGCACGCTTCGCACTTCGGGAATTCTATCGCAATCAAACAATATCATACATAAGCAATCTTGCAACAGAATCGAAGAACGAAATTCGAAAGACATCGAAGAAAAATGAATAACTCTTGAAACAGAAAACAATTTCTAACAATACCAAAATTGAGTGACTTTGGCCTTATCAGAAAGTTGAGGTCAAGAGCTTCGATTTGCAAAAAGAATCAACTCAAACGGAGTTAGAAAACTCAAGTTATGATCAAAAGAAGTTCAAACACAAATCTGTTTGAATTCTAATTTGAAAACTTTCAAAAACAAATTTGGTTCGTGCTACTGGAAAGATAAAATCAAAACGAAGAAATTGGCGTTGGTTTCATCTAATTCCGACTAACGAGTAAAAAGTAACGATCGTTTGAAAACTAGGGGCTGATCTATAAAAGCTTTAACATCGGATAGGTCCCTGAAAAAAATAATAGAAAAAGAAAAAATATAAATTGTGAATGTTCATTTTCTTTAACTAAACAGTGCACGTTCGTTGTTTAATAAAACCTAAAAAACGAATCTACGTTTTCTAAAAAACATTGTTCTAGGGTTAAAAAACGAAAATAAAACTTAAAAAACGGCGGGTTTATACCTCGCGGATCGGGTCGGGTCCGACGGGCGGGGCGGGTTGCCGGTCGGGCGGCGACTACAGCGGCGATGTGAAGGAGGGGAGGGGTCGGGTGGCGGCGGCTTTATAGGAGGGAGGGGCGGCGTCGGCTTGCGGAAGGGGGCGACCAAGGCGGCTCTGGCTCGGACTCTGCCAGAGTCCGGCATGGACACGGCAGCGGTAGGCACTGGTGCGCTAGGTTTGCTGGGCTTCGGCCCAGTCGGCTCGTGCCAAAAGTTTTTTTATATAAATTCGTCGAACGAATAAAAATTCAAATAAAATATAAAAAATTCCTAAAAGTTTCAGAAACAATTTTCGGCATTCAGACCTAATATTTGGAAGAAAGTGAACATTTTTCTGAAATAAAAATGCCTAAAAATAAAAGTGAACATTTTTCTGAAATAAAAATGCCTAAAAATAAAATAACTTTTCAATGCAATTTTAAAATAATAAATTGCAAATAAAAATCGAATAAAATTATTTTTACTCAAAATTCAACTTTCAGCATTTTTATTCTGTTTTTGAAGAAGTCATATTATCTTCTCTCAAAATATTGAAAATGAAAATCGGCAAAAATATTATTTGATCCAACCTCGGTGATGAAATAAAAAAATAGTGGGTCCTTTTTGGGAAAACTTCCAACTCTCTCACTTGGGACATTGAGTTGCTTAAAGTTTTTGGATCAGTTTTGAAATAAAAGCAAATTCAAATATGCTAAAATGATGGATGCATATGAATGATCTATGTTAACATCCAAATTGAAAATTGGGATGTTACAGGGAGGCGGGGTGGCGCGGCGCGGGTGCGGACGGCGGCGTGTTGCGGCACGGCGGCGGCGGCGACTCGCGGCAGCGGGGTGGGCTGAGGAGAAGAGAGGGGGTGCCGGTATTTAAAGGCCCGGGGCGAGGCCTTTCCTTGCGCGAGGGGGCGGCGACGGCCGTGGCGAGGTCGGACTCCGCCGGAGTCCGACGTGAGCATGGGAGGAAGCCGGCGGCGCAATTGGGTCAGCTTCGGCCCAGTTCGGTCTAAAAGTTTTTTTATACAAAATATTTTTCCGAACATACAGAAAAATAGAAAAAAAATACAGTAAGTATATTTTTTTAAATCACAGAAAAATTCACATGTACTTAGGGCCTTATTATTGACCTCGTGACCATGTTTCTCGGCCTAAATGCCAAAAATAAAAATAAACTTTTTAGTGCAAATAAAATACCAAAAATGAATACTTCCGCAAATAAAAATCCAATTGATATATTTTTACTCAGAATTCAATTTCCAACATTTTTATTCTGTTTTGAAGAAGTAATTATCTTCTCTCATTATTTTAAAATATTGAAAATGAAAATTGGTAAAAATAATATTTTATCCAACCCCACTTGCAAAATAATAAAATTGTGGATCGTCTTTGGAACCTTCCAACTCTCTCACTTGGGTCCTTGAGTTGCTTAAAGTTGTTTGGATCAATTTCCGAATAAAATCAAATTAAATAATGCTCAAATGATGAATGCATATGTGTCATAGCCCTAGCTAGTCATTGCTTGACTTTGCATAATCATCCATGCAACAACTGGTCATTGCTTGACTTTGCATAATCATCCATGCAACATGTTTAAATTTTATTTAAGTTGAAAAGGGGATTGATCAAACCCTAGCATCAGAATGAATTCAAATAGGATCAAATAAAATCTTTTTCAAATAACCCAAAATGCCCTTTGCAAATGTTCATGATTTTGATAAAGGTGAAAACCTTTGCCAAAAATGATGAGCATATTTGTTGGCCATTTATGGATTTTTGAATTAACTCATATTGTATTTGAATTGGGACATTTGAATTCTTTAAATATTTTAAAGGCTCCAAAAAATCCGGTTTGAATTGTGGGCTTTTGGAATAATCCAAATAATGCCCCAATTTATCTCATGAGTCTAAAAAAATGAATTAGTATTTTTACTAATTCAAAACAGAGCTGAGAGAAAATGAAAAAGAAAAACAGCGAAGAGAGTGAGAGAGAGAGAAATTGACTTGGCCTTACCTGGCGGCCCAACTGCGTGGCCCAGCCCACCAGGTAATGCCCAGGATGGGACTATACCTCCTACGTGTCGAGGCACGACTTAAAGGTATAAGCCCATTCTGGAATGATCGCAAGTTCGGTATCTTTGCACATCTCATGTAAAATAGGGATGAAAGGGAAAAAGATAGTTGGCTTACACTCGCCACGTCACACAATTCATTACATAGCAAAAACATCATTCAATTAACATCACAACCCGTCTACGGGTGAAGATCCAAATGAAAGATACCAAACATACATAAAACCACAGGTCTGAATCGCCCCTAGTAGAAACCTCTACTGATCGTCGGGATAGTGCACATAGTAAAGGCTACGGTCCTCGTCGTACTCCCAGTACAGCTCGGTGCCGTCACTTGAATAGATCGCCTCAGTACCTGCATCTGGTGTGGTGTAGAATCTGTGAGCTACAGAGGACTCAGCAATCCCGTTCCCGGGTAACACAACTATCCAAGCCTTGGGTGTGGAACAAGGCTGAAGAAAGAATAAGAGGTTGCAGCAGCACTAGCCTAGCTTACGTAAAAGAGAGCGAGAAGAGAAGTGCCTCGGACGATAGATGATCACGAAGTGATCCTAACTAAGCATGTCAAACATAACCCCACCGTGTTCACTTCCCGAACCCCTTTCGGAAAATGACCGTCACGGTACTCACGCTGGTAGTGTGTTCTGAACATGGTGTCAAATTTTCTACAACCGGATATTAACAAATTCCCATCTGCCACATAACCGCGGGCACGGCTTTCGAAAGTTCAAAACCCTGCAGGGGTGTTCCAACTTGGCCCATGACAAGCCCACGATCCGCGGAGACGCAACTCCAAGGTGGGAAGGCCCGAGTATCCTCGGAATCCCGTGCTCAAGATACTCCGACTAAGGTAAGACTAATCCAGCAAATCCTCCCGGCGTGCCGACACCCTGATAGTAGCCGCGTGTATCTAGTCTTAGGCCACGACCGGATGAGCACAGCGTATAGTGACCAAAAACCCAAGTTGCCAAGGGGGGTAACGCACACGACTCTAGTTTGGACCAACACTCAAATCGAGCACTGGCCCAGGGGGGTTTATTAATTAATCCTTGGGTTAATTACTCCCTCGGCAAGTTTTTAGTTGTTTAGGCAAATAGTAGCAATGTTGGGACTTGCTGGAAAAGACTTAGCGCTAAGCGGTTTATCGAGGGGGTCCGATAACCCCAACCGTGTGAGGAACGCATAATCAAGGAACATAACACCGGTTTATACGGTTCCTAGGGCGGCATGAGTGGAACAAATCACCAAGCAAAAGGCTTAGCCTTCCACCCATTACCAATATATAGATGATTTCATTAAGAGTTAATATAGTGTGATATCCCAACAAGCTTCAACATGAAGCAAGAATCTTCAAATCTTCTCCTGCAACTAGCAATGCTATAAGAGGGGCTGAGCGAAGCTTACTTAGCCAATCAAAGGTTTGCATAGGTAGGGTGGTTAAACAGATTCATGGTTACAATAGGAGGCTGACAGGAAAACATGGGCATCGAGGCAAAAGCTATAGAGCGAGACTTCTAGCAATAGGCAAAGATAGTAATGATATCCGGGTCAGGTCATCTTGCCTGTCGAGTCGTCGATGGGATCGTAAGGGGGCTCCTCGTTCTCAACCTCGGTAGTAACCTCGTTCTCGTACTCGTACTCGGCTTCCGGCTCTACTCAACACAAAACATACGAGGCACGAAATCAACAAGATGCAAAGCACAAACCACAGGATGCAAGGCTGATGCACTAAGGAAGCACTGCAGATGCACAAAGGATGCACAGAAAGTCAACATAGGAAACACAGAGATACAACACAAGGAACATGACAATGTGCATCAAGCAAGATACTTCAAAACATGTTAACAAGAGGATATTATGAATCTACATGCAAAACCACACAAGTTACATATAGGACTTGCTCAAAACGGAGCAACGGGCTAAAAGATACACCCGAAACAATAAACATGCAAAAGCTGAAACTAACAGCCACATAGCAACTTCGGAGCAAGAAATATATACTCTACAGCACTCTAACATCATGACAAGGAGCATGGACATAAAGTAGACATATCCTACCGCAAACAATTACATTGGAGCATCTCCATAGGAGGCATGGATCAATAGCAACAAGCTATAACATTTTGAACATGACAACAAAAACCTGACAGCAGTATTTTATAGCAACTTGGGAGCAAGAGTTAAATATGCTACAGCCACCAAAATGAGCATGTGAGGGCATGCATGGATAGCCAACAACATATACAACAAGGAATCATCAATAGTCACCCCAAAACTAGCATGGATTTGCCTAGAACAACAAGCAAACATGGGATCTGGAAATTACAGATTCCAGACTTAGTGAAATTTCACTAAGTGTTAAAACAGCAGTAATATCATGGCATGTTTGTGAGCAAGTTTAAGTCACCTCAAAGCATAACATGGCAAGTGGTTTGCACCACAGCAAAGTACACATGATGGGGAGTCCAAAACATATAAGCATGCATCTAGGGGACAACCACATCAATAGCAACGAGCTCCTCAACTAGGCATCTCGTAACAAGTTTAACAACATAACAGCCACAAGCACTTTTGCAAAAGAGATAAACATGGCAAGATGAAATCTATCATGCAAGCTAAAGCAACCAACATGTAGAGCATCTCATGATGAACATGTGGACATATCATTTGCTTCATTTGGATAAACATGCATCAAGTTATCACATCTCAAACATGGCATGAAAACAACTGATAGCAACAGTTTATAACAAGTAGCACTCTTCCCATGAAGATTAAGACATCTAGATGGACTCAAAGATGCATGACACAATGGAACAAAACATAGTACATGTCACCACGATCATTTTGACATATCATATGCTCAAAACGGATAAGCACAGCAAAAGTTATCCTCATCACAAAAATGCATCAGACACTGAAAAACACTAGGGACTTAGAAGAAAACACGAAGTCAACCTGCTGGATCAGGGTCAAACGGGTCGGATGCGGTCAACGGGTTCGAAGCGGGTCGCGGGCAGCCGGGTCGGGTCCGCGGATCGGGGCGGATCCACCGGCCCGTTAGGGTTCGACGTCCAGATCGGGCACCGTCCTGGATCGGGGCCTCGATCCCCTTCGAGGGCGGCGGCGCAAAGCTGCCCAGCGAGGTGGCCGGCGGCTGGCCCGATCCCGCCGGCGAGGTGGCCGGCGGCGGCCCGGGCGAGAGGGGTCGGCGGCGGCTGGAGGACGAAGAGGCGGCGGCGCCCGGCGAAGGAGGAGCGGCGGCGGCGAGGCGCTCCGGCCGGCGGCGGCGGCGAACTACGGCCGGCGGCTGCGAGCGGAAGAAGACGAAGGCGACGGCTGCTCAGGACTCGGCCCAGATCGCGGCGGCGGCGGGCCGGCGCTGGGCCTTGCGGGGCCCGCATGGCAGGGCGGAAGCACTGGTGGCGGACGGTGGAAGCATGGATGGCGGTCGGTGGAACACTGCGCGACGGAGGTGGAAACACTAGGGTTTTGGATGCAAAATTGGAGGGGGGTGGACGTTTATATAGGCACAAGGAGCTAGGGTAGTCCAAATGAGGAGAGGATTTCGGCCACGAGATCACAATTGAACGGCCTAGATGATGGGAAGGGTTTGAGCTGGGTTGGTGGGCTGTTGGATGGGTTTCTTGGGACTCAAAGAGGAGGTACTTTTAGCCCACGAGGATAACTGTTGGAGCACCAAACGAACTCCAAACGCGAAAAAACTTGACAAGTCTCACGCCAAACCGGCAACGTTACACGGCCAAACACAAAAGAAGGACTCGGGGAAGCCACGGGCACGTGTGAGAGCGTCGGAACTCGAAACGGACAACGGGAAGGAACGAGTGGGACCGGATGCAAACGACAACACAATGCAATGCAATGCACATGACAACATGACATGGATGGATGCACACACGCACACGACAAAACGACGAAAACCCGAAAAGACGAAGAACCCGGAATGGAACTAATGAAGCCAAAGTTATATATTGCCAAAAAGGGAAAGTATTACATCCGGGGCATTACAAACTCTCCTCTACTACGAAAAGATCTCGTCCCGAGATCTAGGACTGGAAGAAGGAAGGGTACTCGGAACGAAGGTGATCTTCTCGTTCCCACGTAGCTTCTCGGTCGTTATGGTGTGACCACTTGACTTTCAAGAACTTGATTGACTTGTTGCAGGTCTTGCGCTCGGTTTCTTCGAGAATAGCAACGGGGTGCTCTCGGTAAGACAAGTCTTGTTGAAGATCAATCTCCTCAAACGGAATGGTGCATTCAGGTGTCTTGAAGCACTTGCGGAGTTGAGACACGTGAAACACATCATGAACATTAGCGAAGTTGGAAGGGAGCTCAAGTTGATAGGCTAGATCGCCTCTTTTGCCAAGGATCTTGAAAGGGCCCACGTATCTAGGAGCAAGCTTTCCTTTGATACCAAATCTTTGGGTGCCTTTCATAGGAGAAACATGGAGATAGACATGATCCCCAATGTTGAAGGCCAAATCACGATGCTTGCCGTCATAGTAGCTCTTCTGACACGACTGAGCGGCCTTGAGATTCTCACGTATGACTTTGCACATTTCTTCGGCTTCAGAGATCAAGTCATTGTCAAGAAGTTGACGTTCACCAGTAAGATTGCTTGAGGTCTTGGTACATCTTGGAACTACCAGGATGAATCGAAAGGAGGGAATCATGTGGTTCGTCCATTATGAGCTTCCTGAGATCACCTTTGGGAACCACAAGTCTGTCCTCAAAGAACAAGGTATCTCTCTCATCAATGCGATAGCACTTGTATTTGGGAGTACCCTTTGCAATACCATGTTTCACTTTCTGCACCATAGCATCACTGAGTTGGGCCTCACGGATCTGATCTTCCAAGGTAGGAGCAACTTGAAGATTTGCAAGAAAGCCTTGCGGAACAACTTGGAGGTTGAGCTTCCTGAATGCTTCACAAAGCTCGGGCTGGAACGGCTTGATAAGGAGACTGTTGCAATATGCCTTTCTGCTCAAAGCATCTGCAATCACATTTTCCTTGCCAAGTGTGTATTCGATGCTTGGATCATACTCTTGGATCATTTCAACACAACGAGTCTGGCGAAGGTTCAAGTTTGGCTGTGTGAAGATGTACTTCAAGCTCTTGTGATCGGTGAAGATGTCGACTTTTCTGCCCAACAGAAGGTGTCTCCACGTAATCAAAGCATGTACCACAGCTGCTAGTTCGAGATCATGTGTGGGGTAGTTCTTCTCACTTGGCTTCAGTAGACGAGAAGTGTATGCCACAATCTTCTTGTCCTGCATTAGCACACCACCAAGTCCTTGAAGAGAAGCATCAAAGAATACTTCGTAGGGCTTGGACTCATCTGGAGGGGTAAGAACTGGAGTAGAGATGAGCTTTTCTTTGAGAGTTTTGAATGCGACATCACAATCCGGAGACCAGGTGTACTTGACATTCTTCTGCAGCAAGTTGGAGAGAGGCTTGGCAATCTTGGAGAAGTTCTCAACGAACATTCTGCAATAGCTAGCAAGACCAAGGAAGCTTCGGAGTTGCTTGACGTTCCGAGGAGGTTCCCAGTTGACAATCGCTTCAACTTTCTCGGGGTTCATAGCAATACCGTCGGCGGAGATGATATGGCCCAGATATAAGACCTTATCGAGCCAGAATTCGCACTTGGAGAACTTGGCATAGAACTTATGTTCACGGAGTCTGTCGAGAACAAGACGAAGGTGCTTTTCGTGATCCTCTTCATTCTTGGAGAATACCAAGATGTCATCCAGATACACAAGCACAAACTCGTTAGTGTAGGGGTTGAAAATGTAGTGCATCATTCTGGAGAAGGTAGGTGGAGCATTAGCGAGGCCAAAAGACATGACTGTATACTCATAGGAGCCGTAGCTCGTTCTGAAGGCAGTCTTGTGGATATCTTCTTCACGAATGCGAATTTGGTGATAGCACATTCGGAAATCGAGCTTTGATAACACTTTAGCTCCTTTGAACTGCTTGAACAGTTCATTGATGTTGGGGAGCGGATACTTGTTCTTTATTGTCTTCTTGTTCAATGGCCGGTAATCGACGCAAAGGCGCTCCGTACCATCCTTCTTCTTGACAAATAAGACACCACAGCCCCAAGGAGACGTACTAGGCATGATCAGACCCATACGCTCTTGTTCATAAAGCTGTTTCTTCAACTCTTTCAACTCTTCAGGAGAGAGCTTGTACGGACGCCGGCATGCTGGCTCAGTACCAGGCTCGAGTTCAATGACAAATTCAACTTGACGATGTGGAGGCATGCCTGGAAGCTCTTCAGGAAACACGTCTCCGTATTCGTTTACCACCGGAATTTGAGAGATGGCATTAATCTCGCCCTTGTCATTGAGAGAGAATAGCCTGATTGTGTTATCCCGAGAGGCGAAGATAATCACGTCTTCGTTAGGATGAGTAATCTTGACTTCCTTATTTGCACAATCAATGTGAGCATCATGTTGAGAAAGCCAATCCATCCCGAGGATAAGATCAATGTCGGAATTGCCGAGAATAACCGGATTAGCCAGAAAGCGGTAATCACTCATGCGAATAGATACATTCGGAGCAAAGTTGTTGGAGTTCATAAGCAAACCCGGAGAAAGCACAGACATCGGACTAGGCAAGGCTTGCCATGGCATATCATGTTTCAATGCAAAAGGTCTTGACATGAAAGAATGTGATGCACCTGAATCAAACAAGACTTTTGCAGGAATAGAGTTAACTGGAAGGTTACCAAGTATCACGTCTGAAGAATTCTCTGCTTGGGCTGCATTCATCAGATTCACTCTTGCTGACTTGGGGTTGTGCTTGACAATAGCAGTGCTGACAGGTGGACGAGGCGGAAGGCGCCTTGGGTTGGGGCACTTGTTAGCATAATGACCCTTCTGGCCACATTTGTTGCAAACCACTTCTGAGAGAGGACGGTAGTGAGGAGCACTTGACTTGGAACCTTGAAACTAATTCTTTGACTCGTTGCTTGGGTTGGTTGGGTGGGAGAAACCACGGCCACCAGAGTTCTTGTTGTTGTTGTAGGGAGCTTGGATCACTGGAGGAGGTGGAAGCCAAAACTTCTATTGCTTCGCGACCACTTGAGAAGATGAGGAGGAGTGAACAGCGTCTCTGATCCTCTTTTTGGAAGCTTCCATCTTGAGCTGGGCTGCCTCTTCCTTAAGCGCCATATTATAGAATTGATCAAACTCATCAGGCTCGAACAAGGTGAGAGCAAGTTGGAGTTCATCCTTCAGACCACCACGGAACTGATAGATCTTGCTCTTGGCATCTGGGATGTCTTGCTTGGCATAGCGGGCAAGGTTGTGGAACTTGACATTATATTGGTAGACGGTCATTGAGCCTTGCTTCAGGTTGCGGAATTGCTCATGCATACCCTCGATGACACTTGTTGGAATGTGGTGAGAGCGAAAGTCCTTGCAGAAGTCATCCCAGGAGATTTCACGCCCTGCTCTGGAGTCTTTGTACTGCTGCCACCAATCAGCTGCTTCGTCCTTGAGTTGGAAGGCTGCAAACTTCACATAGTCCTCGGGCCTGACGTTACTGCACTCAAAATGCTTCTTGATATCTGTTAACCAGTCTTCAGCATCGAGAGGGTCCACGCAGTAACTGAATGCCTTTGGTTGATTAGCCAAGAACTGGTTGAGCGTAGCAAAATGCTGTTGGTTGAACAAATTGCCTTGGTTCCCATGAGCACCCTGATTTGCTTGATTTGCTTGCATTTGCTGCATCATCTGCATAAGCATCTGGGTGTTCTGATTCGTAGTTTGCATAATTGCTCTCCAGGCCTCAGACGGAGGAGGAGGGGAAGGAGGACGATCAGGAACCTCTTCACCCTCTGGGTTAGCGTTGGGAACCCTTTTGGGAGCCATCCTGAAAGAGATGACCACCATTACCCATTTGATTGAAACAAGATATAAGCTGAAACAACGGCTAGAATTGCAACATAGTCTCATAAGAATCATTCGAACAAGAGGAACGAATGAAATTCTCAGCTTAATGATAACAATAATCTTCACGAGAAGCCACTTGGAATACAAAAGGTAAATAAGAAAAAACAACAAGGTGCAGATAGAACAAATACAAGATAGGAGCTTCGTTCGACATATTCGTGCTGAAAGCTTATGGAACGTGTTACGAAAGGGTTTTGCAATCCCCGGATCAGCATAGCCAAGGACCCTTTAAGATGCAACTCCCGATCGGAACAGCGGCCATAAAACCACTTCACTCAATGTAGAACCCAGAACTCCATAACCTGCATTCGTTGGAAGAATGCCTACGAGCTACTAGACGAACCCACCTATTAATTTCCGAAAGTTTCCAGTTATGCAATCAGGTGTTGGGGATACAGGGGAAGCATCGCGCACGCAACTCTAATCCTACATCCAGCTGTATCCATCCTTCAACACATAACCAGTTATTTCCGGAAACGGTCTACCTCGGACCTTCGAAACGCATCTACTATACAAGCTATGGCAATACTCCCGAACTACCTCCCCAGTACTGGGTGATGTCGGGATTATCTTGCCACTAACCGCATAGGAGAGTTTTCGATGTCGGTCGTCTTAAGTATTCTAGAAATGCCGCGATATATTTGTGACGACAACACCTCGGAGCTCAACTCCCCGGGACACTGCCACAACCCCTAATGTCAGGAGGCATCGAGAACAATGTTCTCGTCACAAAGACATCGAAACAATCCAAACAATACTCGCGAGATTCCTAAAAAAAATTTGGTGCAATTTTGAGAGTAGAAGAGGCAAGAGTAATCGTCAGGAGTCCTCACCAGAGTGAAAAGAGATGAGGAGCAAAGAAATCCTACTCTCCGATATAAATATAGGACTCAAAACATTTTAAGTGTGTGCCTAGACTCAACCGTCAATGATTCGATCAATCAGTGGGGGCTTCTAGGTCGGAGAAGGCTCTGAATACCAACTTGTAATTCCCAGGATGGGACTATACCGCCTACGTGTCGAGGCACGACTTAAAGGTATAAGCCCATTCTGAATGATCGCAAGTTCGGTATCTTTGCACATCTCATGTAAAATAGGGATGAAAGGGAAAAAGATAGTTGGCTTACACTCGCCACATCACACAATTCATTACATAGCAGAACATCATTCAATTAACATCACAACCCGTCTACGGGTGAAGATCCAATTGAAAGATACCAAACATACATAAAACCACAGGTTTGAATCGCCCCTAGTAGAAACCTCTACTGATCGTCGGGATAGTGCACATAGTAACGGCTACGGTCCTCGTCGTACTCCCAGTACAGCTGGGTGCCGTCACTTGAATAGATCGCCTGAGTACCTGCATCTGGTGTGGTGTAGAATCTGTGAGCCACAGAGGACTCAGCAATCCCGTTCCCGGGTAACACAACTATCCAAGCCTTGGGTGTGGAACAAGGCTGAAGAAAGAATAAGAGGTTGTAGCAGCACTAGCCTAGCTTACGTAAAAGAGAGCAAGAAGAGAAGTGCCTCGGACGATAGATGATCACGAAGTAATCCTAACTAAGCATGTCAAACATAACCCCACCGTGTTCACTTCCCGAACCCCTTTCGGAAAATGACCGTCACGGTACTCACGCTGTAGTGTGTTATGAACATGGTGTCAAGTTTTGTACAACCGGATATTAACAAATTCCCATCAGCCACATAACCGCAGGCACGGCTTTAGAAAGTTCAAAACCCTGCAGGGGTGTTCCAACTTGGCCCATGACAAGCCCACGATCCACGGAGTCGCAACTCAAAGGTGGGAAGGCCCGAGTATCCTCGAAATCCCGTGCTCAAGATACTCCGACTAAGGTAAGACTAATCTAGCAAATCCTCCCGGCGTGCCGACACCCTGATAGTAGCCGCGCGTATCTAGTCTCAGGCCACGACCGGATGAGCACAGCGTACAGTGACCAAAAACCCAAGTTGCCAAGGGGGGTACCGCACACGACTCTAGTTTGGACCACCACTCAAATCGAGCACTGGCCCAGGGGGGTTGATTAATTAATCCTCAGGTTAATTACTCCCTCGGCAAGTTTTTAGTTGTTTAGGCAAATAGTACCAATGTTGGGACTTGCTGGAAAAGACTTAGCGCTAAGCGGTTTATTGAGTGGGTCCCATAACCCCAACCGTGTGAGGAATGCATAATCAAGGAACATAACACCGGTTTATACGGTTCCTAGGGCGGCATGAGTGGAACAAATCACCAACTAAAAGGCTTAGCCTTCCACCCATTACCAATATATAGATGATTTCATTAAGAGTTAATATAGTGTGATATCCCAACAAGCTTCAACATGAAGCAAGAATCTTCAAATCTTCTCCTGCAACTAGCAATGCTATAAGAGGGGCTGAGCGAAACTTACTTAGCCAATCAAAGGTTTGCATAGGTAGGGTGGATAGACAGATTCATGGTTACAATAGGAGGCTGACAGGAAAACATGGGCATCGAGGCAAAAGCTATAGAGCGAGACTTCTAGCAATAGGCAAAGATAGTAATGATATCCGGGTCAGGTCATCTTGCCTGTTGAGTCGTCGATGGGATCGTAAGGGGGCTCCTCGTTCTCAACCTCGGTAGTAACCTCGTTCTCGTACTCGTACTCGGCTTCCGGCTCTACTCAACAAAAAACATACGAGGCATGAAATCAACAAGATGCAAAGCGCAAACCACAGGATGCAAGGCTGATGCACTAAGGAAGCACTGCAGATGCACTAAGGATGCACAGAAATTCAACATAGGAAACACAGAGATACATCACAAGGAACATGACAATGTGAATCAAGCAAGATACTTCAAAACATGTTAACAAGAGGATATTATGAATCTACATGCAAAACCACACAAGTTACATATAGGACTTGCTCAAAACGGAGCAACGGGCTAAAAGATACACCCGAAACAATAAACATGCAAAAGCTGAAACTAACAGCCACATAGCAACTTCGGAGCAAGAAATATATACTCTACAGCACTCTAACATCATGACAAGGAGCATGGACATAAAGTAGACATATCCTACAGCAAACAATTCCATTGGAGCATCTCCATAGGAGGCATGGATCAATAGCAACAAGCTATAACATTTTGAACATGACAACAAAAACCTCACAGCAGTATTTTATAGCAATTTGGGAGCAAGAGTTAAATATGCTACAACCACCCAAATGAGCATGTGAGGGCATGAATGGATAGCCAACAACATATACAACAAGGAATCATCAATAGTCACCCCAAAACTAGCATGGATTTTCCTAGAACAACAAGCAAACGTGGCATCTGGAAATTACAGATTCCAGACTTAGTGAAATTTCACTAAGTGTTAAAACAGCAGTAATATCATGGCATGTTTGTGAGCAAGTTTAAGTCACCTCAAAGCATAACATGGCAAGTGGTTTGCACCACAGCAAAGTACACATGATGGGGAGTCCAAAACATATAAGCATGCATCTAGGGGACAACCACATCAATAGCAACGAGCTCCTCAACTAGGCATCTCGTAACAAGTTTAACAACATAACAGCCACAAGCACTTTTGCAAAGGAGATAAACATGGCAAGATGAAATCTATCATGCAAGCTAAAGCAACCAACATGTAGAGCATCTCATGATGAACATGTGGACATATCATTTGCTTCATTTGGATAAACATGCATCAAGTTATCACATCTCAAACATGGCATGAAAACAACTAATAGCAGCAGTTTATAACAAGTAGCACTCTTCCCATGAAGATTAAGACATCTAGATGGACTCAAAGATGCATGACACAATGGAACAAAACATAGTACATGTCACCAC
Source organism: Secale cereale (assembly GCA_902687465.1). Taxonomy (NCBI): domain Eukaryota; kingdom Viridiplantae; phylum Streptophyta; class Magnoliopsida; order Poales; family Poaceae; genus Secale; species Secale cereale. Next base: position 559,768,587 of record LR738711.1, on the reverse strand, counting down.
GATCATTTTGACATATCATATGCTCAAAACGGATAAGCACAGCAAAAGTTATCCTCATCACAAAAATGCATCAGACACTGAAAAACACTAGGGACTTGGAAGAAAAAACGAAGTCAACCTGCTGGATCGGGGTCAAACGGGTCAGATGCGGTCAACGGGTTCGAAGCGGGTCGCGAGCAGCCGGGTCGGGTCCTCGGATCCGGCGGATCCATCGGGCCGTTAGGGTTCGGCGTCCAGATCGGGCACCGGCCTGGATCGGGGCCTCGATCCCCTTCGAGGGCGGCGGCGCGAAGCTGATCGGCGAGGTGGCCGGCGGCTGGCCCGATCCCGCCGGCGGGGAGGAGCCCGGCGAGGAGGCCGGCGGTGGCCCGGGCGAGAGGGGCCGGCGGTGGCTTGAGGAGGAACGGCGGCGGCTGGAGGACGAAGAGGCGGCGGCGCCCGACGAAGGAGGAGCGGCGGCGGCGAGGCGCTCTGGCCGGCGACGGCGGAGAAATCCGGCCGGCGGCTGCGAGCGGAAGAAGACGAAGGCGGCGGCTGCTCGGGACTCGGCCCAGATCGCGGCGGCGGCGGGCCGGCGCTGGGCCTTGCGGGGCCCGCTCGGCGGGGCGGAAGCACTGGCGGCGGACGGTGGAAGCGCGGCGCGGCGACGGTGGAAACACGGTGCGGTGGCGGTGGAAGCACGACGCGGCGACGGTGGAAGCACGGACGGCGGTCGGTGGAAACACTGCGCGGCGGAGGTGGAAACACTAGGGTTTTGGACGCAAAATTAGAGGGGGGTGGACGTTTATATTGGCGCAAGGAGCTAGGGTAGTCCAAATGAGGAGAGGTTTTCGGCCACGAGATCACAATTGAACGGCCTAGATGATGGGAAGGGTTTGAGATGGGTTGGTGGGCTGTTGGAGGGGTTTCTTGGGCCTCAAAGAGGAGGTACTTTTAGCCCACGAGGATAACTGTTTGAGCACCAAACGAACTCCAAACGCGACAAAACTTGACAGGCGGGTTACTCGTACCAAAACAACATCGCACGACAAGTCTCACGCCAAACCGGGAACGTTACACGGCCAAACACAAAAGAAGGACTTGGGGAAGCCACGAGCACGTGTGAGAGCGTCGGAACTCGAAACGGACAACGGGAAGGAACGAGTGGGACCGGATGCAAACGACAACACAATGCAACGCAATGCACATGACAACATGACATGGATGGATGCACACACGCACACGACAAAACGACGAAAACCCGAAAAGACAAAGAACCCGGAATGGAACTGATGAAGCCAAAGTTATATATTGCCAAAAAGGCAAAGTATTACATCCGGGGCTTTACAAACTCTCCTCTACTACGAAAAGATCTCGTCCCGAGATCTAGGACTGGAAGAAGGAAGGGTACTCGGAACGAAGGTGATCTTCTCGTTCCCACGTAGCTTCTCGGTCGTTATGGTGTGACCACTTGACTCTCAAGAACTTGGTTGACTTATTGCGGGTCTTGCGCTCAGTTTCTTCGAGAATAGCAACGGGGTGCTCTCGGTAAGACAAGTCTTGTTGATGATCAATCTCCTCAAACGGAATGGTGCGTTCAGGTGTCTTGAAGCACTTGCGGAGTTGAGACACGTGAAACACATCATGAACATTAGCGAAGTTGGAAGGGAGCTCAAGTTGATAGGCTAGATCGCCTCTTTTGCCAAGGATCTTGAAAGGGCCCACGTATCTAGGAGCAAGCTTTCCTTTGATACCGAATCTTTGGGTGCCTTTCATAGGAGAAACACGGAGATAGACATGATCCCCAATGTTGAAGGCCAAATCACGATGCTTGCCGTCATAGTAGCTCTTCAGACGCGACTGAGCGGCCTTGGTATTCTCACGTATGACTTTGCACATTTCTTCGGCTTCAGAGATCAAGTCATTGTCAAGAAGTTGACGTTCACCAGTAAGATTGCTTGAGGTCTTGGTACATCTTGGAACTACCAGGATGAATCGAAAGGAGGGAATCATGTGCTTCGTCCATTATGAGCTTCCTGAGATCACCTTTGGGAACCACAAGTCTGTCCTCAAAGAACAAGGTATCTCTCTCATCAACGCGATAGCACTTGTATTTGGGAGTACCCTTTGCAATACCATGTTTCACTTTCTGCACCATAGCATCACGGAGTTGGGCCTCACGGATCTGATCTTCCAAGGTAGGAGCAACTTGAAGATTTGGAAGAAAGCCTTGCAGAACAACTTGGAGGTTGAGCTTCTTGGATGCTTCACAAAACTCAGGCTGGAACGGCTTGATAAGGAGACTGTTGCAATATGCCTTTCTGCTCAAAGCATCTGCAATCACATTTGCCTTGCCAGGTGTGTATTCGATGCTTGGATCGTACTCTTGGATCATTTCAACCCAACGAGTATGGCGAAGGTTCAGGTTCGGCTGTGTGAAGATGTACTTCAAGCTCTTGTGATCGGTGAAGATGTCGACTTTTCTGCCCAACAGAAGGTGTCTCCACGTAATCAAAGCATGTACCACAGCTGCTAGTTTGAGATCATGTGTCGGGTAGTTCTTCTCACTTGGCTTCAGTTGACGAGAAGTGTATGCCACAATCTTCTTGTCCTGCATTAGCACACCACCAAGTCCTTGAAGAGAAGCATCATAGAATACTTCGTAGGGCTTGGACTCATCTGGAGGGGTAAGAACTGGAGCAGAGATGAGCTTTTCTTTGAGAGTTTTGAATGCGACATCACAATCCGGAGACCAGTTGTACTTGACATTCTTCTGCAGCAAGTTGGAGAGAGGCTTGGCAATCTTGGAGAAGTTCTCAACGAACCTTCTGCAATAGCTAGCAAGACCAAGGAAGCTTCGGAGTTGCTTGACATTCTGAGGAGGTTCCCAATTGACAATCGCTTCAACTTTCTCGGTGTTCACAGCAATACCGTCAGCGGAGATGATATGGCCCAGATATAAGACCTTATCGAGCCAGAATTCGCACTTGGAGAACTTGGCATAGAAATTATGTTCACGGAGTCCGTTGAGAACCAGACGAAGGTGCTTTTCGTGATCCTCTTCATTCTTGGAGAATACCAAGATGTCATCCAGATACACAAGCACAAACTCGTTGGTGTAGGGGTTGAAAATGTAGTGCATCATTCTCGAGAAGGTAGGTGGAGCATTAACGAGGCCAAAAGACATGACTGTATACTCATAAGAGCCGTAGCTCATTCTGAAGGCAGTCTTGTGGATATCTTCTTCACGAATGCGAATTTGGTGATAGCCCATTCGGAGATCGAGCTTTGATAACACTTTAGATCCTTTGAGCTGCTCGAACATTTCATTGATTTTGGGGAGCGGATACTTGTTCTTTATTGTTTTCTTGTTCAATGGTCGGTAATCGATGCAAAGGCGCTCCGTGCCATCCTTCTTCTTGATAAATAAGACACCACAGCCCCAAGGAGACGTACTAGGCCTGATCAGACCCATACGCTCTTGTTCATCAAGCTGTTTCTTCAACTCTTTCAACTCTTCAGGAGAGAGCTTGTACGGACGCCGGCATGCTGGCTCGGTACCAGGCTCGAGTTCAATGACAAATTCAACTTGACGATGTGGAGGCATGCCTGGAAGCTCTTCAGGAAACACGTCTTCGTATTCGTTTACCACCGGAATTTGAGAGATGGCATTAATCTCACCCTTGTCATTGAGAAAGAATAGCCTGATTGTGTTATCCCGAGAGGCGAAGATAATCACGTCTTCGTTAGGATGAGTAATCTTGACTTCCTTATTTGCACAATCAATGTGAGAATCATGCTGAGAAAGCCAATCCATCCCGAGGATAAGATCAATGTCGGAATTGCCGAGAATAACCGGATTAGCTAGAAAGCGGTAATCACCCATGCGAATAGATACATTCGGAGCAAAGTTGTTGGAGTTCATAAGCAAACCCGGAGAAAGCACAGACATCGGACCAGGCAAGGCTTGCCATGGCATATCATGTTTCAATGCAAAAGGTCTTGACATGAAAGAATGTGATGCACCTAAATCAAAAAAGACTTTTGGAGGAATAGAGTTAACTGGAAGGTTACCAAGTATCACGTTTGAAGAATTCTCTGCTTGGGCTGCATTCATCAGATTCACTCTTGCTGACTTGGGGTTGTGCTTGACAATAGCAGTGCTGACAGGTGGAGGAGGCGGAATGCGCCTTGGGTTGGGGCACTTGTTAGCATAATGACCCTTCTGGCCACACTTGTTGCAAACCACTTCTGATAGAGGACGGTAGTGAGGAGCACTTGACTTGGAACCTTGAAACTGATTCTTTGACTGGTTTCTTGGGTTGGTTGGGTGGGAGAAACCACGGCCACCAGAGTTCTTGTTGTTTTAGGGAGCTCGGATCACTGGAGGAGGTGGAAGCCAAAACTTCTTTTGCTTCGCGACCACTTGAGAAGATGAGGAGGAGTGAACAGCGTCTCTGATCCTCTTTTTGGAAGCTTCCATCTTGAGCTGGGCTGCCTCTTGCTTAAGAGCCATATTATAGAATTGATCAAACTCATCAGGCTCGAACAAGGTGAGAGAAAGTTGGAGTTCATCCTTCAGACCACCATGGAACTGATAGATCTTGCTCTTGGCATCTGGGATGTCTTGCTTGGCATAGCGGGCAAGGTTCTGGAACTTGACAATATATTGGTAGACAGTCATTGAGCCTTGCTTCAGGTTGCGGAATTGCTCACGCATACCATCGATGACACTTGTTGGAATGTGGTGAGAGTGAAAGTCCTTGCAGAAGTCTTCCCAGGAGATTTCACGCCCTGCTCTGGAGTCTTTGTACTGCTGCCACCAATCAGCTGCTTCGTCCTTGAGTTGGAAGGCTGGAAACTTCACATAGTCCTTGGGCCTGACGTTACTGCACTCAAAATGCTTCTTGATATCTGTTAACCAGTCTTCAGCATCGAGAGGGTCCACGCAGTAACCGAATGCCTTTGGTTGATTAGCCAAGAACTGGTTGAGCGTAGCAAAATGCTGTTGGTTGAACAAATTGCCTTGGTTCCCATGAGCACCCTGATTTGCTTGATTTGCTTGCATTTGCTGCATCATCTGCATAAGCATCTGGGTGTTCTGATTCGTAGTTTGCATAATTGCTCTCCAGGCCTCAGACGGAGGAGGAGGGGAAGGAGGACGATCAGGAACCTCTTCACCCTCTGGGTTAGCGTTGGGAACCCTTTTGGGAGCCATCCTGAAAGAGATGACCACCATTAGCCATTTGATTGAAAGAAGATATAAGCTGAAACAACGGCTAGAATTGCAACATAGTCTCACAAGAATCATTCGAACAAGAGGAACAAATGAAATTCTCAGCTTAATGATAACAACAATCTTCAGGAGAAGCCACATGGAATACAAAAGGTAAATAAGAAAAAACAACAAGGTGCAGATAGAACAAATACAAGATAGGAGCTTCGTTCGACATATTCGTGCAGAAAGCTTATGGAACGTGTTACGAAATGGTTTTGCAATCCCCGGATTAGCATAGCCAAGGACCCTTTAAGATGCAACTCCTGATCGGACAGCGGCCATAAAACCACTTCACTCAATGTAGAACCCCGAACTCCATAACCTGCATTCGTTGGAAGAATGCCTACGACCTACTAGATGAACCCACCTATTAATTTCCGAAAGTTTCCAGTTATGCAATCAGGTGTTGGGGATACAGGGGAAGCATCGCGCACGCAACTCTAATCCTACATCCAGCTGTATCCATCCTTCAACACATAACCAGTTATTTCCGAAAACCGTCTACCTCGGACCTTCGAAACGCATCTACTATACAAGCTATGGCAATACTCCCGAACTACCTCCCCAGTACTGGGTGATGTCGGGGTTATCTTGCCACTAACCGCATAGGAGAGTTTTCGATGGCGGCCATCTTAAGTATTCTAGAACTACCGTGATATATTTGTGACGACAACACCTCGGAGCTCAACTCCCCGGGACACTGCCACAAACCCTAATGTCAGGAGGCATCGAGAACAATGTTCTCGTCACAAAGACATCGAAACAATCCAAACAATACTCGCGAGATTCCTAAAAAAAACTTGGTGCAATTTTGAGAGTAGAAGAGGCAAGAGTAATCGTCAGGAGTCCTCACCAGAGTGAAAAGAGATGAGGAGCAAAGAAATCCTACTCTCCGATATAAATATAGGACTCAAAACATTTTAAGTGTGTGCCTAGACTCAACCGTCAACGATTCGATCAATCAGTGGGGGCTTCTAGGTCGGAGAAGGCTCTGAATACCAACTTGTAATGCCCAGGATGGGACTATACCTCCTACGTGTCGAGGCATGACTTAAAGGTATAAGCCCATTCTGGAATGATCGCAAGTTCGGTATCTTTGCACATCTCATGTAAAATAGGGATGAAAGGGAAAAAGATAGTTGGCTTACACTCGCCACGTCACACAATTCATTACATAGCAAAACATCATTCAATTAACATCACAACCCGTCTACGGGTGAAGATCCAAATAAAAGATACCAAACATACATAAAACCACAGGTCTGAATCGCCCCTAGTAGAAACCTCTGCTGATCGTCGGGATAGTGCACATAGTAACGGCTACGGTCCTCGTCGTACTCCCAGTACAGCTCGGTGCCGTCACTTGAATAGATCTCCTGAGTACCTGCATCTGGTGTGGTGTAGAATCTGTGAGCCATAGAGGACTCAGCAATCCCGTTCCCGGGTAACACAACTATCCAAGCCTTGGGTGTGGAACAAGGCTGAAGAAAGAATAAGAGGTTGCAGCAGCACTAGCCTAGCTTACCTAAAAGAGAGCGAGAAGAGAAGTGCCTCGGACGATAGATGATCACGAAGTGATCCTAACTAAGCATGTCAAACATAACCCCACCGTGTTCACTTCCCGAACCCCTTTCGGAAAATGACCGTCACGGTACTCACGCTGGTATTGTGTTATGAACATGGTGTCAAGTTTTCTACAACCGGATATTAACAAATTCCCATCTGCCACATAACCGCGGGCACGGCTTTTGAAAGTTCAAAACCCTGCAGGGGTGTTCCAACTTGGCCCATGACAAGCCCACGATCCGCGGAGTCGCAACTCCAAGGTGGGAAGGCCCGAGTATCCTCGAAATCCCGTGCTCAAGATACTCCGACTAAGGTAAGACTAATCCAGCAAATCCTTCCGGCGTGCCGACACCCTGATAGTAGCCGCGCGTATCTAGTCTCAGGCCACGACCGGATGAGCACAGCGTACAGTGACCAAAAACCCAAGTTGCCAAGGGGGTACCACACACGACTCTAGTTTGGACCAACACTCAAATCGAGCACTGGCCCAGGGGGGTTGATTAATTAATCCTCGGGTTAATTACTCCCTCGGCAAGTTTTTAGGTGTTTAGGCAAATAGTACCAATGTTGGGACTTGCTGGAAAAGACTTAGCGCTAAGTGGTTTATCGAGGGGGTCCCATAACCCCAACCGTGTGAGGAATGCATGATCAAGGAACATAACACCGGTTTATACGGTTCCTAGGGCGGCATGAGTGGAACAAATCACCAAGCAAAATGTTTAGCCTTCCACACATTACCAATACATAGATGATTTCATTAAGAGTTAATATAGTGTGATATCCCAACAAGCTTCAACATGAAGCAAGAATCTTCAAATCTTCTCCTGCAACTAGCAATGCTATAAGAGGGGCTGAGTGAAGCTTACTTAGCCAATCAAAGGTTTGCATAGGTAGGGTGGTTAGACAGATTCATGGTTACAATAGGAGGCTGACAGGAAAACATGGGCATCGAGGCAAAAGCTATAGAGCGAGACTTCTAGCAATAGGCAAAGATAGTAATGATATCCAGGTCAGGTCATCTTGCCTGTCGAGTCGTCGATGGGATCGTAAGGGGGCTCCTCGTTCTCAACCTCGGTAGTAACCTCGTTCTCGTACTCGTACTTGGCTTCCGGCTCTACTCAACACAAAACATACGAGGCACGAAATCAACAAGATGCAAAGCGCAAACCACAGGATGCAAGGCTGATGCACTAAGGAAGCACTGCAGATGCACTAAGGATGCACATAAAGTCAACATAGGAAACACATAGATACAGCACAAGGAACATGACAATGTGCATCAAGCAAGATACTTCAAAACATGTTAACAAGAGGATATTATGAATCTACATGCAAAACCACACAAGTTACATATAGGACTTGCTCAAAACGGAGCAACGGGCTAAAAGATACACCCGAAACAATAAACATGCAAAAGCTGAAACTAACAGCCACATAGCAACTTCGGAGCAAGAAATATATACTCTACAACACTCTAACATCATAACAAGGAGCATGGACATAAAGTAGACATATCCTACAGCAAACAATTCCATTGGAGCATCTCCATAGGAGGCATGGATCAATAGCAACAAGCTATAACATTTTGAACATGACAACAAAAACCTGACAGCAGTATTTTATATCAACTTGGGAGCAAGAGTTAAATATGCTACAGCCACCCAAATGAGCATCTGAGGGCATGAATGGATAGCCAACAACATATACAACAAGGAATCATCAATAGTCACCCCAAAACTAGCATGGATTTGCCTAGAACAACAAGCAAACATGGCATCTGGAAATTACAGATTCCAGACTTAGTGAAATTTCACTAAGTGTTAAAACAGCAGTAATATCATGGCATATTTGTGAGCAAGTTTAAGTCACCTCAAAGCATAACATGGCAAGTGGTTTGCACCACAGCGAAGTACACATGATGGGGAGTCCAAAACATATAAGCATGCATCTAGGGGCAACCACATCAATAGCAACGAGCTCCTCAACTAGGCATCTCGTAACAAGTTTAACAACATAACAGCCACAAGCACTTTTGCAAAGGAGATAAACATGGCAAGATGAAATCTATCATGCAAGCTAAAGCAACCAACATGTAGAGCATCTCATGATGAACATGTGGACATATCATTTGCTTCATTTGGATAAACATGCATCAAGTTATCACATCTCAAACATGGCATGAAAACAACTAATAGCAGCAGTTTATAACAAGTAGCACTCTTCCCATGAAGATTAAGACATCTAGATGGACTCAAACATGCATGACACAATGTAACAAAACATAGTACATGTCACCACGATCATTTTGACATATCATATGCTCAAAACGGATAAGCACAGCAAAAGTTATCCTCATCACAAAAATGCATCAGACACTGAAAAACACTAGGGACTTAGAAGAAAACACGAAGTCAACCTACTGGATCGGCGTCAAACGGGTCGGATGCGGTCAACGGGTTCGTAGCGGGTCGCGGGCAGCCGGGTCGGGTCCGCGGATCGGGGCGGATCCACCGGCCCATTAGGGCTCGGCGTCCAAATCGGGCACCGGCCTGGATCGGGCCCTCGATCCCCTTCGAGGGCGGCGGCGCGAAGCTGCCCGGCGAGGTGGCCGGCGGCTGGCCCGATCCCGCCGGTGGGGAGGAGCCCGGCGAGGTGGCCGACGGCGGCCCTGGCGAGAGGGGCCGGCGGCGGCTTGAGGAGGAACGGCGGCGGCTGGAGGACGAAGAGGCGGCGGTGCCCGGCGAAGGAGGAGCGGCGGCAGCGAGGCGCTCCGGCCAGCGGCGGCTGCGAGCGGAAGAAGACGAAGGCGGCGGCTGCTTGGGACTCGGCCCAGATCACGGCGGCGGCGGGCCGGCGCTGGGCCATGCGGGGCCCGCGCGGCGGGGCGGAAGCACTGGCGGCGGACGGTGGAAGCGCGGCGCGGCGACGGTGGAAACACGGTGCGGTGGCGGTGGAAGCACGATGCGGCGACGGTGGAAGCACGGACGGTGGTCGGTGGAAACACTGCGCGGCAGAGGTGGAAACACTAGGGTTTTGGACGGAAAATTGGAGGGGGGTGGACGTTTATATAGGCACAAGGAGCTAGGGTAGTCCAAATGAGGAGAGGATTTCGGCCACACGATCACAATTGAACGGCCTAGATGATGGGAAGGGTTTGAGCTGGGTTGGTGGGCTGTTGGAGCGGTTTCTTGGGCCTCAAAGAGGAGGTACTTTTAGCCCACGAGGATAACTGTTGGAGCACCAAACGAACTCCAAACGCGACAAAACTTAACAGGCGGGTTACACGTACCAAAACAACATCGCACGACAAGTCTCACGCCAAACCGGAAACGTTACACGGCCAAACACAAAAGAAGGACTCGGGGAAGCCACGGGCACGTGTGAGAGCGTCGGAACTCGAAACGGACAACGGGAAGGAACGAGTGGGACCGGATGCAAACGACAACACAATGCAATGCAATGCACATGACAACATGACATGGATGGATGCACACACGCACACGACAAAACGACGAAAACCCGAAAAGACGAAGAACCCGGAATGGAACTGATGAAGCCAAAGTTATATATTGCCAAAAAGGGAAAGTATTACATCCGGGGCATTATAGGGCACGCCGTCTACTTCCTCCTGCCAGCGCACGAAGCAGCCCGGTGGCGAGCGCCGACGTTGCGCCTGGCCACCTCCTGCTTCATTGGAACCTCCTCGACCCCTCTGGACAAAGCCACACGCCACCCTAGTTCCTCTCGCTCGTCGCTCGTCCTCGTCCCCTCCTCTAGCCCCCTCTCTCTCTTAGTCGAGCGCCACCTGAGCGCAGCCATCGTCGCCGTCCACAGCAGCCGCGACAACCAGCATCCCCACGCCCGGCCAGATAGCCCACGAGCTCCGCCTCGAATCCGTGAAGCTCTACGCCAACGCACACAACGCCAAGTGCCCCGATGCCATCCCATCACCGTCGTCTTCATCGCCACGGCCAGCGATCGCCGCTACTCGATTCGCAGCAACAAGGACGCCCCCGAGCTCGTAGACCACCTCATCGTCCTCGCTGTGAGCTCCACTGCGTTTCACCTCTCTCCTTTTGCTTACCCCCTTGCCGTAGCGTCATTCCCCACCGTGACCGAAGCTCACCGTCACCGCCCTTTTCGCCGTTGTGGCCTGAGCTCGAATGGGTCGCGCCCGTGCACCGCACCGTGCTCCTGCTGCTCCCAGGAACCCGTGGAGCACCTCGGCTGCTCACGCCGTGCTCCGAAGCCCCGTCCCTGTGCACGGCCGTACTCCGGTCGCCACTGCGACCTCCGTTCCGGCGAGCTCCGGCGCCCCCCGGCCACCCACCTGCTCGTCTGATTGCGGGAGAGCACGGGCTACGCCCCGGTGGTCTCCGCGCGTCTAACCGCCGCCTGTAGCTCAAGTCTGGCGAGCCTCCGCCGCTATTTTGGTCGCCGCCGGTTGAACTCCGGCGACAGCCGACGTGGCGCGTCATTAGGACTAACCCCCCTAGTTAGCCACCTCACTGCCACTCAGGCTGTGCAAAACTGAACTGAAACCATAAACCAAACCGAACCAAAATTTCGGTTTATAGAGTTTTCGGTTTCAGTTTCAGTTCCCAAATTTTGAAACCATTTGAACTTCGGTTTTTTGGTAAGAAACCGTACTTTTTTTGTTAAATCAAAAAAACCGAAAGTACCTTCAATGTGCAGAAAGTAGCCAAAGCTTTGGGTGGAACACTTCACCCGCCCTTCATTTTATAGCTCTCCACCCACTGCTTCTTGTCTCCGCTCGCCGATGTGGGACTAAAGCACGCTTCCTACTCTCCTACATTCCCACCACGCGGTGCTTGTTTCGGTCTTTGGGCCTCCAATTTTCCAGCCCACACCGGTCTTGTTCAATTCTGTTGGGCGTAGCGTTTGACCTCCTGGCCTATGCGGTTGTTTTGTTCGCTACTGCTACTACATCATCAAACCAAAGCTACGTTGTCTAAAAGAACTAACACTAGGATAGTACTTAGTACTTACTCTCAAAGAAAAAAACACAATGCTAGGACACCACCGGTCATACGTAGTAGGTACATACATATGCCATAGACCTGTCATCTATAAAATCTAATGATCTAATATACATACACTGTTCTCATACATCACAAGAAATATATATATATATACGCAGACCAAATCATGTACAAAAAACTCATGTGTCATTCAAAAATTCGCGTAAACTTTGTTTTTCTTTGTTATTACCAAAACCAAACCGAAGATAAACGGTTATTACCGAAACTGAACCGTGTCTATGTATAAAACCGTTTGACCCGAAGTATAAAAACCGTATAAACCGAACTGAATCAAACCGAAAAACCGAATGCACAGGCTGAACTGCCACTGACAGCGGGCCCCGCCTCCGGTCAAACCCAGTCAGCGTTGGATTTGACCCGTTTTGTCCAGTGAGTCACATACCAGTGGACCCCACACATCAGGTTTGACCTGGACTAGCCACGTTGACCTGCTGACATCATGATGATGTCATGTTGACGCAGTAAAGGATTTTCTGTGTTTAAAATAATTCAGAAATTCCAGAAAATGTTATAAACTTCAGAAAATCATAGAAAATAATCTATAACCTAGAATGAAATAATTTATATATGAAAAATGTTCAGAAAAATATGAGGAATCTGTTTATGGCATTTTCATGCATGTTTGAACAACTTACAGCAACTATATATGACAATTTGAATAAATTGCTTATTAAATGTCTTATGTAGAGTTTGAATTTGAACCTTGGGCTCAAATCAACTTCAATTAAATTGTTGCTAGCTGCATTATCTCAAATCACAGCATATTGCCATGTCACATTCATGCATCATATTGTTGCATTGCATTGATTGTGTTCTTTTCCTGTTTGCCGGTGTTTGTCCCCTCTCAGTAGACGTTTTTCCGACGATGTGATCGTTGACACTGATGAAGACACAATATTATCTTCAGAACTGTCAGGCAAGCGAAACCCCCTTGTTCATTCTGATACAATCCCACTCTCTCACTCTTGCTCTCTTTTACTGCATTAGGACAACAACGATTCAACTGTTACAAGTTGCGGTAGTTGAACCCCTTTCCTTTGCATGACCTTTCATTGCCACAGTAAATAGATGAAACCCACTAGCATGAGTAGGAGTTGTTTGAGCCCTGATGTGCCTGCTCAATCATGCTTGTTTGTCATGCCTGCTATTTCTTAGAGTTGTGTCTGGTTTGATTCATCGGGGATGAATTGGAAAGTTGTGAAGATGTCCTATTGTTGAGAGCTAAGTGTGTGAACACGATTTGGTAAAGGTAGCGGTGAGAGGCCATGTAGGAGTACATGGTGGGTTGTCTCATTGAAACCGTTGAAACCGTCCTCAGGAACTGAGTTCTGTGTTTGTGATCCATGAACAGTTACTACCACACATTGGGCTCCGGTAACTTGATCCCTCTCGGCTTATTAATCGCCTTGATCTCTGTTCAAGAGTTGCAACTAGTTTCTGGTGTTTGTAGGTAGTGTTAGTAGTCTACCAAGTGGCACGCGGTACAGGTGGGCTTGGGACAGACTAGCCACCGTGGCACAGTGTACCAAGCATAGATCCATCTAGCGAGGTGGGCTTGGGAACCCTGTTCACATCGTTCCGGGCCGTGAGCGACACCCTGGCCGGATCGCCTTGCAGATGGAACCTGAATAGGCGATAAACCTGGACTAGAGACTTGCGTGGTTAGTCAGGTCGTGGCAGACTCCCTCGCCAGGCTTCCGCTCGAAGGTTGCCGAGATACACGACGTGTACATGGTGGTAAGTGGCGAGAGCGTGTGTGAAGAAGTACACCCCTGCAGTGTTAACATCATCTATTCGAATAGTCGCATCCGCGGTAAAGGACTTCTGGGTTGCCTGTACAGTTCATAGACAAGTGAAAGTGGATTCTCTAAAATGTGCAAGATAAGCGTGTATGCTATGGATGGCCTTCTTGTAGGGAGACGGGAGCGGATCCATAGTGGTGTATTGATTTGGTGAATATGTGGACTCGTGTGCGCCACCTCAAAAGAGTTACCAGCAGTCGTACTACAGGATAGCCACTGAGTCAAAGCTGGCTTGCTGCGGTTAAACTCCATCATCCCTTTGTTGATACTGATGCATATGTAGCTAGTTCCGATGCAAGTCTTGCTGGGTACATTTGTACTCACGTTTTCTTAATTTATGTTTTGAAGAGAGACTTCAGTCTCACTAGTGGTTCCGCGTGGACTTCGACGTTTAGCTTGTTACCTCAGCTACGATCTTGTGCCCTTGGGAGGGTCCTGTAGATAGTCAGGCTTCTCGGCCTTTTTCATTTGTAGTTGTCGTACTCACACATGTTACGCTTCCGTTGGTTGTATGCTCTGTATGTTGGGTCATGATACCCATGTTTGTAATATCTGGCTCCTCGAAGCCTAATGAATAAATACTTTGATTCATAGAGTTTTGTTGTGATGCCATGTTGTATTTGCACATATCGAGCATATTTTGTGTATGTTATTGAAATGCTTGGTATGTGTGGGATCCGACACCTAGTTGTTTATCCTTGGTAGCCTATCTTATGGGGAAATGCCCCTAGTGCTTCCACTGAGCCTTGGTAGCTTGATACTGCTTCGGAACACATGGATTGACCGACATGTGTCCTTCCTTGCTCCTGTGTCTGTCCCCATTGGGGAAATGTCACGCGGTGTATACCGGAGTCCTGTTAGCTTGCTACAGCCCGGGAACACTCGCTGCTGACCGAAACATGCATAGTTGGGTCTTGTATGCCTGTCCATGCAATTTAGAGCCACTTTTGGTTTATAACTAGTCATGTCGTCCCGAGTTCTCTGTCATATGGATGCTAGAGACACTATCATATACATGAGCCAAAATGCGCAAATAGTCCCGGGCCAGGTAACGTGGCACCATTGTGGATACCGTGCATGAGGCCGCAAAGTGATTGTCACACCGTGATTTTCATGCCACAACACTTAAGCTAATAAAATGTGGTTTGGCAAAAAAAACTTTTGAGTGTTTTTTACTTTGCTTGATTGATTTTCTGTCTGCTGTTTGCTAGTGCTCTAAAAATCAAATAAATCATCCAAATCTTATACTTCATCTCCTTGATCCAAAACCTTTTCCCAATGATCATGCCATGTGTATAGACCAGTATAGTATTTTCTTATAAAAATATTTTGGCCAAATAGTATTTTCAAAATTTAGTTTCCAAAATCCCTGAATTGAGGTTTGTACTGCAACTACCTTATTTAGGGTGTGAAAAACATTTCAAAAAGTATATTTGAAACCTATTAGGTATAGGACTCCCATAAACCACAAAATTATATTTTAAAAAGTTGTTTTTATATTTTATTTAAACTATTTTTCTTTTGGCCAGAAATGGTCTTTAATAGGTTAAAATTATTTAACTGTTTCAAAAAATATTTTTCAAAATTCAGGGGAACTCATAGGACATATATTGTCCATATATGGGAGTTGCAACACATGGTCATGTTCAAAATATTGGGCAAATCCTTCCAAAACCCTTTTTGGATATTTCAAGCTTTTGAAATATTTATAGAGGAAATATTCTCCAAACATTCCAGGGAAATTCTATCATGTCAAATATGACATATTTGATGATCTTACAAAGCCTCATGCCTTGAAGATGAAGAAAACATCATCTAATCCCCTCAAAACCATTTCTGTCCATTTTGAAGTTTGAGCAACTTTACATTCCCAAACTTGTCCAAATGCTCTCAAACTTGGTGCACATGCTAAAAATGGTCTAATTATGCATCTAGACCAAATGGCACAAGTTTTGGAGAAGGATAACTTGATCTAAGTGCCCAAAACCCTTTCTGTCTAGAACCAAATTTGAACAACTCTACATTGCCAGTTTTTTACTTGGGGCCTCAAATTTTGTGGACATGCTCATAACCTCAAATGATGAAACTACACCAAGTGGTGCATCAAGGAGAGATGATTTGCTTAACTTACTCTTGGAAAATCCATTTCTGTTGATTTATAGGGTTTACAAAAGTTGCATTGGCAACTTTGCCCAAATGAGCTCAAAATTGGTGGAAGGGCCTAAATGTATGTGCCATTTCATCCTGTTAAGTCTCATGTCATTTGGAATCCATTTTCTTGCCCAAAACATCATCAAACACCTTCTGGCTCTTTGCCAAAATCACCTTCTGATCCACTTCCACCACTCCCCCTTGCCTCAAGTTTTTACCACAACTGCTCCTAGTCACCCTCTACCTCCAGGAACTCCTTCCCCTCCTCAGATCAATGATTGATGTGTGAAAACCCTCATTTTACCTCCCTGGACAGCCCCTCTCTCCCTCTTCTTCTGCCTCTCTCCTCTCCTACTGGCTCCCCAGAGCATCCAAGACCACCTCCCTATATTTTACTACTCCCTCTACCTCCTAGACACTAGTAGCCACATGATGGACGCCAGATGCATGCCATGGCATGCAAAGGTCGCGCTCTAGAGCGCGCTACAGTGCTCTGGCACACTGTAGCCGCCCCCCATCTCGATGCCCCGACCACCTCGGCTGTCCCTCGCACGCCAGCAGAACCACCTCGACGTCCGGGACACGCCTAGCTGGTCGCCCCCTCATCCTTCTCCCTCCTACTACTGCACTCGCACGCGCGGCGGACGCCCGCAAGCTCCAGTGGCTGGCTTCACACGTGCGGCCCCTCTGGCACCTCCCCGCTCCTTCTCTCCCTTCCCCTGGGCGTAGACCACCCCTACAAATGCCCCAGACACACTGTGTCGAGCTCGCATGACTCGTGGCGACGACAACGAGCTCGCCGGCGCACGAGACCTCGGTGGACCGTCGCCCGCCTATTTATAGGCCACCCCCGAGCCCATCGCGGCTCCTTTGCTCTCTATCCTTCCCAGAGACCCCTCTGGACCAACCCACACCTCTCCCCGCGCCCATAGTGCACCTCCATGGCCGGAGCCGAGCCGTCGGGCTTTGCTCAAATTCGTGCCAACCCGAGCCCCATCTCTCCACCTCTCCACTCCAGAGCACCACCAGAACCACCGCCAACACTCCCCGCATTCCACTTCATCCTCCCCACGCCTGTGTCGCCGTGCCCAACACCGCCGATGCCATCCTCCACCATAGCCGATGGGGCGCTCGCATCTGGCCGTCCCCGTAGTCGTGGCGCACCTCGGCGGGTGTGGCACGCTCTCCTAAACACGCCGCTATGCTGAGCGTCGACGGAGGTGGCCGGTGCCGCCGGGGAGAGGACCGACGCCGCTCGGCCGTGCCTCCTCTGTTTCCCGTCGCGCCGCGCGGGAGGTTGAAGGCGACATGCCGCTGGGGCCCGCGCGTCAGCGACCCAGTGGGCGGGCTCCTCCGTTTAAGTGGAGACGGCTCTGGCTTTGACCGCCTCCCCTGCGTGAAGACACCTTTCCTGGAAAGACGCCTTCGACGTGGCCTCGTCCTCTGCGCGCGGCTGTGCAGCTGGGCCGGCCCAGTGCGCTGCGGCACAATACTGCGCCCTGTGCGCATTAAAGGGTAAAACCCCCCTCCCCTTTTCCTTTTTCTTTTTTCTGTAAACTTCAAAAATCCATAAATAAATCAAATGGATTCCAAATTTGATGATTCAATTTTCTAGGAGTTTCTAAAATCATGATCTACATGTTGGTGCAACATGCACATTTTTCCATAGACCTTTCCTTCACAAATATTATCAAAATGTCATTTTTCTATTTCTGTGATAAACTTTAGAAAATCACAGAAAGCTCAAATTTGATCCAAATGCAATGGTTCAAATTCCTAGAT
Organism: Secale cereale; assembly: GCA_902687465.1. NCBI lineage: Eukaryota > Viridiplantae > Streptophyta > Magnoliopsida > Poales > Poaceae > Secale > Secale cereale. The sequence goes on along the minus strand of LR738711.1, from coordinate 559,750,966 downwards.
ACTTGTAATATCAAACTTAGTTTTGGAACATTTTTCCTAATACTTTATGCACCGCACAAAATAATGAGCCATTTCTTCATATTTGTCAACTTTGCAAAATCCTAGGAAATTCATTTTGAACTCCAAATCCAGTGAAACCAACTCCTAGATGCTTCTAAAATCATGGTTTGTCAAATGGGTACCCTTGCTCATTTTTCAAAAATATATTTCTGTACACTTCTTGCAAATCTATAAACCTCTTGATTCCATCATATTGAAATATTCCAAACTATCCATTGATCCAATACCTATGAAACCAACTTGGTCATTTTTCATATGACCAGAGGTATCCTAGAAAAGTCCAACTCCTATTTTTAGAGCACTTTTATTTTTGCCTTCTCGTGCTTCTTATTATGATTGTTTCCATCGTTAGTTGACGAAATAAACGGAGTACTTGGAGATGGACCAGAAGGTTTCAAGACTCAGAAGGACAAGGCAAGCAGCCCTTTGACCATCATACCCCTTTGTTCCTCGGAACCCTTTTATTTCCGAAAGCATGTTGATAAAGAGTGACGGTGGCAAACTTGTTGAGAGCCACCACATGATTCATGCCCTACTCATGATCTTTACCATGTGCTTAGATGCAATGACAAAAGATTAGTTGTGATGCATAGTGATGCATATGTGCCATGAATCCTTCGTGGTTGCATTCAATTTGAAAACCCCATCGGGTGCCCCTTATGCCCGAGGGTGATGTTGAGTTAGGTCATCACTTGAGGAAGAAGTGGTGTGCCAAGAAAGATCTCGTGTGTGGGTAAATTGATGGATTAGATTTATGTGTGATTACCGTCCCAACCAAACATGTGCAACCACTCTACCCCTTATGGGATGGGGCATTATTGATTACTTAGGCTGATACTAGCATGGTGCCCACATCACTAGTGACGGGGGAGACTTGAGGTCACTCCCGGGACGGGGTCGTGCTTGGATAAGCGACCATGACTATTTTTACAGGGCACCGGACACACCGTTGGTCCCTTCGTGTATGCGTGACATTATAAAAAAGGGCAAGTCCCATGATCTATTGTTTGTACACGAGGGCCGTGCACCAACGAGTGGACCCTATGTTAGTGTCGTCGAGCGAAAGGTAATGACCGGGTGCTTCCCCCAAGTACTTGAGGTACTGCGGGATCATGGGTGACACAGAAAGCTTCCCGGATCTTGTGGGTAAAGTCCGCAACCTCTGAGTGTAAAACTATTCAAATAGCCGTGTCCACGGTCATGGACAGTTGGGAGGTGCTACTTAAACTATGTCCAGAATTTTACAATCTCGGTGAAAGTGTGTGTGTGAGTTGAGTCAAGGTGGTGACTTGACTCGTTGATTATGAATTGAACTCTTTTTATGATGATATCTGTAACCTGTCTTCAAGGTTACCCAAGTACATTGATGCATGTTTCACAAATGGTAGAGCATCTTATCTAGCTTGTAGCTAGGCTGCTTATTGTTGTACAACTTGCATTGTTACCTTGAACCAAATCATGGGTTGCTTGCGAGTACATTCAAAGTACTAATTGGCTTGCCACTGGTTATTTTATTGGCTAGGCATGAGAGAACAAGATTTGTTGAAGAACTCTTGGTGACGAACATGCGAGCTAGGACGCTTCCTAGTTAGAATGCATGTAGGGTTAAGGCAGATGGATTGGGTCCAAGTTGTTACTGAAGATTTCCGCTGCAATACTATACTCAAGGCCTGACCTTAATGGTCCTATTTGTGTAATACGGTATGTATGGATGTAAGACTCTTGTTATTCAGCTTCTGTGTGTTCAGTGAGCATTGATCTCTGGGATCACCGTACACGTGCATTCGATGATCACGACTTATGAGTCGGGATCCCCACAGAGCTGGTACCAGAGCCATCCTGACTGTAGGAAGCCTTAGTTAGCATGGTCTTTAGTTAGGGTAAAACTATTTCCAAAACTATTACTAGTTTTCAAAACTATCTATACTTCTCTTCCCTTCTTAGTTTTTCGAAAATTAGGCTATACATTCCTTATTGATCTCTTCCCCTTCAAAACTTTTGGTCGTTAGAACCCTTATGCCCCTGACCACTAGATTTTTTGTGATCCTCGTGGATAATCTAGAAGGATGATACCTTGCCAAATACTCACCCACCTCTTCTGAACACAAGATTAGCGACACCACGACAAGACGATACCAACAGAAAATACTTCCTCGAGGAATGAGGACATGAAGACCTAGAAGATGGTGACACCCTCGACACTGCCCCAAGATGGTGCAACCTTGGCCTACGATGACCAGGGTATAGGTTATGCAAGATCATGATATACATTGCTAATAGAGTAACCTTGTCGCTACCTTTGTTGTGTCGGCAACCACCGGTGGATGAGAACCTCGCCATTTGGTCCGCCTCACTATAGTGAGCAGGAAAACGGTTCTCTTCGTCCCCCGTTCTTGGTGTCGATGTTGTCATCAACTAACCGACATGTTAAACCTCTACTATGTCTTGTTAATATCATTGCATAAAGGATTGCCTACCTGGTACCCTCGATGCCCCAGAAGGCACAAGGGATCGTCATGATTAAAGAGACAAGAGAAGACCAAGTCAACGCCAGCTACAAGGAGACGCCTTCACCACATCACCTCATCAGGCAATAAGTTGTTGAAGATTCTTCAAGCTCAACCCGGATCATTTATCAAACAGCTACCAGGGACATAGCAACACCTGAGGAAATCTCAGAAGACTCCATGAGGCACAAGTCACGACTGCTGAGTCAGAGAACCCCTAGGGTAGGATGAGTGTGTACCCCCTATGCGCAGTCGAGTCCGTATGATGGTTCGAATAGAACCATGATTGTGTGTTGCTTGATTTTATTTGTTTGTGTTTTGATATAAGTCGTACTCTTGCCCTAGGCAACAAGTACATGGCTATATCATCTTCCTTGCCTTGTTTCCTTTGTTTCGCCCTTTTTGCGCCTGTTTGTTTGCACTTGCACTATTGAACTCCCTTTAGGCATTCTCCCCCTCTATGCTATTTCCCCCCTCTCTTCTATCTCCTCAACTGAAGACCCGCAAGACAAGAAGTACCCAGGATTCCAACTTTGCAACCAACTAACAATGAAGACTTCTGCTACAACCTCCACGACCAAGTGCAACCCCGTGAAGTTATGTTTACACATCCAGACTAAAAACCCATTCCTAGACCCTTTGAGACTTCACGAGATACTCCAGCACGAATCCTTAACCATGTGCCTAACCCATAGAATTACAAGAGAACCAGTTAAGCCTCTATAACCTTGCACAACACTGGGTTCGTAAAGGAACTAGTGGACACAGTGAGTGAGCACATTTTTCATCCTAATATAGCACAAGAACTGACGATGCCATAGATAGACCAATTTGAGGATATAGGACAGACGATATGGTGACTTTCTATTAGTAACTTCGAGGAATTATCTGAGGCCTTGATGGATTGTGAGGTTTTCATGTTGGTGGGATCATGATTAATAGAGTAGCGTAACTATCACCACCCTGGAGTAACTTGGATTTGCAGGGCAATTGTGATTGCAAGATGAAATTCTTGGAAGTATAAGGTTTTGACTTCATCGGAGGATATTGATTGGAGATAGTTGAACTTTTGAGAATTACTTGGGGGAAAATGTAGGTAATTCTGGTTGGGTATAGATGCTAAGTATGTCTACATGGTTCGGAGTAAACTGGATTTAGACTATTGATATTGATCATGATACCATGTTTCTCGGTGAATGGTAAACTAGGAGATTGGATTATTTGTCGGAGTTGATTTAGGGATCTATATAATCATGACCTTGGAGTTTGCTTGACCGTGATGGTGGTAATTTGGTGAACTTACTATAATAATGCACAACCCATCCAAGTATTTGGGTATTATAGGGACTTGAGATCTTGAGGAACACCGTAGACATCGGATTTGTAGAATTGTTGGATTATGTGGTGATTGATTGAAGTTACCGGGCAGTCGGAGTTGATCTATAGGAAGGAAACGAGATCTTGGTGTAATGCCCAGGATGGGATTATACCTCTTACGTGTCGAGGCACGACTTAAAGGTGTAAGCCCATTCTAGAATGATCTCAAGTTTGGTATCTTTGCACGACTCATGTAAAAATAGGGATGAAATTGCAAAAGGATAGTTAGCTTACACTCGCCACGTCTCACAATACATTACATAAGCAAAACATTATTCAAAACATCACAACTCTACTACGGGCGAAGAACCAAAAGAAAGATACCAAAAACATAAAGCCACAGGTCTGAATCGCCCCTAGTAGAAACCACTACTGATCGTCGAAAATGTCACAAGCATACGGCCACGCTCTTCATCGAACTCCCAGAAGTTCTGACCCATCTCCTGCGTCAATCTCGGCTGAACCTGCATCTGGTGTTGTAGTATCTGTGAGCCACGAGGACTCAGCAATCCCATAACCATGGGTAACAAGACTAGCAAAGCTTTATGGGTAGGAAGAGGTAAAGTGGTGAGGTTGCAGCAGCGGCTAAGCATAATATGGTGGCTAACTTACGAGTACAAGAATAAGATGAGCATCTACGCAAACGGTCGCAAACTAGTAGTGCTCGCTAAAGATCCTGAACTACCTTCGAGTCAAACATAACCCCATCGTGTTCTCTTCTCAAAGTGAAAAGAGACAGTCACGGTTACTCACACAGTTGTGTGTTTTACTTCAGATCCTCTGTCAAGTTTTCCACAACCGGACATTAACAAATTCCAATCTGCCACATAACCGCGGGCACGGCTTTCGAAAGATCATAACCCTGCAAGGGTGTCCCAACTTAGCCCATCACAAGCTCTCACGATCAGCTGAAGTGATAAATATAATATCATCACCCCAATTCTTAGGGAAATCCGATCAGGCTCGGTATCCCGGTGCACAAGACATTTCGACAATGGTAAAACAAGTCCAGCAAGACCTCCCGGCGTGCCGACACCCAGATAGTAGCCGCGCGTATCTCATCTCAGGCCACAACCGGATGGGAGAAGCTACGAGTAAAACCAGCCCTCGGGTTTCCCCAAGGTGGCCCCGCAGCACCCCCGTTTGGGACCAACACCATCAGCACTGGCCCCCCCTGCTATGTAGAAAAGAATCTCCAAGGAGCGTCCCCCTGATGCAAATTAATTAATTAAGTTGTTATTATGAGGCAAATTAAAACCAATGTTGGGCCTTGCTGGAGGAGTTTTATTCAAAGACGAAGTGTCAAGGGGTCCCCATATACCCAACCGTGTAAGGAACGCAAAATCAAGGAACATAATGTCGGTTTATCGGCGCCTAAGGTGGCATGAGTGGAACAAAACACCGAAAAAAAGGCCAAGCCTTCCACCCATGCCCAGTATATAGGTGTGTTAAATAATAATAATAGATATTTTGATATTGCAACAACAAGTTCCCTCCTGGAACGATCTTCATCTTCACCTGCAACTAACAACGCTATAAGAGGGGCTGAGCAAGCGGGTAACATAGCCAAACAGTGGTTTTGCTAGGAAGGTGTCAAAAGGTTAGAGATTTCATGGCAACAAGGAGAGGTTGACATAAAAGATGGGTAGCGCGACATGTAACGATAGCATCGAGACGACTAAGCATGGCAATGGTAGTAAAGGTATCCAAGGGTATGATCATCTTGCCTGGGATTCCGCAAGGGAGAAGAACGGGTCCATGCAGTAGTCGAACAATCCTCACAACTCCGGAACGAACCCGTAGCTAACGAGGGAAGCAAGCCGGAAAGAAACAAGCAACCCGGTAAACACGCAAGCATAAACATGGCATACGATGCACATCCAAGTATGATGCAAGACAGTTCTATATAGGATGCACCACAAGTCTATACAGGAAGCAAAACATGGCAAGGTAGGAAGCACAGGAGAACAACACAAGTCTATATATGATGCAATACATGGCAAGGTATGATGCATGACAAGTCTATACAGGAAGCAATACATGGCAAGGTAGGAAGCACAGAAAACAACACAAGTCTATATGATGCAATACATGGCAAGGTATGATGCATGACAAGTCTATACAGGAAGCAATGCATGTCAAGGTAGGAAGCACAGAAAAACAACACAAGCAACATGACAATATGCTCAACCAAGTAGGATGCAAGACAAGCCTACATATGATGCACAACAAGTCTATATATGATGCAATACATGGCAAGGTAGGAAGCACACAAGAACAACACAAGTCTACATATGATGCAATACATGGCAACAAGTTTAAATGAGGCCGGAAACTACAACAACAATTCGGGAAATCCCCATATGCATGTTTAGCATTTTTAAGCAAACAACAATTCACACATTTAATGTTGTTAACATGAAGCGGATGACATGATCAAGTTTTATGCAATTTTATAAGAAAAGTTGACATGAAGATGATAAGGAGTATTTGTCGCCACGACGGAAAGAAAAGAGGGTCGTGGCGGCGAAAACGGATACGATGCCACGACAACGTTCCGATGATCCGACACTCGTCGAGATGCCGGTGCAAAAGCAAGGTAGCGTGAGCGAGTCGAACAAGATGAAAGGTGGGGTGATCCCGTCACCGGGTTCGCACGGGTCGCCACCAAGGCAAACGAGGGCACAACAGACACGATGCAAACATCCGATTCATCTCATACAACACATGCAGTCCACGGGTCATCGTCTCGGGGTTATACCTTCGGAACGTTCCTTTCGGGGCGGTTCGAGGTCGTAGGGGAAGTAGTGGTACTCGCGGGTCGTGGTACACGTTCGTAGAGGGAAGTAGTCGTTCCGTTCGTAGTCGTACACGGGGAGTCGGGGTCGTCGTTGACATAAAGGTACTCGTTCCGTTTCGGAGAGGTACTTGACGAATCCATCGTTTCCGGGGCGACGGTAGTCGTACACGTTGGCGTTTTCGTTCACGGTTCTTCGGCGACGGTAGTGGTACTTGACGTGTCGTCGTGTAGGCGTTCTAGTTTCGAAGATGTACATGTCGTCGGGCGTAGTTGAACTTGGCGCATCGTCTTGTGAATTCGTTCGGGCGTCGGTCTTGCCGGCGGGGTACTTGTCGAGTCGTCGTTGACGTAGGGGTACACGAGCCGTAGATGTACACGGTGAGGAACTTGACGCCTCCGAGGTCCTTGGCGAAACAACAAGAGCAACAAAGGGATGGTGGTCTTGGTCACGGCCACGGTGAGGGCAGGCGAAGCTCGCCGGGCAGTGAGGAGGCAGGGGCAGCAGCGAGGAGGCACTGTCACGGGGACATGGAGGCGCTCGGAGCGGCGCTTGAGGGACGGCGCGAGGTGGCAGAGGCACAACGCTGGAGGTTGTTGCAGACCACGAGCAGCGGCACAGGCTCCGGCGGAACTGCTCGCTGGCGGCGGCCGGAATAAGAGGCGGGGCCTCGCGCGATGGAGGCGGAGGACGGCGGGGTCACGAGGCGACGATGCAAGGCAGCGGCCTGCAACGGCGTGCCGAACGGGGGGGAGGAGGCACTAACGAGGCCGGGGCGGGCCGGCTGCTTCTGGTCGTCGGGAGGGGCGGAGCAGGCTGGCGGGCATGGCCGCGGGGTCCTGGAGCCGGTGGCGCTGGCTCCGGCGAGCTAGGCGCTCGGCACGATGGCGGTGCGCAGAGACGAGGCAAGGAGGAGGTCAGGGAAGGGGAAATCGTCAGGTGGCGGCGCGGCTTGAGGGGTGAGGCGATGCGCGATGCGGTCGGGCGGCGCGCACAGGAAGGGAGAGGGAGCGAGGTGCTGGAGCGATGGGGGTCGGGTGCGGGGTGACGGCGCTAGCCACGGGGAACGAGGGAGAGGGAGAGGATCGAGCGAGAGATGAGAGATGGGGTTCGGGCTGAGTGGCGGCTAGGGTTAGGATGCTGGCGGCTGGGCCTCGGGCCGGCTTAGGTTAGAGTGGCTGGGGCCAGTGGGCCTTGAGCTAGATGGCCTAGGGGAGCAGGCCGGCTTGGCTGCTGGTGGGCCGGAACGGCTGGAGGAGCAAGGAGGGAGGCCCAAAGGAGCGCAATGAGGCCCTCTCCCCTAAAAAAAACAAATGCAGTCTCACAACCCGATGATGCAAAGGAAAAAGGACAGGGAGTTATATGAAGAATAAGAAGGAAGTTAAAATATACTTGAACTCCTAGATTTATGCACAATTTTAATAAACTAGTTTGGACATTTCTAAGGATATAAAAATAATTCAAGTTTGAATTGGATTCAAACTTGGGCCATTTTTGAACCCAACCAAAACAAGTCCAAAGGAACTAAAAATTGGCAAGGATGTTGAAGGCATGGTTGAGAATTGATAGGAAAAGAATGAACATTAAATTGGTGCAGGAAATAGAATGCCACAATTTAAATGGACTAACGAAGAAGGAGAAGAAGATGATCAAGCAAGGTTGTGGGAGTCAAAACTCGGAGTGAAACAGACATGGGGAAAATTATGCAAGTGTGTGATGGTTGCTTCCAACAATGGAATATTTTTATAATAGCTCCATAAATATTAGGAGGATATATATATGTTATAAAGAGAAGTCATCCTTCCCTCGATTTAAATGGACCAAAGGTCCACATGACTTATTTGGTGGAGTTGCAAAATTAAAGTCATGATGGCATGATGACATGATGCAATACAAAATAAATAACACAAGCACAAATGAAACACACAGGAGAACCCGGAACATCTGGAATCTTCTGGGACATCGGTCTTCGGGCGTCACAACTCTCCCACACTAACAGAGGATCTCGACCCGAGATCCTGGAGATGCCACCGGATGAAACGGAAAAAAGGAAGAGGTAAAACAAAGTTGCTTCTTCGACAAACGAGTGAAACCATGAACCTGAGAGGTTGAACAATCTTGAAAGAAAGAATAGAATGGAGATGAACGAAGATGAAACACTCCGTTAGAAAAGAGGAACAAGGAGCATTATGAGAACCTTATAGGTTGAAAGACATGAATTAAGAGCTTACGAACCAAAAGAATATGAAACTGCAACTGTATAGCCAAGGAAAAAGAATGACAGAATTCGGGCAGCACTCCGTCTAAAAATGGAAGGAATTAACATGAACTTGAGGAGATGGAATGATACTTGATGAAATCAACAACACATTGTCTCCGAAACAATTAAAAGAATGACACAAGGGGTAAGAAAGATTTCAGGCAGCACTCCGGTTGAAAATAGAGGAAAAGCTAGATAGATGACGAACTTGAATGGAGGACACGACACTCCGGTTAAATAGACAAGAAAGGGAAGAATATGATCTTGATAAAAACGAGAAGATGGTCAAAGAAAGCAATATCACAATGCCTCCGGAATGAAAGAATAGAATATAGATCCATGAAAGAAATGAACGGAGAAAAATATGACAACTTCTCTCAAAATTGAATTTGAAAGAGCATCCTTACAACGATGGATTGAATAGAGTTGTTGGAAAATGAACAACGAAAAGAATAAGCTCGTTGTGGGCTTATGGAAAACATCTCAAAATTATTAGGTGACAATCGGCCACTTACGAAAACATTTGATTGGATTGAGATCAATAAAGAGACGATAAACTTATTTCACCGGAATGGTAAATGAAGAACTTGGGTCATTTATAAGCACCGCGATAGCAACAATCTTTAGGGAAAGCTTTTAGGTGAAATACAACCCAAGATTACTCCAACAAATAAATTGAAGGGTTGAAAGATTTCATGAACGAAGAATAAGATGGTTTTAAATATCTCATTCTTGATAACTCATGAATCATAAAACATGAAGGAAAAATTGACAAGAATGACATAACACCATCTCAAAGATAAGGGAGAAAGAATTGCACTTCGGAATGCAAGAAGAAGAATATTTGAGCTCCTCCAACAAGAATCTTGATGAAGACTTCGTGGATGAATTAAATCATGATGGACCACCGTGAAGAACTCTGGTAATGAAAGCATGAGAAGTGAAAGATGAAAGAATAAGATTCAAGGCCTGCGATGAATTAGATGGAGGTTTGAAATGATATAATTGAAATAACTTGGAGCTCCGGAAAACAAGATGAAGAATTTAGAACTGACAATATGATATGAAGAAAAAGCTCCGGAAAAAAAAGATTAAACACTTCGGGGAAAAGAATAAGATTTATTGTATGCTTATCCTTCATCAAATTAAATTGATGACCAGCAACGGATTTGTCCTACTACTTATTCTTCTTGAAAAGGATTAGAGAGATATGTAGCCAAACTTGAGAATAATCTTGAACGACTCACCGGTAGGATTATGAAAAGAACAAATGAATTGATACAATAACAACGAAAGAGTAATCTTGAATGAACCACCGTAAAAATTGAAACTGGTGATGAAAAGAATAATCCACCGGGAAGAATAAGCACTTGAGGAAATTTAGATACAAGAGAACGAAGAGATCGCGGACTGATTAAAGAATACTTGAACAAAGCACCGGAAGAATATGGAGACGAATGAAGAGGCATCAATAAAGAATAGTTGGAGGACAAAGTTGAAAACTGAGAACGAAGAAATATTCCGAAATGATGGCCTTCGGAGGACACAAAGAAAAGAATTCATGAAATGCTTCGAATAGGTATGAAAATAATTCCTCACAATCGAAACAATAATGAGGATGGCATGAAGCTAGAACCACGAATCTTGGAAGAACGGATAAGGATTCAAGAGGAACTCGTCTTCGGGTTTTCCAAAATCTGAGAAGACGATGGGATACACCACCATGAATTGTGTAGGCACTCCGTAATGAAGAATTAAAAGGTTGAACCAATGATGGAAAAGAATTTGAAAGCGGTCGTGGAGAAGGACTGTGACTGCTGGGATTCATACTTACGTCACACTTTGAAAAGAATTTTAGAATAACTCCGGAAAATAGAAGAGTCAGGTAAGATCCTGGAAAAAGACCTATGGGTTAGGGCCCACTCAAAGAAATCACCGTTGAAAAAGATTGCTTAAGAGATATTGCACCGGTTGAATTAAATGGCTTGAATAAGATGACAATCCTCAAAAAAAAAACTTGAACGGATTAAGAATGGAAACGCGAATCTCCTGAGATACCTTGTACACCCCGGATTTGAATAGGAGAGAGTTGAATAACCAGGAGAGACTTTGGATAAGAAATTTCAACATGGGAAAACATGTGAAACAAAAGGAATAGATTTGATCAATACAGAAGCTTGGATTTAGTGCATCGGAGAAGAATATTGGAATTAAGAATGATGAACTTGAAACTCTTGAGCATTTTCACGATAAATCACAGGATAAGAACATTGAAGGAAATGAATGAAGAAATATCACATGAATAAAATGGATACTTGATTAAGAATTCTTGCTCCGAGAAGAAGAAGGGTGGGAGGGTGGGGAAAACAAAGACAACTTGGGATGAATGAAACAGACAAATCGTCAGATTTCTCAACGGCGTCCATATGGAATAACTTGAAGAGAAGGCACACCGGTTGAAAAGGATTAACTTAAAATCTCGATGGTCAAGAAGAATTAGTACTCCCATAGAAATATGAGAACACCGATTAGGAAGGTATGGAATCAACACTTGACATCGAAGCAACTCGAATACCAGAATCAAAATGAAAACAACGGATAGATATGTTGCAACATAACTTCACAATATCGTCCGAACAGAGAATTGAACGAATGAATTCCATAGCTTACTAGTACAACATTTATCGAGAAGCCACTTGGGAGAACAAAAGGTAAATAAAAAGCAACAAGGAGCAGATAGAACAAATACAAGATAGAAGTTTCATTCGACATATTCGTGTTGAAAGCTTATGGAACGTGTCACAAAAGGGTTTTGCAATCCCCGGATCAGCATAGCCAAGGACCCTTTAAGATGCAACTCCCGATCGGAACAACGCCCATAAAACCACTTCACTCAATGTAGAACCCCGAACTCCATATCATGCATTCGTTGGAAGAATGCCTACGAACTACTAGATGAACCCACCTATTAATTTCCGAAAGTTTCCAGTTATGCAATCAGGTGTTGGGGATACAGGGGAAGCATCGCGCACTCAACTCTAATCCTACATCCAGCTGTATCCATCCTTCAACACATAACCATTTATTTCCGTAAACCGTTTACCTCGGACCTTCGAAACGCATCTGCTATAAAAGCTATGGCAATACTCCCGAACAACCTCCCCAGTACTGGGTGATGTCGGGGTTATCTTGCCACTATCCGCATAAGAGAGTTTTCGATGTCGGCTGTCTTAAGTATTCTAGAACTGCTGCGATATATTTGTGAAGACAACACCTCGGAGCTCAACTCCCCGGGACACTGACACAACCCCTAACTGACAGGAGGCATCGAGAACAATGTTCTCGTCACAAAGACATCGAAACAATCCAAACAATACTCGCGTGATGCTAAAAAAAATTGGTGAATTTTTGAGAGTAGAAGAGACAAGAGTAATCGTTAGGAGTCCTCACCAGAGTGAAAAGGTATGAGGAGCAAAAAGAAATCCTACTCAACGATATATATATATATATATATATATATATATATATATATGACTCAAAACATTTTCAAGTGTGTGCCTAGACTCAACCGTCAACGATTCGATCAATCAGTGGGGGCTTCTAGGTCGGAGAAGGCTCTGATTACCAACTTGTAATGCCCAGGATGGGATTATACCTCCTACATGTCGAGGCACGACTTAAAGGTATAAGCCCATTCTAGAATGATCTCAAGTTTGGTATATTTGCACGACTCATGTAAAAATAGGGATGAAATTGCAAAAGGATAGTTGGCTTACACTCGCCACGTCACACGATACATTACATAAGCAAAACATCATTCAAAACATCACAACCTGACTACGGGCGAAGAACCAAAATAAAGATACCAAAAACATAAAGCCACAGGTCTGAATCACCCCTAGTAGAAACCACTACTGATCGTCGAAAACGTCACAAGCATACGGCCATGCTCTTCATGGAACTCCCAGAAGTTCTGACCCATCTCCTGCGTCAATCTCGGCTGAACCTGCATCTGGTGTTGTAGTATCTGTGAGCCACGAGGACTCAGCAATCCCATAACCATGGGTAACAAGACTAGTAAAGCTTTATGGGTAGGAAGAGGTAAAGTGGTGAGGTTTTAGCAGCGGCTAAGCATAATATGGTGGCTAACTTATGAGTACAAGAATAAGATGAGCATCTACGCAAACGGTCGCAAACTAGTAGTGATCGCTAAAGATCCTGAACTACCTTCGAGTCAAACATAACCCCATCGTGTTCTCTTCTCAAAGTGAAAAGAGACAGTCACGGTTACTCAAACAGTTGTGTGTTTTACTTCGGATCCTCTGTCAAGTTTTCTACAACCGGACATTAACAAATTCCAATATGCCACATAACCGCGGGCACGGCTTTCGAAAGATCATAACCCTGCAGGGGTGTCCCAACTTAGCCCATCACAAGCTCTCACGATCAGCTGAAGTGATAAATATAATATCATCACCCCTTATCTTAGGGAAATCCGATCAGGCTCGGTATCCCGGTGCACAAGACATTTCGACAATGGTAAAACAAGTCCAGCAAGACCTCCCGGCGTGCCGACACCCTGATAGTAGCCGCGCATATCTCATCTCAGGCCACAACCGGATGGGAGAAGCTACAAGTAAAACCAGCCCTCGGGTTTCCCCAAGGTGGCCCCGCAGCACCCCCATTTGGGACCAACACCATCAGCACTGGCCCCCCTGCTATGTAAAAAAGAATCTCCAAGGTGCGTCCCCCTTATGCAAATTAATTAATTAGGTTGTTATTATGAGGCAAATTAAAACCTATGTTGGGCCTTGCTGGAGGAGTTTTATTCAAAGACGAAGTGTCAAGGGGTCCCCATATACCCAACCGTGTAAGGAACGCAAAATCAAGGAACATAATGCCTGTTTATTGGCGCGTAAGGTGGCATGAGTGGAACAAAACACCGAGCAAAAGGCCAAGCCTTCCACCCATGCCCAGTATATAGGTGTGTTAAATAATAATAATAGATATTGTGATATTCCAACAAGAAGTTCCCTCCTGGAACGATCTTCATCTTCGCCTGCAAGGCTGCAACTAACAACGCTATAAGAGGGGCTGAGCAAGCGGGTAACATAGCCAAACAGTGGTTTTGCTAGGAAGGTGTCAAAAGGTTAGAGGTTTCATGGCAACAAGGAGAGGTTGACCTAAAATATGGGTAGCGCGACATGTAATGATAGCATCGAGACGACTAAGCATGGCAATGGTAGTAAAGGTATCCAACGGTATGATCATCTAGCCTGGGATTCCGCAAGGGAGAAGAACGGGTCCATGAAGTAGTTGAACAATCCTCACAACTCCAGAACGAACCAGAAGCTAACGAGGGAAGCAACCCGGAAAGAAACAAGCAACCCGGTAAACACGCAAGCATAAACATGGCATACGATGCACATCCAAGTATGATGCAAGACAGTTCTATATAGGATGCACCACAAGTCTATACAGGAAGCAAAACATGGCAAGGTAGGAAGCACAGGAGAACAACACAAGTCTATATATGATGCAATACATGGCAAGGTATGATGCATGACAAGTCTATACAGGAAGCAATACATGGCAAGGTAGGAAGCACAGAAAAACAACACAAGTCTATATGATGCAATACATGGCAAGGTATGATGCATGACAAGTCGATACAGGAAGCAATACATGGCAAGGTTGGAAGCACAGAAAAACAACACAAGCAACATGACAATATGCTCAACCAAGTAGGATGCAAGACAAGTCTACATATGATGCACAGCAAGTCTATATATGATGCAATACATGGCAAGGAAGGAAGCACACAAGAACAACACAAGTCTACATATGATGCAATACATGGCAACAAGTTTAAATGAGGCTGGAAACTACAACAACAATTCGGGAAATCCCCATATGCATGTTTAGCAATTTTAAGCAAACAACAATTCACACATTTAATGTTGTTAACATGATGCGGTTGACATGATCTAGTTTTATACAATTTTATAAGAAAAGTTGACATGAAGATGATAAGGAGTATTTGTCGTCAGGACGGAAAGAAAAGAGGGTCGTGGCGACGAAAACGGATACGATGCCACGACAACGTTCCGATGATCCGACACTCGTCGAGATGCCGGTGCAAAAGCAAGGTAGCGTGAGCGAGTCGAACAAGATGAAAGGTGGTGTGATCCCGTCACCGGGTTCCCACGGGTCGCCACCAAGGCAAACGAGGGCACAACGGACACGATGCAAACATCCGATTCATCTCATACAACACATGCAGTCCACGGGTCATCGTCTTGGGGTTATTCCTTCGGAACGTTCGTTTCAGGGCGGTTCGAGTTCGTAGGGGAAGTAGTGGTACTCGCGGGTCGTGGTACACGTTCGTAGAGGGAAGTAGTCGTTCCGTTCGTAGTCGTACACGGGGCGTCGGGGTCGTCGTTGACGTAAAGGTACTCGTTCTGTTTCGGAGAGGTACTTGACGAATCCATCGTTTCCGGGGCGACGGTAGTCGTACACGTTGGCGTTTTCGTTCACGGTTCTTCGGCGATGGTAGTGGTACTTGACGTGTCGCCGTGTAGGCGTTCTAGTTTCGAAGATGTACATGTCGTCGGGCGTAGTTGAACTTGGCGCATCGTCTTGTGAAGTCGTTCGGGCGTCGGTCTTGCCGGCGGGGTACTTGTCGAGTCGTCGTTGACGTAGGGGTACATGAGCCGTAGACGTACACGGTGAGGAAGTTGATGCCTCCGAGGTCCTTGGGGAAACAACAACAGCAACAAAGGGATGGTGGTCTCGGTCACGGCCACGGTGAGGTCAGGCGAAGCTCGCCGGGCAGTGAGGAGGCAGGGGCAGCAGCGAGGAGGCACTGTCGCGGGGACATGGAGGCGCTCGGGGCGGCGCTTGAGGGACGGCGCGAGGTGGCAGAGGCACAACGCTGGAGGTTGTTGCAGACCACGAGCAGCGGCGTAGGCTCCGGCGGAACTGCTCGCTGGTGGTGGCCGGAATCAGACGCGGGCCCTCGCGCGATGGAGGCGGAGGACGGCGGGGTCACGAGGCGACGATGCAAGGCAGCGGCCTGCAACGGCGTGCCGAACGGGGGGGAGGAGGCACTGACGAGGCCGGGGCGGGCCGGCTGCTTCTGGTCGTCAGGAGGGGTGGAGCAGGCTGGCGGGCATGGCCGCAGGGTCCTGGAGCCGGTGGCGCTGGCTCCGGCGAGCTAGGCGCTCGGCGCGATGGCGGTGCGCAGAGACGAGGCAAGGAGGAGGTTAGGGAAGGGGAAATCGTCAGGTGGCGGCGCGGCTTGAGGGGTGAGGCGATGCGCGATGCGGTCGGGCGGCGCGCACAGGAAGGAAGAGGGAGCGAGGTGCGGGAGCGATAGGGGGTCGGGTGCGGGGTGACGGCGCTAGCCACGGGGAACGAGGGAGAGGGAGAGAATCGAGCGAGAGATGAGAGATGGGGATCGGGCTGACTGGCGGCTAGGGTTAGGATGCTGGCGGCTGGGCCTCGGGCCGGCTTAGGTTATAGTGGCTGGGGCCAGTGGGCCTTGAGCCAGATGGCCTAGGGGAGCAGGCCGGCTTGGCTGCTGGTGGGCCGGAACGGCTGGAGGAGCAAGGAGGGAGGCCCAAAGCAGCGCAATGAGGCCCTCTCCCCTAAAAAAACAAATGCAGTCTCACAACCCGATGATGCAAAGGAAAAAGGACAGGGAGTTATATGAAGAATAAGAAGGAAGTAAAAATATACTTGAACTCCTAGATTTATGCACAATTTTAGTAAACTAGTTTGGACATTTTTAAGGATATAAAAATAATTCAAGTTTGAATTAGATTCAAACTTGAGCCATTTTTGAACCCAACCAAAACAAGTCCAAAGGAACTAAAAATTGGCAAGGATGTTGAAGGCATGGTTGAGAATTGATAGGAAAAGAATGAACATTAAATTGGTGCAGGAAATAGAATGCCACAATTTAAATGGACTAACGAAGAAGGAGAAGAAGATGATCAAGCAAGGTTGTGGGAGTCAAAACTCGGAGTGAAACAGACATGGGGAAAATTATGCAAGTGTGTGATGGTTGCTTCCAACAATGAAATATTTTTATAATAGCTCCATAAATATTAGGAGGATATATATATGTTATAAAGAGAAGTCATCCTTCCCTCGATTTAAATGGACCGAAGGTCCACACGACTTATTTGGTTGAGTTGCAGAATTAAAGTCATGATTGCATGATGACATGATGCAATGCAAAATAAATAACACAAGCACAAATGAAACACACGGGAGAACCCGGAACATCTGGAATCTTCTGGGACGTCGGTCTTCGGGCGTCACACTTGGAGTGGCATATGATGTGTTTCCTTAAAGTAGAGATGCATTATCTTGAACCTTGCAAGAATACGCTGAGCACTTGGATTGTCGTGTTTAATTCAAGCTTAGCAGCATGTATGCCTTACCCATGGATTCTTAGGGGTAGCCATACATATGATTTTTCGTGAGCCGTAGACATGTATAATTTTGTTAGACCTCCTTTTGGAGTCATGAGGATATGTATGGCTTGAGTGGTGATTGGAGTTGATCTATGCGAGAGGATGCACTCGGTGGTAAGGTTATTTGTTTAAGAACTAGAGAGAGCAACTGGCATCTTAGAAATTGTGCTCCAGGATACGATGATAAAATGTTCACCCACACACTAGAATCCTTGAAACCATTAAACCCCACCAAGCCACAACATGGTCAGGTCCTGACCACAGCCTTAACTCTAAGTCAAGAAGACCATTGCCAATATTCAGCGGAGACCACCACCAATACCCCAGTGTACCTCGCGTACCCCGTAGAGTTCATGGAGTACTTGGACAAGTTGGGTAACATCATTATTTGATGACCTACTTGTCTGCCCGAAGACAAAAGAAGAGACGGTCAGCCGGATAGAAGACATTTGAAGATCGACATGTCAAGAAGGAAGAACTACACTGACCACCATCATCAAGAAATAAGACTTCCTCGTCGAAGACCGGGCATATCTGCAAACCACTCCTCTCGAAGGAACCAAGCATTTCCATGTCGAAGGGATGCTCACACCAAGATTTATCGAGTTTCTTCAAGACCACTGCAAGACAAATAGTAGACGGCTACCAGCTAGATTTACCACCTGAGATACCCACCGTACACCAAATATTCCACGGGTCACCACTCTGGAAGTACTTCTTACTTCCTAACTAGCCCGGTCCCCGCAAGGATATCGATCACCGAGCCTTTGACGACTAACACAACCTAACCTATGCAAGAGACCCCTCAGCAACCTGCATCAAGAGGGCATCAAGCGAGAAGCCACACCACCAAGTACTTCAAGGTTCCATGGAGCACCACTCAGAAGCAGAACCAATATGAAGAAGTGAAGACTACCCCATATCCAAGTCTCTATATTCCTTTCCACGCCCAGTCTAGGAATCTCGGAGACGAGATTCTTGTAAGGGGGGTAGGTCTGTCACACCCTGATTTTCATGCCACAACACTTAAGCTAATAAACATGCTAAAATGTGGTTTGGCAAAAAAAACTTTTGACTGTTTTTGATTTTGCTTGATTGATTTTCTGTTTGCTGTTTGCTAGTGCTCTAAAAATCAAATAAATCATCCAAATCTTATACTTCATCTCCTTGATCCAAAACCTTTTCCCAATGATCATGCCATGTGTATAGACCAGTATAGTATTTTTTTATAAAAATATTTTGGCCCAATAGTATTTTCAAAAATTAGTTTTCCAAAAACCCCTGAATTGAGTTTGTACTGCAAGTACCTTATTTAGGGTGTGAAAAACATTTCAAAAAGTATATTTGAAACCTATTAGGTATAGGACTCCCATAAATCACAAAATTATATATTTAAAAGTTATTTTTATATTTTATTTAAATGCTTTTTCTTTAGGCCAGAAATGTTCTTTAATAGGTTAAAATTATTTAACTGTTTCAAAAAATATTTTTCAAAATTCAGGGGAACTGATAGGACATATATTTTCCATATATGAGAGTTTTAACACATGGTCATGTTAAAATATTGGGCAAATCTTTCCAAAAACCCTTTTTGGATATTTCAAGCTTTTGAAATATTTACAAAGGAAATATTCTCCAAAAATTCCACGGAAATTCTATCATGTCAAATATGACATAGTTGATGATCTTAGAAAGCCTCATGCCTTGAAGATGAAGAAAACATCATCTAATCCCCTCAAAACCATTTCTGTCCATTTTGATGTTTGAACAACTTTACATTGCCAAACTTGTCCAAATGCTCTCAAACTTGGTGCACATGCTAAAAATGGTCTAGTTATGCATCTAGACCTAATGGCACAAGTTTTGGAGAAGGATAACTTGATCTAAGTGCCCAAAACCCTTTCTGACCAGAACCAAATTTGAACAACTCTACATTGCTAGATTTTTACTTAGGGCCTCAAATTTTGTGGACATGCTCATAACCTCAAATGATGACACTACACCAAGTGGTGCATCATGGAGATATGATTTGCTTAACTTAATCTTGGAAAATCCATTTCTGTTGATTTCTAGGGTTTACAAAAGTTGCATTGGCAACTTTGCCCAAATGAGCTCAAATTTGGTGGAAGGGCCTAAATGTATGTGCCATTGCATCCTGTTAAGTCTCATGTCATTTGGACTCCATTTGCTTGCCCAAAACATCATCAAACACCTTCTGGCACTTTGCCAAAATCACCTTTTGATCCACTTCCACCACTCCCCCTTGCCTCAAGTTTTTACCACAACTGGTCCTAGTCACTCTCTACCTCTAGGAACTCATTCCCCTCCTTAGATCAATGATTGAGGGGTGAAAACCCTCATTTTACCTCCCTGGACAGCCCCTCTCTCCCTCTTCTTCTGCCTCTCTCCTCTCCTACTGGCTCCCCAGAGCATCCAAGACCACCTCCCTATATTTTACTACTCCCTCTACCTCCTAGACACTAGTAGCCACGCGCGGGATGCCAGATGCATGCCATGGCATGCAAAGGTCGCGCTCTAGAGCGCGCTACAGTGCTCTGGCGCACTGTAGCCGCCCCCCCATCCCGATGCCCCGACCACCTCGGCTGTCCCCCGCACGCGAGCAGAACCACCTCGACGTCCGGGACACGCCTAGCTGGTCGTCCCCTCCTCCTTCTCCCTCCTGCTGCTGCACTCGCACGCGCGTCGGCCGCCCGCAATCTCCAGTGGCTGGCTTCACACGTGCGGCCCCTCTGGCACCTCCCCGCCCCTTCTCTCCCTTCCCCTGGGCGTAGACCACCCCTACAAACGCCACAGACACATCGTGTCGAGCTCCCGTGACCCGTGGCGATGACAACGAGCTCGCCGGCGCACGAGACCTCGTTGGACCGTTGCCTGCCTATTTATAGGCCACCCCCGAGCCCCTCGCGGCTCCTTTGCTCTCTATCCTTCCTAGAGACCCCTCTGGACCAACCCACACCTCTCCCTGCGCCCACAGTGCACCTCCATGGCCGGAGCCGAGCCGCCGGGCTCCGCTCAAATTCGTGCCAACCCGAGCCCCCTGTCTCCACCTCTCCACTCCAGAGCACCACCAGAACCACCGCCAACACTCCCCGCACTCCACTTCATCCTCCCCATGCCTGTGTCGCCGTGCCCAACACCGCTGACGCCATCCTCCGCTGTAGCCGATGGGGCGCTCGCATCTCACCGTCCCCGTAGTCGTGGCGCACCTCGGCGGGTGTGGCACGCTCTCCTGAACACACCGCTGTGCTGAGCGTCGACGGAGGTGGCCGCTGCCGCCGGGGAGAGCGCCGGCGACGCTCGGCCGCGCCTCCTCTGTTTTCCGTCGCGCCGCGCGGGAGGTTGAAGCCGACCTGCCGCTGGGGCCCGCGCGTCAGCGACCCAATGGGCGGGCCCCTCCGTTTAAGTGGAGACGGCTCTGGCTTTGACCACCTCCCCTGCGCGAAGACGCCTTTCCTGGAAAGACGCCTTCGATGTGGCCTGGTCCTCTGTGCGCGGCTGTGCAGCTGGGCCGGCCCAGTGCGCTGCGGCACAATACTGCGCCATGTGCGCAGTAAAGGGTAAAACCCCCCTCCCCTTTTCCTTTTTTTTCTGTAAGCTTCAAAAATCCATAAATAAATCAAATGGATTCCAAATTTGATGATTCAAATTTCTAGGAGTTTCTAAAATCATGATCTACCTGTTTGTGCAACATGCACATTTTCCATAGACCTTTTCTTCACAAATATTATCAAAATGTCATTTTTCTATTTCTGTGATAAACTTTAGAAAATCACAGAAAGCTCAAATTTGATCCAAATGCAATGGTTCAAATTCCTAGATACTTGTAATATCAAACTTAGTTTTGGAACATTTTTCCTAATACTTTATGTACCCCTCAAAATAATGAGCCATTTCTTCATATTTGTCAACTTTGCAAAATCCTAGGAAATTCATTTTGAACTCCAAATCCAGTGAAACCAACTCCTAGATGCTTCTAAAATCATGATTTGTCAAATGGGTACCCTTGCTCATTTTTCAAAAATATATTTCTGTACACTTCTTGCAAATCCATAAACCCCTTGATTCCATCATATTGAAATGTTCCAAACTATCCATTGATCCAATACCTATGAAACCACCTTGGTCATTTTTCATATGACCAGAGGTATCCTAGAAAAGTCCAACTCCTATTTTTAGAGCACTTTTATTTTTGCCTTGTCGTGTTTCTTATTATGATTGTTTCCATCGTTAGTTGACGAAATAAACGGAGTACTTGGAGATGGACCAGAAGGTTTGAAGACTCGGAAGGACAAGGCAAGCAGCCCTTTGACCATAATACCCCTTTGTTCCTCAGAAACCTTTTATTTTCGAAAGCATGTTGATAAAGAGTGACGGTGGCAAACTTGTTGAGAGGCACCACATGATGCATGCCCTACTCATGATCTTTACCATGTGCTTAGATGCAATGACAAAAGAATAGTTCTGATGCATAATGATGCATATGTGCCATGAATCCTTCGTGGTTGCATTCAATTTGAAAACCCCATCGGGTGCCCCTAATGCCCGAGGGTGATGTTGAGTTAGGTCATCACTTGAGGAAGAAGTGGTGTGCCAAGAAAGATCTCGTGTCTGGGTAAAATGATGGATTAGATTTATGTGTGATTACCGTCCCAACCAAACATGTGCAACCACTCTACCCCTTATGGGACGGAGCATTATTGATTACTTAGGTTGATAATAGCATGGTGCCCACATCGCTAGTGACGGGGGAGACTTGAGGTCACTCCCGGGACGGGGTTGTGCTTGGATAGGCGACCATGAATGTTTTTACAGGGCACCGGACACACTGTTGGTCCCTTCGTGTATGCGTGACATTGTAAAAAAGGGCAAGTCCCATGATCTATCGGTTGTACACGAGGGCCGTGCACCAACGAGTGGACCCTATGTTAGTTTCGTCTAGGGAAAGGTAATGACCGGGTGCTTCCCCCTAGTACTTGAGGTACCGCGGGATCGTGGGTGACACGAAAGCTTCCCAGATCTTGTGGGTAAAGTGCGCAACCTCTGCAGAGTGTAAAACTATTCGAATAGCCGTGTCCACGGTCATATACAGTTGGGAGGTGCTACTTAAACTATGTCCAGAATTTTACAATCTCGGTGAAAGTGTGTGTGTGAGTTGAGTCAAGGTGGTGACTTGACTCGTTGAGTATGAATCGAACTCTTTTTATGATGATATTTGTAACCTATCTTCGAGGTTACCCAAGTACATTGACGCATGTTTCAAAAATGGTAGAGCATCTTATCTAGCTTGTAGCTAGGCTGGTTATTGTTGTACAACTTGCATTGTTACCTTGAACCAAATCATGGGTTGCTTGCGAGTACATTCAAAGTACTCATTGGCTTGCCACTGGTTATTTTATTGGCCAGGCATGAGAGAACAGGATTTGTTGAAGAACTCTTAGTGACGAACATGCAAGCTAGGACGCTTCCCAGTCAGAATGCCTGTAGGGTTAAGGCAGATGGCTTGGGTCGAAGTTGTTACTGAAGATTTCCACTGCAATACTATACTCAAGGCCTGACCTTAATGGTCCTATTTGTGTAATACGGTATGTATGGATGTAAGACTCTTGTTATTCAGCTTCTATGTGTTCAGTGAGCATTGATCTCTGGGATCACTGTACACGTGCATTCGGTGATCACGACTTATGAGTCGGGGTCCCCACAGTGATATGATGTGTTACATGCTAGACCGATGTGACTTAGGATCGGGGTCCCGACAGCTTTGGTATCATAGCCTGACTACCTGTAGGATTACCAAGCCAAACTGGTAGAAGTCGAGTCTAGAAATTCTTAGTTATATAAGGGAACTGATTGTGGAAGGGAACGTAAGGCTCTTTTTACATCTTTACCCATAGCCCTTCTGATCTGAGTCGTCCTCTTCTTCTACAGGGTTAAGAAACTAGCCTTCTCATTCTATTTATCAGGATCACATTAATGGTGGATTCTACTCTCAGTTCAGTTTCTAGTACTTGCCTGTGTTAACAGTTGGTCTCAGAACCTTGACATTGTGAGGTTAAGTGGTTATGCCACCATTTTTGCAGGAAGTCACAAATCTTTTTCGAACATTTACAGCCGTTATGCTGTCTGAGTCATCCGAGGTTTCTAAACAATCTGATGCATTTGCAAATCTTTCCTCCTTGTCCTTAATGTCCTTTTAGGCTAGATTAACCACACTAATCGCCGAGTTGAGGTACTGATAACCCAGAAGTGTAGGGGATCGCAACAGTTTTCGAGGGTAAAGTATTCAACCAAAATTTATTGATTCGACACAAGGTGAGCCAAAGGATACTCTTACGTATTAGCAGCTGAGTTGTCAATTCAACCACACCTGGAAACTTAGTATCTGTAGCAAGGTAGTTTAGTAGCAAAGTAATATGGAGATAGCGGTAGCAGCAATAAAAGTAATGGTAGTGTTTTTGTAGTTTTGTAACAGTAGCAGCGGAAAAGTAAATAAGCAACAAGCAATATGTGAAAAGCTCATAGGCATTGGATCAGTGATGGGGAATTATGTCGGATGCAATTCATCATGTGAAAGTTATAGCCTAGGGTGACACAGAACTAGCTCCAGTTCATCAATGTAATGTAGGCATTTATTCCGAATATAGTCATACGTGCTAGTGGAAAAGAACTTGCATGACATCTTTTGTCCTACCCTCCAGTGGCAGCGGGGTCCTAGTGGGAACTAAGGGATATTAAGGCCTCCTTTTAATAGAGTACCGGACCAAAACATTAACACATAGTGAATACATGAACTCCTCAAACTACGGTCATCATCGGGAGTGGTCCCGATTATTGTCACTTCGGGGTTGCCGGATCATAACACATAGTAGGTGACTATAGACTTGCAAGATAGGATCAAGAACACACATATATTCATGAAAACATAATAGGTTCAGATCTGAAATCATGGCACTCGGGCCCTAGTGACAAGCATTAAGCATGGCAAAGTCATAGCAACATCAATCTTAGAACATAGTGGATACTAGGGGTCAAACCCTAATAAAACTAACTCGATTACATGGTAAATCTCATCCAACTCATCACCGTCCAGCAAGCCTACGATGGAATTACTCACGCACGACGGTGAGCATCATGGAATTGGTGATGGAGGAAGGTTGATGATGACGCTGGCGACGATCTCCACTCTCCGGAGCCCCGAACGGACTCCAGATCAGCCCCCCCCCCCCCCCGC
>LR738711.1:559672181-559726132 GCA_902687465.1 Secale cereale | reverse complement strand
CCCCCGAGAGAGATTAGGGCTTAGCGGCGGCTCCGTATCGTAAAACGCGATAATTCTTCCTCTCTGATTTTTTTCTCCCCGAAATTGAATATATGGAGTCCGGGGGTACGTCGGTGGAGCATCAAGGGGCCCACGAGGCAGGGGGCGCACCCAGGGGGAGGGGGCGCGCCCCCACCCTCGTGGACAGGGTGTGGGCCCCCTGACGTGGATCTTTCCGCAGATATTTTTTATATTTTCCAAAACAATTCTCCGTGGATTTTCAGGTCATTCCGAGACCTTTTTTATTTCTGCACAAAAACAACACCATGGCAATTCTGCTGAAAACAGCGTCAGTCCGGGTTAGTTCCATTCAAATAATGCAAGTTAGAGTCCAAAACAAGGGCAAAAGTGTTTGGAAAAGTAGATACGTTGGAGACGTATCAACTCCCCCAAGCTTAAACCTTTGCTTGTCCTCAAGCAACTCAGTTGATAAACTGAAAGTGATAAACAAAAAACTTTGACAAACTCTGTTTGCTCGTGTTGTTATAAATATGTAAAGCCAGCATTCAAGTTTTCAGCAAGATCATGAACTAACCACATTCACAATAACTTTCAGGTCTCAAGTGTACTCACATCAATGGCATAATCAACTAGCGAGCAATAATAATAAACCTCGGATGACAACACTTTCTCAAAACAATCATGATACGACATAACCGGATGGTATCTCGCTAGCCCTTTTTGAGACCGCAAAACATAAATGCAGAGCACCTTTAAAGATCAAGGACTGACTAGACATTGTAATTCATGGTAAAAGAGATCCAGTCATGATCATACTCAATGCAAATTAATAGTAATACATGCAAATGACATAGGTGCTCTCCAACTGGTCCTCTTTTATAAGAGGATGATGACTCAACATAAACTAAATAGATAGGCCCTTCGCAGAGGGAATCAGGGATTTGTAGAGGTGCCAGAGATTGATTTTTAAATAGACATGAATAACATTTTGAGCGGTATACTCTCATTTTCAACAAAGCAACCAAGAATCTCGACATCTTCCATGCTACGCACATTATAGGCGGTTTCCAAACAGAATGGTAAAGTTTATACTCCCCCAACCACCAACAAGCACACTCCACGGCTAGCCCAAAACAACGGGTACCATCCAAACCAACAGCAGCCCTGGGGGACTTTTGTTTAATTACTATGATTTTGAGCATGCGACTGGACATCCCGGTTACAAACCATTTTATCATGAATGATGAGCGGAGTCCACTCATCGTGAGAATAACCCACCTAGAATGGAAGATATAGACAACCCTAGTTGATACAAGAGTTGTTCGAGCATACAAAACAGAATTTCATTTGAAGGTTTAGAGTTTGGCACATACAAATTTACTTGGAACGGCAGGTAAATACCGCATATAGGAAGGTATGGTAGACTCATATGGAACAACTTTGGGGTTTCTGGAAGTGGATGCACAAGCAGTATTCCTACTTAGTACATGTGAAGGCTAGAAAGAGACTGGGAAGCGACCAGCTAGAGAGCGACAACAATCATGAACATGCATTAAAATTAATCAACAATGAATGCGAGCATGAGTAGGATATAAATCACCATGTACATAAATATCGTGGAGGCTATGTTGAGTTTGTTTCAACTATATGCGTGAACATGTGCCAAGTCAAACGACTTGAATCGTTCAAAGGAGGATACCACCCTATCATACCACATCACAACCATTTTAATATCATGTTGGCACGCAAGATAGACCATTATAAACTCCTAGCTAATTAAGCATGGCATAAGCAGCTATGATCTCTAATTGTCATTGCAAGCATGTTTCATTCATAACAGGCCGAATCAGGAACGATGAACTATCATATTTACAAAAACAAGAGAGGTCGAGTTCATACCAGCTTTTCTCATCTCAATTAGTTCATCATATATCATCCTTATTGCCTTTCACTCGCATGACCGAACGGAGTGGATAATAATAATAGTGCACGTGCATTCGACTAAGCTGGAATCTGCGAGCATTTTAATACAAGAGAGAAGACAAGGTAATATGGCTCAAGGTTAAATTAACAATAAAGCATATGAGAGCCACTAAGCATTTTCAATCATGGCCTTCTACTCTTAACCCCCAAAGAAAATAAAATAAATTATTTACACGGGAAAGCTCCCAACAAGCAAAATAAGAACGAGAAATCTTTTTGGGTTTTCTTCTAATTACTACTACTACTCGCAAGGAAAGTAAACTAGCTAAAAACTACAACTATTTTTTTTTGTTTTTCTAGCACATAGGAAAAAGACTAAGAAAAAGAATTAAAACTAAGCATGGATGGTACAATGAAAGAGTGTGAGCACCGACAACTAGAATAAGTGTGTGAGCATGAATGTAAAGTCGGTGAGAAACACGTACTCCCCCAAGCTTAGGCTTTTGGCCTAAGTTGGTCTATGGCCACGGATCGAAGCCACTCTCTCCAGTGTACTGAGATGTGTCCTCTGGGTGCCACTGGTTGGCAAGCTCATCCAGATCCCACCCATAAACAGACTAACGGTAAGGATCGAGTGGTGGCTCCGGCTCTGAAGCTCGTGCCTGGCTCTGGTACTTGTAGAAGGCATCTGACGTAACGAGATATATGCCTGAAGACAGATCAAACAGAGATGGTGCAGGAAGGGTAACAATCTCACAATATTTTTCATCAAACCTCAATTTATAATTAAGCAACCTCTCCTTGTCTTTAACAATAAAATCATGTGCTATCATACTCTTATAATCTAGATAAACAGGGGCAAGCATTTTTTCTTCCTTCTCATGATGCCTAAAAGGTATTCTAAAATGCTCAGCAAGGCGAGAAGCAAAGGTGCCTCCAAAGACGGGCCCTTTGAGCGGTTCAGACTTAATCATTTAGCAACGACGGCACCCAAGCTAAAAGTTGTGTCTCGAAACAAAGCATGGCGGAAAATGAAAATATCATGGGCACTAAGATTCCCACTGCTCCCATGAACAATTAAACATCTACTAGCAAATAAAGCAAAGTATTGCAGAACAGGAAAATGTATACTAGTAATTCTTGCCCCTGAGACTTGTCTAGTTTCCCCTACAACTATCATGTCAATAAACCCTTCAACCTCTTCACGACACGGTTCATCAAGTCTACCTTCAAAGGGTATCTTGCATACTTCACAAAACTCGAAGAATGACATCTCCTTAACCTCATCATATAAACGAAACTCCACTGAAGGTGGTGTTTTCTTAATATGAAAATGAAAATTTTGCGTGAAAATATTAGTGAGTAAGAGATACTGTTCACACTGGTCGTGTAGGAAGTCGGTGAGGCCTGCGTTGTTCGCCAAATAATAAAAGTCTTCGTAAATCCTGGCAGCTTTCATGAACTCATTACAAGGCCATTCACACGGCCGAACTTTCCCAATGCGAGGAAGATTATATTTGGGCTTCTTATTTTCTTCCTTCTTCTTATCCTCTGAGCTTTTACTGGGGGAGCCTCTCAACAATCTCTTTATCATTTTCGTCCTCTAAAAATTTCTGAAATTTTTAGTAACTCAAAATAAAAGTTAACCAAACTCAACAAGATTGATAGCAACAACTCCTACAAGTGCCTAGAGACTATATCATGCATTAGAACTACTTGGGACCAAGCAAGTTTGACATGCAAGCTCAAGAACAAGGTCACCACATTAGCATAAAATTGCAATAAATAAAGCACTAGAACAAAAACTAATTGGACCAATGGAGGAGTCACATACCAAGGAACAATCTCCCCAAACAGTTTTGTGAATGGAGCTTTGAGCAAGGAGATCGAAAATGGCAGCAAGATGAGCTAGAACTCGTGCTTGAGCTGGATAGTGATTTTTTGGGAGGAAGAAGTGTGTGGGTGCAGGAATAAGTGGAGGGGGCGACGTGGGGCCCACGAGGCAGGGGCACGCCCTGTGAGGGTGGGCGCGCCCTGGACCCTCGTGGCCACGTGTTGGCTCCCCTCGCATTGTTTTTTGTGCCATAAATTCTCAAATATTATAGAAAAAATATCATATTTCATTTTCAGGGCATTTGGAGAACTTCTATTCTCCGGGTGTTTTTTATTGCACGGATAAGTCTGGAAACATACAGAAAATACTATTTTTGCTTTATTTATTCTAATTAACAGAAAGTAAAAGGGGAATACAGAAGGTTGTGCTATCTAGATTCACCCATCTCATGCTCATCAAAAGGAATCCATTAACAAGGTTTATCAGGTCTTGTTAACAAACTCTTTCTGAATAACATGAAACCGGAGAATTTTCGAATAATACTAGGTTACATGAATGGGGATATGTATGTCCCCAACAATAAGAATGTCATATGTCTTCTTGACAGTAGGAAGAGGAAATTCAAAACCTCTAATAGTAATAGTTGAAAAATTTCCGATATAATTGATACTATGGACATGAGGTTGTTTCCTCGGAAAGTGCACTGTATGCTCCTTACCATTGACATTAAAAGTGACATTGCCTTTGTTGCTACCAATAACAGCCCCTGCAGTATTCAAAAAGGGTCTACCAAGGATAATATACAAACTATCATCCTCGGGAATATCAAGGATAACAAAGTCCGTTAGAATAGTAACATTTGCAACTACAACAGGCACATCCTCACAAATACCGACAGGTATAGCAGTTGATTTATCGGCCATTTGCAAAGATATTTCCGTAGGTGTCAACTTACTCAAGTCAAGTCTACGATATAAAGAAAGAGGCACAACACTAACACCGGCTCCAAGATCACATAAAGCAGTTTTAACATAGTTTCCTTTAATGGAGCAAGGTATAGTGGGTACTCCTGGATCTCCTAGTTTCTTAGGTATTCCACCGTTGAAAGTGTAATTGGCAAGCATGGTGGAAACTTCTACTTCGGGTATCTTTCTTTTATTGGTAATAATATCCTTCATATATTTAGCATAAGGATTTATTTTGAGCATATCAGTCAAACGCATGCGCAAAAAGATAGGTCTAATCATTTCAGCAAAGCGCTCAATTCCTCATCGTCCTTATTCTTGGATGGTTTCGGAGGAATAGGCATGGGTTTCTGAACCCATGGTTGTCTTTCCCTACTGTGCTTCCTAGCAACAAAGTCTCTCTTATCATAACGTTGATTCTTTGATTGTGGGTTATCAAGATCAACAGCAGGTTCAATCTCTACATCATTATCATTGCTAGGTTGAGCATCATCATTAACATTGTCACTGGGTTTATGTTCATTACCAGATTGTGTCTCAGCATCAGAAACAGATATATCATTGGGATTCTCATGTGTGTCAGCTACAGGTTCACTAGAAGCATGCAAAGTCCTATCATTTTTCTTTTTCTTCTTCTTAGAAGAACTAGGTGCATCTAAATTAGCTCTCTGAGAATCTTGCTCAATTCTCTTAGGATGGCCCTCAGTATACAGAGGTTCCTGAGTCATTTTACCACCTCTAGTTGCAACTCTAATAACAAAGTCATTATTCTTACTATTTAATTCATTGAGCAAATCATTCTGAGCCTTAAGTACTTGTTCTACTTGAGTGGTAACCATAGAAGCATGTTTACTATGAGTTTCAATTCACCTTTAACTCTAGACATATAATCACTCAAGCGTTCAATCATATAAGCATTTCGTTGCAGTTGTCTACCAACATAAGCATTGAAGTTTTCTTGTTTCACAATGATATTGTCAAACTCATCTAAGCATTAGCTAGCGGACTTATAACGAGGAGTATCACCATCATCAAATATATAAAGAGAATTTACCTTTACTACCTGTGTCGGGTTATCAAGACCATGTATTTCTTCAATAGGTGGTAAATTCTTAACATCTTCAGCTTTAATACCCCTTTCTTTCATAGATTTCTTTGCCTCTTGCATATCTTTAGGACTGAGAAATAGAACACCCCTTTTCATCAGAGTTGGCTTAGGGGCTGGTTCAGGAAGTGTCCAATTATTTTCATTGGCCAGCATATTATTCAATAGTAATTCAGCTTGATCAACTGTTCTTTCCCCGAAAACACAACCAGCACAACTATCCAGGTGGTCTCTGGAAGTATCGGTTAGTCCATTTTAAAAGACATCAAGTATATCGTTCCTCTAAAGAGGATGATCAGGAAAAGCATTAAGTAACTGGAGAAGCCTCCCCCAAGCTTGTGGGAGACTCTCTTTTTCAATTTGCACAAAGTTATATATTTCCCATAAGGAAGCTTGTTTCTTATGAGCCGGAAAATATTTAGCAGAGAAGTAACGCTTCATATCCTAGGGACTACGCACACAACCAGGATCCAGAGAATTAAACCAAGTCTTTGCATCACCCTTTAAGGAGAACAAAAACAACTTAAGGATATAGTAGTAACGAATCTTTTCATCATTGGTAAACATGGTGGATATATCATTCAACTTAGTAAGATGTGCCACAACAGTTTCACACTCATAGCCATGGAAAGGATCAGATTCAACCAAAGTAATTAACTCGGGATCAACAGAGAAATCATAATCCTTATCAGTAACAAAGATAGGTGAAGTAGCAAAAGCAGTGTCATGTTTCATTCTAGCATTCAAGGACTTTTCTTTCAGCTTAGCTAATAATTTCTTAAGATCATACCTATCGTTGCAAGAGAGAAAGTCTCTAGCAGTTTCTTCATCCATAACATAACCATCAAGAACAACAGGCAATTCATATCTAGGGGGAGAAGCTTCATCATCACTTTCATAAATATTATCAGTTTTAATATTTGCATTCTCCCTAACCTTAGCAATTTGTTCATCTAGAAATTCACCTAGTGGCACATTATTATCAAGCATGGAAGTAGTTTCATCATACATAGCAGAAGTGGCATCATCAAGAACATGTGACATATCAGATTCAATAGCAGGAGTAGGTGTCACAAATTTACTCATAACAGAGGCTGAATCAAGTGCAGAGCTAGATGGCAGTTCCTTACCTCCCCTCGTAGTTGAGGGATAAATCTTGGTTTTTGAGTCCTTCAAATTCTTCATAGTGATCAACACATATAAATCTCAAGTGACTTAAAGAATGTAGCTATGCTCCCCGGCAACGGCGCCAGAAAATAGTCTTGATAACCCACAAGTGTAGGGGATCGCAACAATTTTCGAGGGTAAAGTGTTCAACCCAAATTTATTGATTCGACACAAGGGGAGCCAAAGAATACTCTTAAGTATTAGCTATTGAGTTGTCAATTCAACCACACCTGGAAACTTAGTATCTGGAGCAAGGTAGTTTAGTAGCAAAGTAATATGGAGATAGCGGTAGCAGCAATAAAAGTAACGGTAGTGTTTTTGTAGTTTTGTAACAGTAGCAGCGGAAAAGTAAATAAGCAACAAGCAATATGTGAAAAGCTCGTAGGCATTGGATCGGTGATGGGGAATTATGTCGGATGCAATTCATCATGTAAAAGTTATAACCTAGGGTGATACAGAGCTAGCTCCAGTTCATCAATGTAATGTAGGCATGTATTCCGAATATAGTCATGCGTGCTTATGGAAAAGAACTTGCATGACATCTTTTGTCCTACCCTCCCGTGGCAGCGGGGTCCTAGTGGGAACTAAGGGATATTAAGGCCTCCTTTTACTAGAGTACCGGACCAAAGCATTAACACATAGTGAATACATGAACTCCTCAAACTACAGTCATCACCATGAGTGGTCCCGATTATTGTCACTTCGGCGTTGCCGAATCATAACACATAGTAGGTGACTATAGACTTGCAAGATAGGATCAAGAACACACATATATTCATGAAAACATAATAGGTTCAGATCTGAAATCATGGCACTCGGGCCCTAGTGACAAGCATTAAGCATGGCAAAGTCATTGCAACATCAATCTTAGAACATAGTGGATACTAGGGGTCAAACCCTAACAAAGCTAACTCGATTACAAGGTAAATCTCATCCAACCCATCACCGTCCAGCAAGCCTACGATGGAATTACTCACGCACGGCAGTGAGCATCATGGAATTGGTGATGGAGGAAGGTTGATGATGACGATGTCGACGATCTCCACTCTCCGAAGCCCCGAACGGACTCCAGATCATCCCCCGGAGAGAGATTAGGGCTTGGAGGCGGCTCCGTAACATAAAACGCAATAATTCTTCCTCTCTGATTTTTCTCTCCCCGGAAGTGAATATATGGAGTCCGGGGGTACGACGGTGGAGCATGAGGGGGCCCACGAGGTAGGGGGCGCGCCCAGGGGGAGGGGGCGCGCCCCCACCCTCGTGGACAGGGTGTAGGCCCCCTGACGTGGATCTTTCCGCAGATATTTTCTAAATTTTCCAAAACAATTCTCCATTGATTTTCAGGTCATTCCGAGAACTTTTTATTTCTGCACAAAAACAACACCATGGCAATTCTGCTGAAAACAACGTCAGTTCGGGATAGTTCCATTCAAGTCATGCAAGTTAGAGTCCAGAACAAGGGCAAAAGTGTTTGGAAAAGTAGATACGTTGGAGACGTATCAGGTACTCTGTGCCTCGGCATATATGTTGGAGCTATTATTATGAGCCTAGGCATCTTGGAGAATCACCCAGTAATCTAGCAATGCTTTATATTTCCAGTGTGATGATTCTGGCAATCATTCTCAAAAGCATCTCGTGATGCCATTTAGTTGGTAGGTATTCTATTCCTGGGTTCTTAAACCCAAGATCCACTCTACTTACCTCGTATTGATAGTGTTTGCTTGTTCCTTTAGGATATTAGTAACCTTGTGATAGCCCTCGAGGTCTGTGGTTATCGTTCTTCCAATACCATGAACCATCATGGCAAAAGTTCTTCTAAACCAAAAGATCACAACCAGAGTGCTCTTGATGAGTTCTCCATTCCACATTGTGACTCTGCCAATTCTACCTTTCTGCATGTGTTATCCGGAAGAAATATGTTGAACTAGTTCGACATGCTAATCTATGCATCCACAACCCAGAAAGTTATATGTTCCCTTGAGTTGTACCTCTTTAGTTGTTTTATGACCTTCGTCTATCAGTTGATAGTCAAGAGTAGTTGTGCATTCGTGTTCATCGATGCCTTTTACTCTTGTGGTCCGTCAAGCCTTTCTATTCTGGAATGACTAGGAGAAACATACTCTAGTGCCTCTTCCATATCTAGGATTGGGTCAAAGCAGATGTATTCCGTAGATCAAAATGCCAACCCAGCTTTTGCTCTGCTCTATCTTGGAGTGTTACCCTCTTTTATGTCAAGAATGTCATGGGAATTGCTCCACCTCCCGTGAACTCTTGATATAGTGAAACTTCTCGCCATCATCATTCATTCCTCAGTCTTCGTGTTATGGTAACCGGAATACTGACAAGTGAATCGTGATGTGTGAAATCAATACTCCTAGCAGCTCCGTTGCTTGGTAGTTAATGGACGAGAATCCCATTCTTAGTGTGCTGGTTACTGAATCATCATTCTAAGATTGATCGTGCTACCTAGTCCATATTTCTGGTGCACACTTCGATCAATAAGTTAGGATTTTGTCAAATCCTCGCTCATTTGATCATATCATCTCGCCCTGAAAAGCAAGATTGTTCTCGAGCTTAATAACATGTCGGTGGTTCGTGATTTTCCAAAGATCTTCTTGGAAGTATTACCAGGTTGTTCCCTGACCGTTATGTTGAGCTCGTGATCAAGTTGGTTTACTTATAAACCACCCGTTCTCCAAGA
This sequence comes from Secale cereale, assembly GCA_902687465.1. Lineage (NCBI taxonomy): Eukaryota > Viridiplantae > Streptophyta > Magnoliopsida > Poales > Poaceae > Secale > Secale cereale. The sequence continues at coordinate 559,716,440 of LR738711.1, read as the reverse complement.
ATCTGAGTTCGATACCCCTACGCTAGTTAGTTAAGCTAAAAAATAACTTGGAGAATTGGAAGATGAAAGCTTATTCCACTTAGTTCATTGCCAAAGGGATATCCTTGTGCTCGTGTGTTAGCCGAAGAAATATGACATCTTCATCGATTGATCCTCGTGACCGGTGGTTGTATCTATTGTCTTGTCAAAACTTTGATTTGAGTGTGGGCTATCATCAAGTCAAATCAGAACCAACGATGTTCGTAATGTTGTCTTACTCGTGGTTGATCCCTCGAGCATACACCATTACATCTTTTGGTATGACCAATGCTATCACCATGTTCACTTAATTGTGGAATTCCACTTATATGGGAAGCTGGATGAATTGTTGTTGAACCCATGATAGAGGCAAATGTGTCCCGTCTTTGGATGAGATGCTGGCTATCGTTTTGGAGGAAGTCGACTTTGACGATCCGACTACGAACGTGCGAAGACGTCGCGCCTTAGCAATCGCTAAACCAACTCCGAGAGGTTATTGACCGCGCCGGAGCACGATCAACCTGACCATGAAGGTCTGTTTCCTACAGGCAAACAAAGAACAAGCAAGAAACTGAGATTGCAATCTGGATATTACGAATTCAAGAGGAAAACTTTATTGATCAAGGTGGGGTTCTGTGACGTCTTTGTCTGGTCGTTGAACACAAACGAAGTACGCGAAGTTGCAGCTATGGTGAACTTTAATCTAAACAAAACCCAAAGTCTAAACGACGCCCTAAGGGTTGTATATATGGAGGACGAGGGGGAAATTTTGTGGACCTTGGAGGAGGGGTCCGAAACCAACCCTAACTCTTGTTTCCCCACACATACGGACTCTAACAACAGCCTATACTCAAGTATTTTGAAATTACATGGGCCTGGCCCAATAATAAGGTGACACAGCACCTATAATAGCCTCTAGACAAAATTTATGAAGTGGCATCTTGTATATTTCTTCCAAGGCTTCACGCACTCATTATGGTGGCTTCAAAGTCCTGAAATCATCACTTGTAACCCCGTTCTTGTTCCCCTTGCGCATGCCATCATCTCCATGCTTGATCTTGCTCCAATGTTCATCCTTCTTGTCCAAGCTAGGCCCTTCATTTGTAAGCAAGACAAATGTATCCAATTTAGGCAGCATCATATTCTCATGAAAATTAGAATCATTACCAAGAAACAAAAGTACCTGGTAATTTAATTGGCGTGCGCGAGCTCTAGTAATTGGTCATGTATATGTATCAGTTGGGGCTGTGGGTGTAACCTTGTTAGTGATGTCCTCATCATCCTCCCCTTCTTGAATTGAAGTCATCCTCGATGGATGCTCATCTTCCTCACCCAAGTAAGGCTTCAAATCTGCAATATTAAATGTGGGACTAACCCCAAAATCTGCAGGCAACTGAAGTTTATATGCATTATCATTTATTTTCTCTAACACCTTAAAAGGGCCATCAGCACGTGGCATTAGCTTTGACTTGCGCAAAGTAGGAAACCTATCCTTATGCAAATGTAACCAAACAAGATCTCCAGGTGCAAAGACAACACATTTTCTACCCTTATCTCCAACAAGTTTATATTTAGCATTCATGCGCTCAATATTTTCCTTAGTTAATTCATGCATTTTTAAGATGGATTCAGAACGTTGTTTAGCATCAAAATTAACCTTCTGCGAAGATGGAAGAGGCAACAAATCAATAGGTGCACGAGGTAGGAAACCATAGACAATTTCAAAAGGGCACATCTTAGTAGTAGAATGCAACGAACGATTATAAGAAAATTCAATATGAGGCAAGCATTCTTCCCACATTTTCTTGTTATTCTTCAAAACAACCCTAAGCATAGTAGACAAAGTTCTATTGACTACTTCAGTGTGTCCATCAGTTTGGGGGTGACAAGTAGTACTAAAAAGCAGTTTAGTCCCCAACTTAGCCCATAAACATCTCCAAAAGTGGGTAAGAAATTTAGTATCACGATCTGAAACAATAGTATTTGGCACACCATGCAAGCGAATAATTTCACGAAAGAACAAATCAACAACATTAGCAGCATCATCGCTTTTATGACATGGTATAAAGTGTGCCATCTTTGAGAACCTATCCACGACAACAAATATGCTATACCTCCCCTTCTTTGTTCGAGGTAAACCCAAAACAAAGTCCATAGATATATCTTCCCAAGGAACACTAGGGATAGGCAAAAGCATATATAATCCATGAGGATTGAGTCGTGACTTAGCTTTTTGACATGTAATGCAGCGAGCAACAAAACGCTCAACATTTCGTCTCATCTTTGGCCAAAAGAAATGTGTAGCAAGTACGTCCTCCGTCTTCTTCACGCCAAAGTGTCCCATTAATCCTCCGCCATGCGCCTCCTGCAACAACAAAAGACGAACAGAGCTAGCTGGAATGCATAGCTTGTTAGCACGAAACACAAATCCATCATTAACGACGAACTTGTTCCATGTTCTCCCTTCTTTACAATTCTGCAATACATCTTTAAATTCAACATCATGCACATATTGATCTTTGATGGTCTCCAAACCAAATATTTTAAAGTCAAGTTGTGAAAGCATAGTATAACGACGAGACAATGCATCAGCAATAAAATTTTCTTTTCCCTTCTTGTGTTTAATAACATAAGGGAAAGTCTCTATGAATTCAACCCATTTAGCATGTCTACGGTCCAGTTTTTCTTGACTTTTAATGTGCTTCAAAGATTCATGATCAAAATGTATAACAAATTCTTTGGGCCATAAATAATGTTGCCATGTTTCCGAAGTCCGAACAAGGGCATATAATTCCTTATCACAAGAAGAATAATTCAGACTAGGCCCACTCAATTTTTCAGAAAAGTATGCAACATGTTTACCATCTTTTAATAACACACCTCCTAACCCAATTCCACTAGCATCACATTTAAGCTCAAAAGTCTTATTAAAATCAGGAAGTTGGAGTAAAGGAGTATGTAGTAACTTATCTTTCAATACCGTGAATGCTTCTTCCTGTGTAGTACCCCAAACAAAAGGCACATCCTTCTTTGTAAGCTCATTGAGAGGTGTAGCAATGGTGCTGAAATATCTCACAAAACGCCTATAGAATCCAGCGAGGCCAAGGAAACTCCTCACGTGTGTGATCGTTTTGGGCTACGGCCAACTCTCAATAGCTTCAATCTCGGCTTTATCAACCTCAATTCCCTGTGGAGTAACAACATAGCCAAGAAAAGATACTCGGTCGGTGCAAAAGGTGCACTTTCCAAGGTTACCAAACAAATGTGCATCACGTAGAGCAATAAAAACAGCACGTAAATGTTCCAAATGTTCCACCAAAGATCTGCTATAAATCAATATATCATCAAAGTATACTACCACAAATCGTCCAATGAAAGCACGTAAAACTTCATTCATTAATCTCATGAAAGTACTAGGTGCATTAGTTAACCCAAAAGGCATGACTAACCACTCATATAGTCCAAACTTAGTTTTAAATGATGTTTTCCATTCATCTCGCAATTTCATACGAATTTGATGGTATCCACTACGCAAATCAACTTTGGAGAATATTGTTGAGCCACTTAATTCATCAAGCATATCATCCAGCATAGGAATAGGATGACGATAACGAATAGTAATATTATTAATGCCTCTACAATCAACACACCTACGTGATGTACCATCCTTTTTCGGCACTAGAATAATAGGAACAGCACAAGGACTAAGGGATTCGCGTATATAACCTTTGTCGAGTAGCTCCTGTACTTGACGCATAATCTCCTTCATCTCCTCTAGATTGGTACGGTATGGTGCGCGGTTGGGTAGCGATGCACCGGGAGTTAAGTCAAACTGATGCTCAATCCCTCGAATAGGTGGTAATCCCGGTGGCACGTCTTGTGGAAAGACGTCCGCAAACTCCTGCAAAATGTTAGTGACAGCAGGAGGCAAAGAGGAAGGCACGTCCTCGAATGAAAATAATGCCTCTTTGCACACAAAAGCATAGCAAACATATTTACTTAAATCTAGATCCTCAATATCAGATTTGGTGGCAAGTAAACATCCACTTTTTAATTTAATTTCAGATGTAGCATGAGATGATGGTGTGTTATTAGGTTTCATTTGTTGCTCAAATTCTGTTGCCACCATCTGATTTTCACTCTTATTTTGCTCCTGTTTTGCTTTATTAGCTCTATTAATATCATCTTTCAAAATGGAATCAGGAGACATAGGAAGCAAAGTAATACGTTTATCCTTATGAACAAGAATCTACTGATTGTTTCTAACATGGTGTACATATTTTTTTATCAAATTTCCATGGTCTACCAAGTAATAAGGAACATGCTTGCATGGGTACCACATCACAATCAACATAATCAACATATCTGGAGATACTAAAATGCACACGAACAGTACGTGTTACCTTAACCTTGCAGCTGTTGTTGAACCATTGGATGTAGTAAGGATGTGGATGTGGTCTTGTGGTGAGAGATAGCTTCTCCACCATCTCCATGCTAGCCAAGTTGTTGCAGCTCCCTCCATCTATGATGACGCGAACAGAATGTTCCTTCACAACTCCCTTTGTATGGAACAAATTATGCCTCTGATTTTGCTCCGCTTGTGTGACCTGCACACTCAAAACACGTTGACAAACTAAACATTCATACCTGTCAGCGTCTTCAGGAGCCATGTATTGCGTCTCATTTTCAGAATCATCTCCACTGTGTTCTTCACGTGTAATAAGAGCCAAAATCTCCTCATCATAGTCACTAGCGGACTCATAACTACCATCCTCAGTAGCAATCATGACACGCTGAGATGGGCATTTGCTCGCATAGTGACCACGACCAGTGCAACGACGACATATAAAATCATGTGTTGACCATGTGGATGCCATGGATGAAGAAGAGCTCTGCGCAGTACCGGAAGGTGTACTCCTGGTTGATGATGGTGGTGCCTGTTTGCTTTTATCATGGCTAGAAGTGACAGATGAAGTAGGCGGTAGTGCAGCCGGACGTGTCGAAGTAGATGATGCACACGGTGTCCATGATGTAGGTCGACCTGCAGAATAATTAGTTCGCGCCAAGGCCTGTCGATCCTGCACTTCAGTTCAGCTTTGGAAGCAAGATGGAATAAACGAGTGACATTATTATACTCCTTATACTCTAGAATTGTATGAATCTCTCTATTTAAGCCACCCATAAAACTTGCAAGCATAGCCTCATTATTCTCAACAATACCACATCTAATCAGGCCAGTTTGTAATTCCTGATAATATTCCTCTACATAATTTTTCCTTGTCTTAAACGCTACAATTTCTGAAGTAATTCACGTTGATAATATGGTGGAACCCAACGAGTACGCATAGCAGTTTTCAAAGCAGCCCAATTAGTTGGAATATTATCCGGATATAATCTACAATATTCAGACCACCACACACAAGCAAAAATAGTGAAAGCACAAAGAGCAGCAGCAAGACGTCTCTCCACGGGATATTTTAAACATGTAAAACGTTGTTCGGTTTCTAACTCCCAAGTAAGATATATATCAGGAACATATCTACCCTCAAATGGTGATGTATTCAATTTTAGTTAAGGGAGATGGTCATGATCTCGTACCTGAGGGTGGTGCAACCCTACCATTGCAATTATTTCCATGTGGACGACCTGGTGGCTGTGGTGCTGGTTGTTGCACATAGTTCTGATTTCGATCAAACTCATCCTCGTAATCCCCCGCGTAATCGTCCTCCTCCTCAGTAGCAGCAGGAACCACAGAAGTATCAACAGCACCACCAACAGTTTGGCCAGGCTGAAGAGCGAGACGGCTCGCTTTGCGGAGGGCTGTTTTGTGACGTGAAGGTGGTGGTTGTTGTTGTTGCAATGGTGCAGCGGGTGGAGGTAGACGCGCAAGCACTTCAGCAAATTTGGCATCCAACTTGGTGTCAATTGACTTCTCAATGCCATCCATCCTCGCTAGTGCGTCGACAAAACTAGTCATCACATCTTCTACCTGTTGACCCATCATTTGCTGAAATTTATCATGCAACTCCTTGTTCGTCATGTTCTCCCAGTCAGTCTCATCGACTTGTGATCCTGGCATGGTTAGCAGCAATAGAAACACACAAAAATATGATCCTACAAACTACTAGAAAATGGTGGTGGTGGGGCGTCACAAATCCGTCAAGCAAATCTCAAATTCTTACCAGTTCTTCCCCAGCAGCAGGTGGTGATCGGCAACCGTGGTAGTCAAAACTCTCAAAGCTTGGATAAAGCGATTACCAAGGAGCGTCAAATGCACGATGTAGATATATGTGGAGCTGGGAAGGCTTATAATATGGGAGCAAAAAGGGTCAGCAATAATCAATTCAGAGATGCAAAGTTGAATAAGCGCGCAACGACGGTACTGTGTTGGTCCTAGGCTAGACCGTACTAGAGACGCGAGCCTAGAACACTAACAAAATCACGGCGGTGCACGTAAACAAGGGGAAAGCACACTCTGAATTTTTTCGCCTCTTTTTTTTTGCACTCTTTATTTTGCGCCCTTTTTTTTGCTGAAAATCACTATAATGGCGAGTGTCTCAAAACTCTTCCCAAGTCAAACTAAGATGATAGGCACGAATTTTTTTGACAATTTTTTTTCCGGAATCAGGGCAGCGACGACGAAAAAGTGCGGTAAAAAAATAGTATGATGGCACGTGTATCAAAAGACTCAGAAAAGCCTAAAAAGATAGGGAAAAAATATTTTCACCTGCCGAAATTTTGGCCTAAAAACTGCTCGGGGGTCTCCAGACTTTTTTTTCTAGACCTACTCAGGCAAGGAAACACGAAACCGAAACTTGATGGATCTCGAAAACCAATCTAAAATGGAAAGAACTCGGATTGGTGGTGGGTATATGGTGGTAGAATATGACAGCGGTGGTGGTATATGGCAGCGGTTGTGGTATATGGATTCAGATTGGTGGTGGTATATGGATACGGATCGGTGGTGGTATGTGGCAGTAGCGATGAAGATGTTGCGGCGGCGGCGTGACAACTTATGACTAGAACTCGAAACTCTAAAAGACTAGACGCTAAGACCAGCAACTTGACACAACGATGCAACCGCAAATTCAACAAAGCAAAATACTAAAAAGACTATGCGAAGGCTCAAACTGGTTCGGATATGAGTAACTAACCGTATTTTTTGGCTTTTTCGTGGACTGTAGGTACGAAGAACAGACTCGATCTAATCTAAGAAAACTGTAAAATCTCACCGAGCAACTTGGAAATCTGATACCACTTGATAGAGGCAAAGGTGTCCCGTGTTTTGATGAGATGGTGGCTATCGTTTTGGAGGATGTCGACTTTGACAATCCGACTACGAACGTGCGAAGACGTCGCGCCTTAGCAATCGCTAAACCAACTCCGGGAGGTTATTGACCATGCTGGAGCATGATCAACCTGACCACAAAGGTCTGTTTCTTGCAGGCAAACAAAGAACAAGCAAGAAATTGAGACTGCAATCTAGATATTACGAATTCAAGAGGAAAACTTTATTGATGAGGGTGGGGTTCTGTGACGTCTTTGGCTGGTCGTTGAACACAAATGAAGTACGTGAAGTTGCAGCTATGTTGAACTTTAATCTAAACAAAACCCAAAGTCTAAACGAGGCCCTAAGGGCTGTATATATGGAGGAAGAGGGGGGAATTTCGTGGCCCTTGGAGGAGGGGTCCGAAACCAACCCTAACTCTTGTTTCCCCACACATACGGACTCTAAAAACAGCCTATACTCAAGTATTTCGAAATTACATGGGCCTGGCCCAATAATAAGGTGACACAGCACCTATGATAGCCTCTAGACGAAATTTATGAAGTGGCATCTTGTATATTTCGTCCATGGCTTCACCCACTCATTATGGTGGCTTCAAAGTACTGAAATCATCACTTGTAACCCCGTTCTTGTTCCCCTTGCGCATGCCATCATCTCCATACTTGATCTTGCTCCAATGTTCATCCTTCTTGTCCAAGCTAGGCCCTTCATTTTTAAGCAAGACAAATTTATCCAATTTAGGCAGCATCATATTCTCATGAACATTAGAATCATTACCAAGAAACGAAAGTACCTGGTAATTTAATTGACGTGCGCGAGCTCTAGTAATTGGTCATGTATATGTATCAGTTGGGGCTGTGGGTGTAACCTTGTTAGTGATGTCCTCATCAGCCCATCAGCATCATTTTTATCTTCTCCGTGATTTTGTTGAACATTAAGCTAGTGTTGGAAACTTTTGACAGCATTTCTTCATGCTAGCTCATGAAGCATATATTTGTATGAAAGAAGTGACTTCCTCTAATTCATGTGCATTCGATGTAGTTGTCGCCGTGAATTCGAGAAAGTTGTTTGCTTCCTCTAGAATCATCCTAAGTCAGTCATGCATGTGCAAAGTATTCTATGGTCTGATAGACTGATCATCTTCATTCTATATGTATCCCTAGCACACCAAGCCACTGATTGATTTGCTCAAGGAGAAGAAGTGCCTTCTTAAGAATCATGACTTATGCTAGGACTTCGGTATCCTCGATTATGGTTCCCCACATGAACCCGGTAGTGCTTTATTATAAGACTACTATGTGGTCATGCTTGTCTGGGACCACATGTTAACATGTGTGTAGCAGAGCTAGCTCATGTTTTGGAGCTTGCTATCGTAGTTCATCTCCCGAGAATCTCACAACGTCATCTCATCGATTTGTGTTGCAAACTTTCTTTCCACACATGACGTCTGAGGTATCCTGTTACTAGCCAGATCTAAATCTCAGGCAGATATGATGGTTGGAACATTCCCAGCATTTGCATTTTGTTTCCAGCTTGCACCCGCGTTCTGCCATTTTATTATGGTCTGCCTTTTCAGTAATTTTTATTCAGGATCATCTTCAAAAGTGGTCCTACCATGGGTCCCATCCATTTCCGGTGATAAGCAAAAAGCATCCATTGCATTGTCTTCAACAAGGTAGTACATATCATTTATTCTAGTCTGGGGATGCCATCCTTCTGAACTCCTTCAAACGATCGTTTGTGATTTGCCTTTGGCTAGTATGGAGAGTTCCAATGATCTATCTGTCATAAGTAATTATTTTTGTCACTTCAGGGAATATTTCTATGAGTCACCTTCCCGAAGGTGCCCCAGAGTGGAATCATGGAAATTAACTCCTAGCTACTTCGAAACCCATCCAACATCTTCTAAGCGTGGAATTGTTGCCTACCAAATTGAACCTTCGTCATCTATTTCATCCCTCTCATTGTGTGTTTTGTGTCTCAACTTAAGAGGTGTCCTTACATCTCACTTCATGAGTTGATCTTCAGTTGCTCGATCTTCGAGAAGATTGATTCTTGTATAGTTTCACTATGTCATCATTGTGTTATACGAAGTTCTCGAAAGCAAGACGTCAATATCAAGATGCAAGGAATCAACATCTTCGAGAAGGGCAGTTGGATCATGAAGACTGTGTCCGTTCCATGTCCCTTATGTCTTCTTACCTCACGTCTTGAATCTCGGGACGAGATTCTTGTTTAGTGGGGGTGAGTTGTCACACCCTAGCTAGTCATTGCTTGACTTTGCATAATCATCCATGCAACATCTAGTCATTGCTAGACTTTGCATAATCATCCATGCAACATGTTCAAATTTTATTGAAGTTGCAATGGGGATTGATCAAACCCTAGCATCAGAAAGAATTCAATAGGATCAAATAAAATCTTTTTCAAATAACCCAAAATGCCCTTTGCAAATGTTCATGATTTTGAACAAGGTGAAAACCTCTGCCAAAAATGATGAGCATATTTGTTGGCCATTTATGGATTTTTGAATTAACTCATATTGTATTTGAATTGGGGCATTTGAATTCTATAAATATTTAAATGGTCCAAAAATTATTGTTTCAATTGTGGGCTTTTGGAATAATCTAAATAATGCCCCAATTTATCTCGGGAGTTTTAAAAAAATGAATTAGTATTTTTACTAATTCAAAACAGAGCAGAGATAAAAAGAAAAAGAAAAACAGCAAAGAGAGAGAGAGAGAGAAACTGACATGGCCATACCTGGCGGTCCAACTGCGTGGCCCAGCCCACCAGGGGCACGCTCGTCTTCTTCCTCATGCCAGCGCACGAAACAGCTCGGTGGTGAGCACCGACGTCACGCCTGGCCACCTCCTGCTTCGTTGGGCCCTCCTCGACCCCTCTAGACAAAGCCACACGTCACCCTAGTACCTCTCGCCCATCGCTCGTCCTCGTCCCCTCCTCTAGCCCCATCTCTCTCGCAGCCGAGCGCCACCCGAGCGCTGCCGTCCCCGCCGTCCACTTCAGTCGCGGCCGCCAGCATCCCCACGCCCGGCCAGATAGCCCATGAGCTCCGCCTCCAATCCGTGAAGCTCTACGCCAACACACGCGACTCCAGGAGCCCCGATGCCACGCCATCACCGCCGTCTTCATCGCCACGGCCGGCGATCGCCGCTGCTCGATTCGCAGCAACAAGGACGCCACCGAGATTGCAGACCACCTCATCGTCCTCGTTGTGAGCTCCACCATGTTTCCCCTCTCTCCTTTTGCTTACCCCCTTGCCGTAGAGTCGTTCCCCGCCATGATCGAAGCTCACTGTCGCCGCCCTTGTCACCGTCGTGGCCTGAGCTCGAACGGGTCACGCCCGTGCACCGCACCGTGATCTTGGCGCTCCCAGGAACCCGTGGAGCCCCTCGGCTGCTCACGTCGTGCTCCAAAGCCCCGTCCCCGAGCACACCCATACTCCATCCGCCGCTGCGACCTCCATTCCAGCGAGCTCCGGCGCCCCCACGGTCACCCACCTGCTCCTCTAGATGCGGGAGAGCACGGGCTATGCCCCGGCGGTCTCCGTGCATCCAATCGCCGCCTGTAGCTCAAGTCCGGCGAGCCTCCGCCGCTATTTTGGTCGCCACCGGCCGAACCCCGGCGACAACCGACGTGGCGCGTCATTAGGACAACCCCCCCCCCACCTAGTTAGCCACCTCACTGCCACTGACAGCGGGCCCTGCCTCCGGTCAAACCCAGTCAGCGCTGGATTTGGCTGGATTTGTCCAGTGAGTCATTGACCAGTGGACCCCAGACGTCAGGTTTGACCTGGACTAGCCCCGTTGACCTGCTGACGTCATGATGATGTCATGATGATGTAGTAAAGGATTCTCTGTATTTAAAATAATTCGAAATTCCAAAAAATGTTATAAACTTCAAAAAATCATAAAAATAATATATAACTCAGAATGAAATAATTTATATATGAAAAATGATCAGAAAAATATGAGGAATCTATTTATGGCATTTTCATGCATGTTTGAATAAATGGCATTTTAAATGTCTTATGTGGAGTTTGAATTTGAACCTTGGGCTCAAATCAACTTTAATTAAATTGTTGCTAGCTGCATTATCTCAAATCACATCATATTGACATGTCACATTCATGCATCATATTTTTGCATTACATTGATTGTGTACTTTTCCAATTTGCTGATGTTTGTCCCCTCTCAGTAGACGATGTTCCGACGATGTGATCGTTGACACTGATGAAGACACAATATTATCTTCAGAAGTGCCAGGCAAGCAAAACCCCCTTGTTCATTTTGATATAATCCCACTCTGTCGCTCTTGCTCTCTTTTACTGCATTAGGACAACAACGATTCAAATGTTACATGCTGCGGTAGTTGAACCCTTTTCCTTTGCATGACCTGTCATTGCGACAGTAAATAGATGAAACCCACTAGCATGAGTAGGAATTGTTTGAGCCCTGATGTGTCTACTCATTCATGCTTGTTTGTCATGCCTAGTATTGCTTAGAGTTGTGTCAGGTCTGATTCATCGGGGATGAATTGGAAAGTTGTGAACATGTCCTACTGTTGAGAGCTAAGTGTGTGAACACAATTTGGTAAAGGTAGCGGTGAGAGGCCATGCTGGAGTACATGGTGGGTTGTCTCATTGAAACCATCCTCAGGAACTGTGTTCTGTGTTTGTGATCCATGAACAGTTACTACCACACATTGGGTTCCGGTAACTCGACCCCTCTCGGCTTATTAGTCGCCTCAATCTCTGTCCAGGAGTTGCAACTAGTTTTTGGTGTTTGTAGGTAGTGATAGTAGTCTACCAAGTGGCACTCGGTACAGGTGGGCTTGGGACAGACTAGGCACCATGGCACGGTGTACCAAGCATTGATCCATCCGGTGAGGTGGGCTTGGGAACCCTGTTCACATCGTTTGGGGCCGTGAGCGACACCTCGGCCGGATCTCCTTGCGGATGGAACCCGAATAGGCGATAAACCTGGACTAGAGACTTGCGTGGTTAGTCAGGTCATGGCCGACTCCCTCGCCAGGCTTCCGCTTGAAGTTTGCCGAGATACACGATGTGTACATGGTGGTAAGTGGCGAGAGCGTGTGTGAAGAAGTACACCCATGCAGGGTTAACATCATCTATTCGAATAGCCGCATCCGTGGTAAAGGACTTCTGGGTTGCATGTACAGTTCGTAGACAAGTGAAAGTGGATACTCTAAAATGCGCAAGATAAGTGTGAGTGCTATGGATGGCCTTCTCGTAGGGAGACGGGAGTGGTTCCATAGTGGTGTATTGATTTGGTGAATGTGTGGACTCGTGTGCGCCACCTCAAAAGAGTTACCAGCAGTCGTAGTACAGGATAGCTACTGAGTCAAAGCTGGCTTGTTGTGGTTAAACTCCACCACCCCTTTGTTGATACTGATGCATATGTAGCTAGTTCTGATGTAAGTCTTGCTGAGTACATTTGTACTTACGTTTGCTTAATTTATGTTTTGCAGAGAGACTTCAGTCTCACTAGTGGTTCTGCGTGGACTTCGATGTTTAGCTTGTTACCTCATCTACGATCTTATACCCTTGAGAGGGTCTTGTAGATAGTCCGGCTTCTCATCCTTTTTCATTTGTAGTTGTCTGTACTCAGACATGTTACGCTTCCGTTGCTTATATGCTCTATATGTTTGGTCATGAGACCCATATTTGTAATATCTGGCTCCTCGAAGCCTAATGAATAAATAATTTGATTCATAGAGTTTTGTTGTGCTGCCATGTTGTATTTGCACATATCAATCATATTGTATGTATGTTATTGAAATGCTTGGTATGTGTGGGATCCGACACCTAGTTGTTTACCCTTGGTAGCCTATCTTATGGGGAAATGTCTCCTAATGGTTCCACTGAGCCTTGGTAGCTTGCTACTACTCCGGAACACATGGATTGACATGCATGTGTCCTTCTTTGCTCATGTGTTTGTCCCCTCTGGGGAAATGTCACGCGGTGTATACTGGAGACCTGTTAGCTTGCTACAGCCCGGCAACACTCGTTGCTGACCGACACGTGCATTGTTGGGTCATGTATGCCTGTCCGTGTAATTTAGTGCCACTTTTCGTTTATAAATAGTCATGTCGGCCCGGGTTCTCTGTCATATGGATGCTAGCGACACTATCATATACGTGAGCCAAAATGCGCAAACGGTCCCGGTCTAGGTACGGTGGCACCCGTGGGGATACCGTGCGTGAGGCCGCAAAGTGATATGATGTGCTACATGCTAGACCGGTGTGACTTAGGATCGGGGTCCCGACAATATGAATGATCTATGTTAACATCCAAATTGAAAATTGGGATGTTACAGACGACTATTATTTTCTGACAGCACCAGCCAATATCCATGCTTGGCCAAATTTCTTTCCTGGATCAAGATTTCTCATGTGATATTTCGGATGGTCGGAGCATAGATAACTTACCAAGAAGTGTCAAGGACATGAAAATAGATGGAGAGTTTGCATCATGCAATTACTTGTGAGTACAAGCGGAGCATTGGAAGGAACATGTGTGACTCATGTACATGCATGGAAAGTTTCCAGGAGTAATAATATGGTACATGTACGTGCATGTACTTGAATTGACTAACACTTGAAGAAGAACTAAATGTGACCGCGTGATTTTTTAGCAGTAAGAACCATAGCAGGGAAGGAAGGGAGGTGCATTTTTTTTCTTAGGCAAACACGTGCAGTACAAGAGGGATATACAGACATGCATGCCCATACGTACAATATGCACAATCCCTTCTTTTATCTATCGATGGAACACTTGTGGCAGAGTTGTCCCGTGGTACTTCTGGGACTCATCTTTTCTTTCTTTTTCTTTTGTTTCATTGCGTCAAGAGAACTTGTATCAGATCCATCACATAATAATTTATGATTTTTTTATCACATCGGAGGGAATTTGCAGATCCAGCAAATGATACTTAGGCTCGTGTAATAGACCAAATTTTGAGCAAGACAAAGTTTGACGACGAACGGAGCGCAGCAAAGATGGGAGGAGAATCAGGTTCCACCGAGCATGCCATTTTGTTTCGAAAACAAAATACATGACAAACACGGAAATAAATTATGGGAACTCTGCATTTTATTCATCATCGTATTGATTACAAATACATGAATGTTTACATGCTCTCATGGTAGTTTGCCTATTTTGCCTTCATGCGACTATGCTTAACGAGTATCTGACTTGAAAAGATTGCGTGTAGTCCGCTGATTCCCGGTGCTTTGCTTTTGCAATGCATCCGGTTAATTACATCTTCAGGTGAAGCCTACAGAAAACCTCCGATTAAGCTGCGCCCGGTCATCGTCGTGTAATTTTCTCATCAAGGTACTTGCAAGATGTTATAGATCATGGTAATGTGTAAGTGCAGGTGGCTTTGTTTCGCGTAGACCCGGTCATAATACGCCATCGTCATGTAGGTATTTTGATCGGAAATTGTTGATGAAGATGGTGACTTTCGCCTCGTCGGTGCCCAGTCATGTACCCATGAATTCATCAAAAATGGACGTGTGTGTTGCTTTTGCCACGTCGGTGCCCAACAACAAAGTGTTTCATCTTTTAGGATTATGACATGTTGATGGAATATAGTGACCCGGCCTCATCGGCGCTCGGACATAAATTTGTCTAGCCTCATTGGCACTAGACACGTGACGATCATGATTTATCATGGGACTGATGTAGATTTTTGGAACGAACAGCTCAATGCTCGCCCTGGGATTGTAGAGCTTTGGGACAAACACACCAACACCCGTCATGAAACCGGTGTAGGATTTGCTTTGGTGGAACAAGCATTTTGCTCGTCAGTACCCGGCTAGTGTAGAACCGGGCTATAGCACTAGTTTGTAAGGCCCTTTAGTACCGGTTCAGCACGAACCGCCACTAAAGGGCCACCACGTGGCACGAGCCAGCGCCGGGGGCGGGGACACCTTTAGTACCGGTTGGTAACACCAACCGGTACTAATAGGTTTAGGGGGTTTTGGGTTTATGATTTCTTTTTCCTTTAATTTTGTGTTTTCCATTTAATTCTTTTTCATTTCTTAGTATTTTACGATACTACATATTGTACACGTATGCATATATATAAATAAAACTTCTCGCAGAACCGATCATATATATGTGTGTGTGTGTATGTATATATATGTATGTATGTACATACATATATATACACACCATCCAATGTCTCGCACACCATCCACACATGCATACACATGCATGTATATCTACAATTTGATGTATATATATATATACAATTTCTCCTACATGGAGGCATTACTGCGGTAGCGGGTAATGGTATTCTCCGTTGGGATTTATGACCTGGTCGAGCAAAAATCCCGCTATTTCCTCTTGAATTGCTCATACGCGATCCTCCGGTAGGAGCTGATCCCGCAACTCACTGATCTTCAAAGAAGGAGATCAATATGCATGTATTACTGATGTCTACTACACAACCTTCTTCGTGTAGACGTTGTTGGGCATCCAAGTGCAGAGGTTTGTAGGACAATAGCAAATTTCCGTCAAGTGGATGACCTAAGGTTTATCAATCTGTGGGAGGCGTAAGACGAAGATGGTCTCTCAAGCAATGTTGCAACCAAATAACAAAGAGGTTCTTGTGTCCCCAACACACCCAATACACTGGTAAATTGTATAGGTGCACTTGTTCGGCGAAGAGATGGTGATACTAGTGCAATATGGATGGTAGATATAGGTTTTTGTAATCTGAAAATATAAAAACAGCAAGGTAGCAAGTGGTAAAGTGAGCATAAACGGTATAGCAATGCTAGGAAACAAGGCCTAGGGTTCATACTTTCACTAGTGCAAGTTCTCTCAACAATAATAACATAACTGGGTTATATCCCTCAACATGCAACAAAGAGTCACTCCAAAGTCACTAATAGCGGAGAACAAATGAAGAGATTATTGTAGGGTACGAAACCACCTCAAAGTTATTATTTCTGGTCGATCTATTCAAGAGTCCATAGTAAAATAGAACGAAGCTATTCTTTCCGTTCGATCTATCTCAGAGTCCGTACTAGAATAACACCTTAAGATACAATCAACCAAAACCCTAATGTCACCTAGATACTCCATTGTCACATCAAGTATATGTGGGCATGATTATACGATATGCATCACACAATCTCAGATTCATCTATTCAACCAACACAAAGAACTTTAAAGAGTGCCCCAAAGTTTCTACCGGAGAGTCAAGACGAAAACGTATGCCAACCCCTATGCATAGATTCCCAAGGTCACGGAACCCGCAAGTTGATCACCAAAACATACATCAAGTAGATCACGTGATATCCCATTGTCACCACAGATAAGCACATGCAAGACATACATCAAGTGTTCTCAAATCCTTAAAGACTCAATCCGATAAGATAACTTAAAAGGGAAAACTCGACCCATTACAAGAAGGTTTCTGTATATATAGGGGGTGTTGGAGTCGGGAACAAGTAAAGGGGGTCTCCGCGCTGTCCACGAGGCAGGGGGCGCGCCCAGGGGGTGGGTGCGCCCCCACCCTCATGGGCAGCCCGGGACTCCCCTGGTCCATCTCTGGTACTCCTTGGGCTTCTTCTGGTCCAAAAACATCCTCCGTTGAGTTTTAGGTCAATTGGGCTCCGTTTGATATTCCTTTTCTAGGATACTCTAAAACAAGGGAAAACCAAAAACTGGCACTGGGCTCTGGGTTAAAAGGTTAGTCCCAAAAATTATATAAAAGTGTATATAAAAGCCCATGAAACATCCTAGAAGGATAATATAATAGCATGGAACAATCAAAAATTATAGATACGTTGGAGACGTATCAAGCATCCCCAAGCTTAACTCCTGCTCGTCCTCGAGTAGGTAAATGATAAAAATCGAATTTTTGATGTGGAATGCTACCCAACATAATTCTCAATGTAATTTTCTTTATTGTGGCATGAATGTTCATATCTGAAAGATTCAAGACAAAAGTTTAATATTGACATAAGAATAATAATACTTCAAGCATACTAACAAAGCAATCATGTCTTCTCAAAATAACATGGCCAAAAAAATCATCCCTACAAAATCATATAGTTTGGCTATGCTCCATCTTTGTCACACAAAATACTCTAATCACGCACAACCCCGGTTTCAGCCACGCAATTGTTTCATACTTAAATTTTTTTCAAACTTTTTCAACTTTCATGCAATACATGAGCGTGAGCCATGGATATAGCACTATAGGTGGAATAGAGTGGTGGCTGTGGAGAAGACAAAAAGAGGAAGATGGTCTCACATCAACTAGGTGTATCAATGGGCTATGGAGATGCCCATCAATAGATATCAATGTGGGTGAGTAAGGATTGCCATGCAACGGATGCACTAGAGCTATAAATGTATGAAAGCTCAACAAAAGAAACTAAGTGGGTGTGCATCCAACTTGCTTGCTCACGAAGACCTAGGGCATTTGAGGAAGCCCATCATTGGAATATACAAGCCAAGTTCTCTAATGAAAATTCCCACTAGTATATGAAAGTGACAAAACAAGAGACTCTCTATCATGAAGATCATGGTGCTACTTTGAAGCACAAGTGTGGAAAAAGATAGTAGCATTGTCCCTTTTTTTTCTTTTTCTTTTTTTTCTTTTTTTTCTTTTCCCTTTTTTGGGCCTTTCTTTTTTTCTTTGGCCTTTCCTTCTTTTTTTTTCTTTTTTTTTCTTTGGGACAATGCTCTAATAATGATCATCACACTTTCATTTACTTACAACTCGACACTAGAACAAAGTATGACTCTATAATGCCTCCGGTGGTGTACCGGGATGTGCAATGAATCAAGAGTGACATGTATGAAAAATTATGCATGGTGGCCTAGCCACAAATACGATGTCAACTACATGATCATGCATGGAAATATAAAAATGATGAAGTGTGTCATATGAACGGAACAGTGGAAAGTTGCATGGCAATATATCTCGGAATGGCTGTTTTGAGGAAGGTATATGGTGGGTGTATGGTACCGACGAAAGTTGCGCGGTACAAGAGAGGCTGGCAATGGCAGAAGGGTGAGAGTGCGTATAATCCTTGGAATCAACATTAGTCATAAAGAACTCACATACTTATTGCAAAAATCTACAAGTCATCAAAACAAAGTACTACATGCATGCTCCTAGGGGAAGGGTTGGGAGGATTTAACCATCGCGTGATCCCGACCTCCACACAAAGGATGACACTCAATGAAATATTTCATGCTTCAAATTTGTCACACAACGATTACAATACGTGCATGCTTCGGGACTTGCAAACCTTAACACAAGTATTTCCAAATTCACAATTACTTTACTAGCATGACTCTAATATCACCATCCTCATATCTCAAACCAATCATCAAGCATCAAACTTCTCATAGTATTCAATGCACTTTATATCAAAGTTTTTATTATACCCATCTTGGATGCCTATCATATTAGGACTAAATTCATAACCAAATCAAATTACCATGTTGTTCTAAAAGACTCTCAAAATAATATAAGTGAAGCATGAGAGTTCATCTATTTCTTCAAAATAAAACCACCGTCGTGCTCTAAAATATATAAGTGAAGCACTAGAGCAAACGACAAACTACTCCGAAAGATATAAGTGAAGATCAATGAGTAGTTGAATAATTATGTAACTATGTGAAGACTCTCCAATATTTAAGAATTTCATATCTTGGTATTTTATTCAAACAGCAAGCAAAGCAAAATAAAATAAATTGACGCTCCAAGCAAAACACATACCATGTGGTGAATAAAAATATAGCCTCAAGTAAAGTTACCGATAAACGAAGACGAAAGAGGGGATGCCTTCCCGGGGCATCCCGAAGCTTAGGCTATTGGTTGTCCTTGAATTTTACCTTGGGTTGCCTTGGGCATCCCCAAGCTTAGGCTCTAGCCACTCTTTATTCCATAGTTCATCGAATCTTTACCCAAAACTTCAAAACTTCACGACACAAAACTCAACAGAAAACTCATAAGCTCCGTTAGCATAAGAAAATAAAACCACCACTTAGGTACTATTGTGAACTCATTGTAAATTCATATTGGTGTAATATATACTGTATTACAACTTATCTATGGTTCATACCGTCCGATACTACTCATAGATTCATTAAAATAAGCAAACAACACATAGAAAACAGAATCTGTCAAGAACAGAACAGTTTGTAGCAATCTATAACTTTTGAATACTTCTGTAACTCTTAAAATTCTGAAATAAATTGGTGGACGTGAGGAATTTGTCTACTAATCTTCTCCAAAAAGAATCAACTTAAAAGCACTCTTCTGTAAAAAAAATGGCTACTGATCTCGTGAGCGCAAAGTTTCAATTTTTTACAGCCAGATCGCAAAGACCATCACCCAAGTCTTCCCAAAGGTTCTACTTGGAACTTTATTGAAACAAAAGCTATAAAACATGATTACGATACTGAACACACAAAAACTGTAGGGGTAAATATTGGGTTGTCTTCCAACAAGCGTTTTTCTTTAATGCCTTTTAGCTAGGCATGATGATTTCAATGATGCTCGCATAAAAGATAAGAATTGAAACCTAAGGAGAGCATCATGAAGAATATGACTAGCACATTTAAGTCTAACCCACTTCCTATGCATAGGGATTTTGTGAGCAAACAACTTATGGCAAGAATCAACTAGCATAGGAAGGGAAAACGAGCATAACTTCAAGATTTTAAGCACATAGACACGACACTTGATATTATTGCAATATGTAGAAACATATGATCCTCTCTCATAATAATTTTCAGTAGCATCATGAATGAATTCAACCATATAACCAGCACATAAAGCATTCTTTTCATGATCTACTTGCATAGAAATTTTACTACTCTCCACATAAGCGAATTTCTTCTCATGAATAATAGTGGGAGCAAACTCAACAAAATAATTATCATGTGAGGCATAATCCAATTGAAAACTAAAATCATGATGACAAGTTTCATGGTTATCATTATTCTTAATAGCTTACAAGTCATCACAATAATCATCATAAATAAGAGGCATGCTTTCATCATAATAAATTTGCTCATTAAAACTTGGGGGACTAAACATATCATCTTCATCAAACATAGCATCCCCAAGCTTGTGGCTTTGCATATCATTAGCATCATGGGTATTCAAAGAATTCGTACTAATAACATTGCAATCATGCTCATCATTCACATATTTTATGCCAAGCATTCTATGTAATTCTTCTTCTAGTACTTGAGCACAATTTTCCTTCCCATCATTTTCACGAAAGATATTAAAAAGATGAAGCATATGAGGCAACCTCAATTCCATTTTTTTGTAGTTTTCTTTTATAAAATAAACTAGTGATAAAACAAGAACTAAAAGATTTGATTGCAAGATCTAAAGATATACCTTCAAGCACTCACCTCCCCGGCAACGGCGCCAGAAAAGAGCTTGATGTCTACTACACAACCTTCTTCTTGTAGACGTTGTTGGGCCTCCAAGTGCAGAGGTTTGTAGGACAGTAGAAAATTTCCCTCAAGTGGATGACCTAAGGTTTATCAATATGTGGGAGGCGTAGGATGAAGATGGTCTCTCTCAAGCAACCCTACATCCAAATAACAAAGAGTCTCTTGTGTCCCCAACACACCCAATACAATAATAAATTGTATAGGTGCACTAGTTCGGCGAAGAGATGGTGATACAAGTGAAATATGGATGGTAGATATAGGTTTTTGTGATCTGAAAATATAAAAACAGCAAGGTAGCAAGTGGTAAAAGTGAGCATAAACGGTATTGCAATGCTAGGAAACAAGGCCTAGGGTTCATACTTTCACTAGTGCAAGTTCTCTCAACAATAATAACATAACTGGATCATATAACTATCCCTCAACTTGCAACAAAGAGTCACTCCAAAGTCACTAATAGCAGAGAACAAACGAAGAGATTATTGTAGGGTATGAAACCACCTCAAAGTTATTCTTTCTGATCGATCTATTCAAGAGTCCGTTGTAAAATAGCACGAAGCTATTCTTTCCGTTCGATCTATCTTAGAGTTCGTACTAGAATAACACCTTAAGATACAAATCAACCAAACCCTTATGTCACCTAGATACTCTATTGTCACCACAAGTATCCGTGGGCATGATTATACAATATGCATCACACAATCTCGGATTCATCTATTCAACCAACACAAAGAACTTCAAAGAGTGCCCCAAAGTTTCTACCGGAGAGTGAAGACGAAAACGTGTGCCAACCCCTATGCATAGATTCCCAAGGTCACGGCACCCGCAAGTTGATCACCAAAACATACATCAAGTAGATCACGTGATATCCCATTGTCACCACAGATAAGAACATGCAAGACATACATCAAGTGTTCTCAAATCCTTAAAGACTCAATCCGATAAGATAACTTCAAAGGGAAAACTCAATCCATTACAAGAGAGTTGAGGGGGAGAAGCATCATAAGATCCAACTATAATAGCAAAGCTCGCGATACATCACGATCGTGCCATCTCAAAAACACGAGAGAGAGAGAGAGAGAGAGAGAGAGAGAGAGAGAGAGAGAGAGAGATCAAACACATAGCTACTGGTACATACCCTCAGCCCTGAGGGTGAACTACTCCCCCTCGTCATGGAGAGCGCCGGGATGATGAAGATGGCCACCGAAGAGGGATTCCCCCCCCTCCGGCAGGGTGCCGGAACGGGTCTAGATTGGTTTTTGGTGGCTCTAGAGGCTTTCGGCGGCGGAACTCCTGATCTAGGTTATTTTCTGGAGGTTTTTGTATATATAGGGGGTGTTGGAGTCGGGAACAAGTAAAGGGGGTGTCCTTGTTGTCCACGAGGCAGGGGGCGCGCCCAGGAGGGTGGGCGCGCCCCCCACCCTCAAGGGCATCCCGGGACTCTCTTGGTCCATCTCGGGTACTCCTTGGGCTTCTTCTGGTCCAAAAACATCCTCCGTTGAGTTTCAGGTCAATTGGGCTCCGTTTGATATTCCTTTTCTACGATTCTCTAAAACAAGGGAAAAACAGAAAGTAGCACTGGGCTCTGGGTTAATAGGTTAGTCCCAAAAATCATATAAAGTATATATAAAAGCCCATAAAACATCCTAGAAGGATAATATAATAGCATGAAACAATCAAAAATTATAGATACGTTGGAGATGTATCAATTAGTTGTGTGATTAGATATTGATAATGATGTAAAATTGTGAATAGTGTTCTGACAAACGTACCCATCGCTGTCTAGCATCTATTGTCCTTTCGGACGCCGTCTCGCGAATGTTGTCGCAAACATAGTATGCACATAAAGCAGTCCCCGACGCCTACTTCATGGCCTTTACGAGAATAGAATTCAATCGGATAATAATTAATCAAGCATGATAATTAATGGTATTAAAACTAGAATTAAAGAGATGGTAGCTAGCTAGCTAGTACTACTTAGTTAATTACCTTGGGTCGATACCAATACAGATTTTGTTTCCATGGCGGGCGTGGAACCTCTTGGATGAACTTTTCCCAAGCCCTGCCCGACGGCAAAGAAAACGAATAAAGGAGTTATTAATTAGTTGATATCAGGAAATGACGAACTAAAGAGGCCGACATATAGTTCAATATTGATTGAAATTACCTGTTGACTATCCCCTTCACGATTGAGTAGTCACTAGGTTCTTTAAGTAGTGAGTCCAGTACTTCAACTTTTCCTTCTTCAACTTGAATGTCTAACAAGATCCAGTGGAAACTGCATGCGCATACGTTTGCATGTATAAATTAAGCGGGCAGGTGCATGACACTCATCAACTACCCTAAACCCTATACACTTATTAACATCTAACTAGTAAGCAAAAATAGAATTTATAGTATACAAGACAGTGTGACTCACCTGAAGTTGTAAGGAAGTAGTATATCTCGATTGGTATTGAGGCGCTTCAAGAACTCTAGCATGTTTTTCTCTACCTCATCTCGATACCATGGAAGTGTCCATGTCTTTTCATTAATGGTATTTGGGTCAATGATCCCAATGCCATAGCGTCCAGCTTTTTTCATTTCATACATCTTCATCCTGCATAATTAGTAACACAGAAAAGAATATAGTGAGGATAATTACAGGTAATGATCAACGAGCACTACAACTAGCTTGAGACTTAAATTACAGAAAGAAATCACTTACAGACAATAGCAACTGACAATAGATTTGTCGAGTGTGTCATTATTGAATAACTGAAATAGTTTTGTATACCCAACGGACAGAGTTGTCTCATGGAAGTAATGCTCCGCCTTGACTTTCACCATGAGGGACTCCCAATTGCTAGTCTTGCAAATTTTCAGGTACCATTGATGCAATTCATACATTCTCCTTGAGAGCTTCTTGACCTCCTTAGGCTCTAGCATAGGTTCGTCGCAGAAATATTTCCGTTTTAGTTCCTGCTCTGTAAAATTTTCCATGGGCTCGAGCCCTAGGAGTTGTTCTATAGTGCATCCGATCTCTGCAGCCTGCCTTCTATGATCATCGGTTATTAGCACATCATCATCGGCGCCGGTACTCGCATGTGGGGGGATCGACGCTGGTACAATGAGCACACACTGGGAGCATGTGGGGGGATCGACGCCGGTACAATGCCAGTGGGGGAACGGTTTTCCCGCTTTTTTGGCAGCTACTTGGCTCGAGCTCGAGCTCGACTCCTTCTTCTGTTGTGCTCGATGTGCCTTCCTGATTTGGCACTCATAGTATGAGTCAACAGGCTTGGGAGGTGGTGCTTTAGCCATACTAAGAAAGTGGTCAACGACTTTATCAGACACTTTTTCCTTTGGCGGCACTGGCGGTTTCGGTCTAAAATGGGCGTCCAATTGGGCCCTCACTTCATCTTCGTTTTCCTCCTCGGTCATGTTGTAAGGCCTCTTCAGAAGAGGCGCCAGGCTTGGACCATATTGAAATTGCTTGCCTCGTCCTGTACCTCTTGTACCTTTACTTGTACCGCTATGCACCATAGCTACGGCGGCTCTCTTACGATGTTGCTCAGGCGGCGAAGACGGCTGATGTGGCTGACTTGGAGGAGGAGGAGTGGGCTGACGCGGTGCCGGACTTGGAGCAAGAGGAGTGGTCTGACGCGGTGCCGGACTTGGAGCAGGAGGAGTGGCCTGATGCGGTGCCGGACTTGGAGCAGGAGGAGTGGCCTGACGCGGTCCGGACTTGGAGGAGCAGGACTCTACGGAGGCGGTGGTTGATGACTTGGAGGAGCGGGAGTCTGCTGATGCGGTGGCAGACTTCGAGGAGGAGTCTGCTGATGCGGTGTTAGTGGCCTTGGAAAGATGATGCAATCCTTTCTCCATAGGATGATACGATGTATGGCATCTCCCAGTGTGTGCTCGTCGGCACCTCTAGGAATGTCAAGGTCTAGCCTCGAATATTGTGCCACCACTTCATCTACGTGGACACGAGCATAGCCAGCTAGAATCGGGTTGCAATGGTAGGTTGTTCCAGGGGGATTTGTGTATGCAAGGGCGTCCGCCACCTTCATGGATATGTTCTTAATTTCAAATTATATTTCACAATTAGTATTGTCCATGATGTCATCCATAGGGTATGTATCTAGCAGCAGTGCCTCATCGCCCGGGGCGGAACCCATGCTACTTCTCGACATGGATGGGACGGTGCTATACAATGCTAGATCCGCTAGCTGCTGTTGAGACCCCCTTTCCTGGCTAAGTGAATTGATCAGCTGCTGCTGCCGCTCTAATTGGAGTGCCAACTCCGCGTGCTTTGCTTCTACTATGTGAAGGTGTTCTGCTCCCTGCCTCCTCTCCTCCTCCTGCAGCTTCTTCTTCTTTTCCTCCCGCATCTTCTTTCTCGCATGGCTTCTGTAGTCGGCGTTCCATTCCTCAAACCCCTCATACTACGGAACAACGCCTTTACCTCATGTTCTTCCTGGGTGTTCAGGATTTCCCAGGGCGCACGTAAGCTCGTCGTTCTCTCTGTTGGGCGTGAACACCCCCGTTCGAGCCTCTTCTGTTGCAAAAAGTAACTTGTCTTCGGCTCCTTTAAGACTTTCCTTCTTCGAAACCTTGCATGTCTTCGGGTCCAACGCCCCCCCCCCCATGCGCATAGAACCAAGTCCTGACCCTGGGGTCAGCTCAATGTAACTAGAGTGACCTCTGCATCCAGCATCTCTTGCTCAGACTTATCCCACTTAGGCCGGGCCACCACGTAGACAAATGGCCCCAGCCTATGGAAATGCTACTTTTTTGCGGCATTGGCCCCAGTCACGAAGTTATCATATGACCGGGATAGAATCGCATCTTGGGCATGACAATATATCACATTTACATTTTGGCCATACCACATCATAACATGCCCTGCAAAAGCAAGTTAGACGTCCTCTACTTTGTTGTTGCAATTTTTACGTGGCTGCTTGGGAAAACTATAAGAACATTTATTATCTACGCAAATCCACAACCATGATAATCAAGCTGCCTTTTAACCTTCTACAAGGACCGCCTTTGTGAAATCAGATTCAACTAAAGTAGGAGAGACACACACCTGCTAGCCACCTTATGCAATACAAGTTGCATGTTAGTCGGTGGAACCGGTCTCATGGGCGAGGACATGTAAATTTGTCCGAGCCGCTTCATCCCAGAATACCGCCAAATCAAAATAAGACAAGGGGGGTAAGAAATTTGACCATCAACGCCCACAACTCTTTGTGTTCTACTCGTGCATATACATCTACGCATAGACCTAGCTCATGATGCCACTGTTGGGGAATGAAGCATGAAATAAAAAATCCAAAAAAAAACACCCAAGATCCAATCTAGGAGATGCATAGCTACAACAAGGGAGTGTGTCTACATACCCTTGTAGACCGGAAGCATTAGCGTCATAACGCGGTTGATGTAGTCATACTCTTCACGATCCAATCGCGATCCAATCGCGATCCAATCTGATCTAGTGTCAAATGGATGACACCTCCTAGATTAGCACATGTTCATCTCGATGGCGTACTCTACTTCTTGATCCAGAAAGCGAGGGAGATGAGGTGGTGAGATGATAACCAACATGACGGTATTGTGATGGTGGTAGCAGGAATTTCGGCAGGGTTTCGCCAAGCGCGTATCGAAGGGACATGGGAGGAATTGGGAGCGGGAACATGCCAGGGTTAAGGGTTTGCCGCGCCCATGCACCTCCCCCATCTATATACAAGCTAGGGTATAGGTGTCATCCAAACCCCATCTAGGGCTGGCCACAGGGTTGAAATACCTTTAAACTTGGAGATAACATCTTAACTCTAGATTCACCCCTTTAAATTTAGAGATAAGACCTTATCTCTAGATTTAAACAACATGTGCCTTGGGGAATGGGGCGGCCAGCCTATGTGGGCTGAAGCCCCACCCCTTGGTCCATGTGGGACCTTCCTAGGTCGTTGGGCCCCACGGTCGAACCCCCAGAACCTTCTAGAACCTTCTAGGTACAATACCCAAAAATCGAACTTTTCCAGAACCCATTATGACTTCCCATATATAAATCTTTACCTATGGACCATTTCGGAGCTCCTCGTGATATCTCGGATCCCATCTAGGACTCCAAACAACCTTTGGATTTTCCACTATTAATATCTCAATACTACCTTAGCGCTACCAAACATTAAGCGTGCGACCCTATGGGTTCCAGAATCATGTAGACATGACCGAAACTCCTCTCCGGTCAATAACCAATAGCGGAACTTGGATGCCCATATTGGTTCCCATGTATTCCACGAAGATCTTTATCTATTGAACCACGATGTCAAGGATTCAGTTGTCAGAATCAGGGCTCCGCGGACCCAAAGAGGTTCGACTCTGGGGCGTGAACGTAGCATTCCGCTTCCCCTAAACGCTTTGCTCGCTACACTCACGGCTCCACCTCGTCGTGGGGGTGATCAAAGGGGAAGGACGAACACAAAGATTTACCCAGGTTCGGGCCACATTGCGGTGTAAAACCCTACTCCTGCCTTTGGTGGATTGCCTCATGAGGAGGTTGAGGATGAACAAGTACAGTGGATGAACAGCCACGCGAGGGCTCTATGGGTAGGATCAGCCGATCTCGGAGCCGTCCTCTCTTTGGTGGAAGCTAGCATATATTTATAGTGTCCACGGTCCTATTCCCCCGTCGTTTAGGCTGGAAGGGATCCCACAACGGCCAATTTTGAAGGGGGGCAAGAGGTACATCTTATCTTGATGAAAGGTGGTCTTCGCCTACAAAGCTTTTGGCCGTGACGCATTGGTGGGCTCGGCGATGACGTTCGTCCTGCTGAGCCCGTGGTCTTGGTCTCGTTGCACCAGAATGGAAACCTTTGGGGCCTTCCTCAGGAACCTACGTGTGAGGCCGCCCCTTAGCACCAAAGAGGAAACTGCCCCCTCTGCGTGCGCTAGTGCCCGCTTGGCCTTGATCGTCATGGCTCACGTCATCCGAAGCCTTGTGAGGCTGGTTACCTGCATAGAAATGTCCGCTCCTCGGAAGACAGGCCTGAGGAGCTACTTCCCAGGAGGTCTTGGTGTTGCTCGCCTCGCGAGGCCGGGGGCCTTCGCGAGGATCTTGTCTTGAGGCCCTTGTAGCTGGGTCGTACCAGGCCGTCAATGGGCCCGCGTGCTGAGCCGCAGGCAGGCAAGTCTGGGTACGCCCGATTCGAGAACACCGACAGTAGCCCCTGGGCCCAAGGCGCGCCTGGGCTAGCTTTGAGGCGAAGCCGAGGGGCAAGGGTGAAGCGCCACGGCCCCCAACCGCCGGGTGGTCAGGCCTGATGCGTGGCGCACGACGGGACGCGAACACCTCTGCTTCCCCAAGTTGCCTCGGCAACTGCCCAGGCTGTCAAAAAGCCTAGCGTATGCTGCAAAGCCATCATTGCTTTCCCTTGCCTTGATCCTAATCCCTGCAACTTCGCCCCCTTCCTTCTCCTTCCTCACCGCCGGCGACCATGTTGATGGCGCCCGGGAAGTCAAAGCCTGTGGCCCAGGCCGCAACCTCCTCCTCTCCTTCGCCTATGCTCAACGCATCCTCCATCACCGAGGAGCGGCATCTCATCCCCGTGCTCCCGCATATGGCAAATGAAGACAACGAATGGGGCGAGACCTTTGTCTATGCCGGCTTCATGGAGTGAGGCTCCTTCACGTAGACGGTCTATCCCTTCTTCCTCCACAACATCTATGCGGGGCTTGTCCCACCCTTCTTATATGCATGATTTGATATCTTTGTATTTGTCTTCGAATTATTGGTTTGGTTTGGCCAACTAGATTGGTAGTTCTTGCAATGGGAGAGGTGCTTAGTTTTGGGTTCAATCTTGTTGTGTCCTCACCCAGTGACAGAAGGGGTAGCGAGGCACGTATTGTATTTTTGTCATCAAGGATACAATGATGGGGTTTATATCATATTGCTTGAGTTTATCCCTCTACATCCTGTCATCTTGCTTAAGGAGTTACTTTGTTCTTATGAACTTAATACTCTAGATGCATGTTGGATAACGGTCGATGTGTGGAGTAATAGTAGTAGATGCAGGCATGAGTCGGTCTACTTGTCACAGATGTGATGCCTATTTTCATGATCATTGCCTTATATATCATCATAACTTTGCTCTTTTCTATCAATTCCTCGATAGTAATTTGTTTACCCACCATATGCTTTATTCAAGAGAGAAGCCTCTAGTGAAACCTATGGCCGCCGAGTCTATTTTACATCTATTATTTTTAGAAAAACCCAAAAATACCTTGCTGCAATTATTTTGGGTTTACTTTATTTAGCTTTTTACTTTAGTTCTGAAGCTATTTGTATCAGATCTCACTCTTGTTCGTGACGTTGAAGGGATTGACACCCCCTTTTCCGCGTTGTGTGCAAGTGTTTCTTAGTTTGTGCAGGTGCATATATTGGCGACTTGCTTGTACCTCCTACTGGATTGATACCTTGGTTCTCAACTGAGGGAAATACTTATATCTACTTTGCTGCATCACCCTTTCCTCTTCAAGGGAAAAATTAACACAAGCTCAAGAAGTAGCAGAGGGCTGGGGGGCTCATGAGGCCCGCGGGGCTCGCAAGGGTCCGAGACCTCCTGAGACACGACCGCCAAGAGTCTAGCCTCATGAGATGCCATGATGCGCTGCATGAGCCGCAGGTAAGTGGCGCCCATGTTCAGCAGGCCAAATTACATGCAGACGTAGTTGCAAGGGTAGCCCCCACTACGGCCGACATGCGAAGGCCAGAAGAGGTCCTGTGAAGCAGCCCTATTGAGGCCCGGAATGTTAACGCAGACGCGCAGCTCACCACCCACCTCGGGGGGTGGGTGCACTGGTGGACCGTGCGGGGCGTAGCTCACCGTGCATGGCTCGCGCCTTCTGAGGCTCCTTGATTGCCTTGGTGATGAATTATCGCTTTCCTGGTGCCTCACGCCGTGCTCCCTACTCGCGGGGGTGTGCTTCGAGGCATGCCTCCAAGTGGTGCCTGAACACCTTCCTCGATGTGCTGGCAGGTCAGAGGCTCTCCAGAAGAATGCCCTCGAGCCCATCCTGAGGGGAGGGCGCTGGGCGTGCCTCCCTATGCGCGAGGGAGAGACGCCCAGGCGGCTGGCGTGGGGCCTGAAGCACAGCGTCCATGTTCCTCGGTCTCCGGACGACCCTTGGGAGGAGTTGTTTCTTCTTCGCGGGGTGGCCTCAAGGGACAGGACGCCGCCCTCGCCGTCAGAGTACTCAGCTACCACGGCACGGTAGGCAAGCTCAAGAGCACAAACAACGTCCTTCTCGTCGCAGGTGACCGTGATGATGCCCCGACTCCCTGGCATCTTGAGGACATTGTAGCCATGATGAACTACCACCATGAACTTGGCAAGGGAAGGGTACCCCAGGACGGCGTTGTACGGGAGGTCGATGTGGGCGACGTCGAAGTCGATGAGCTCAGTGTGGTAGTTGGCGCGCTTGCCGAAGGTGGCGGGCAGGCGCACTTGCCCCAGGGGAATGGTGGAGCCATCTGTCACCCCGGAGAACGGCTTGGTGGGCATGAGCTGATCATAGGGCACCTGAAGCATCTCGAAGGTCTTGGCAGAGAGCACATCGAGTCCTGCACCACCGTCGATGAGGGTTTTGGTGACAACCACATTGCTAATGGTCGGCTTGAAGAGCATGGGTGATGTCTACTACACAACCTTCTTCTTGTAGACTCGTGTTGGGCCTCCAAGCGTAGAGTTTTGTAGGACTGTAGAAACTTTCCCTCGAGTGGATGACCTAAGGTTTATCAATCCGTGGGAGGCGTAGGATGAAAATGGTCTCTCTCAATCAACCGTGCAACCAAATAACAAAGAGTCTCTTGTGTTCCCAACACACCCAATACAATGGTAAGTTGTATAGGTGCACTAGTTCGGCGAAGAGATGGTGATACAAGTGTAATATGGATGGTAGATATAGGTTTTTGTAATATGAAAATATAAAAACAACAAGGTAGCAAGTAGTAAAATGGGGCAAAAACAGTATTGCAATGCTTGAAAACAAGGCCTAGGGTTCATACTTTCACTAGTGCAAGTTCTCTCAACAATGATAACATAATTAGATCATATAACAATCCCTCAACATGCAACAAAGAGTAACTCCAAAGTCACTAATAGCAGAGAACAAACGAAAAGATTACTGTAGGGTACGAAACCACCTCAAAGTTATTCTTTTCGATCGATCTATTGGGCTATTCCTATAAGTGTCACAAACATCCCTAGAGTTCGTACTAAAATAACACCTTAAGACACACATCAACCAAAACCCTAATGTCACCTAGATACTCCATTATCACCACAAGTATCCGCGGGTTTGATTGTACGATATGCATCACAAAATTTTAGATTCATCTATTCAAACCAACACAAAGAACTTCAAAGAGTGCCCAAAGTTTCTACCAGAGAGTCAAGACGAAAATGTGTGCCAACCCCTATGCATAAGTTCACAAGGTCACTGAATCCGCAAGTAGATCACCAAA
Source organism: Secale cereale (assembly GCA_902687465.1). Classification (NCBI taxonomy): domain Eukaryota; kingdom Viridiplantae; phylum Streptophyta; class Magnoliopsida; order Poales; family Poaceae; genus Secale; species Secale cereale. Next base: position 559,685,132 of record LR738711.1, on the reverse strand, counting down.
ACATACATCAAGTGGATCACGTGAATATCCCATTATCACCACAGATAAGCACATGCAAGACATACATCAAGTGTTCTCAAATCCTTAAAGACTCAATCCGATAAGATAACTTAAAAGGGAAAACTCGACCCATTACAAGAAGGTAGAAGGGAAGAAACATCATAAGATCCAATTATAATAGCAAAGCTTGCGGTACATCTAGATCGTGTCAAATCAAGAACACGAGAGACATAGAGAGAGAGAGAGAGAGAGAGAGAGAGAGAGAGAGAGAGAGAGAGATCAAACTCATAGCTACTGGTACATACCCTCAGCCCCTCCCTCCACATCATGGAGAGAGTCGTGATGATGAAGATGGCCACCGGTGATGGTTTCCCCCTCCGACAGTGTGCTAGAACGGGCTCTCGATTGTGTTTTTCGTGGCTACAGAGGCTTGCGGTGGCGGAACTCCCGGTCTAGGTTTATTTTGCAGGTTTGCTTACTTATAATAATTTTTGGCGTCGGGGAGAAGTCAGGGAACCCACGAGGCGACGACAAGGTAGGGGGGCGCGCCCCCACCCTTGTAGTGGACTCGTGGCTCTTCTGGTCCATCTTCGTCACTCTATGGGCTTCTTTTGGACCATAAAAAACAACGTAAATTTTCAGGTCAATTGAACTCCATTCGATATTCCTTTTGTGCGAAACTCAAAAACAAGGAAAAAAACAGAAACTGGCGCTGGGCTCTAGGTTAATAAGTTAGTCCCAAAAATCATATAAAATAGCATATTAATGCATATACAACATCCGAAACATATAATATAATAGCATGGACCAATCAAAAATTATAGATCCGTGGGAGACGTATCAAGCATCCCTAAGCTTAATTCCTGCTCGTCCTCGAGTAGGTAAATGACAAAAACAGATTTTTTTTTGTGCAATGCTACCTAACATATTTATCAATGTAATTCTTCTTTATTGTGGCATGAATATTCAGATCCGTATGTTTCAAGCAAAAGTTTATGTTGACATGAGAACAATAATATTTCGAGCATACTAGATAGTAAATCATTAAGCTTCAAAAATAACATGGCTAAAGAAAGTTATCCCTACAAAATCATATAGTCTTATTATGCTCCTTCTTTTCAACACAAGGTAATCATGCCCACCCCCATGTCAGCCAAGCAATTGGTTCATACTTTTTAATGCGCTTCAGCCTTTTCAACTTTGCATGCAATATATGAGCGTGAGCCATGGATATAGCACTATGGGGGGAATAGAAGGTTGTAATAGACAAAAACTGGGAGAAAGTCTCACATCAACTAGGCAAATTAATGGACTATGGAGATGTCCATCAGTTGATATCAATGTGAGTGAGTAGGGATTGCCATGTAACGGGTGCACTATAGCTATAAAAAGTGTGTGAAAGCTCAAAAGAAAACTAATGGGTGTGCATCAACTTGCTTGCCCATGAAGACCTAGGGCATTTGAGGAAGCCCATCGTTGGAGTGTACAAGACAAGTTCTATAACGAAAATTCCCACTAGTATATGAAAGTGACAACATAGGAGACTCGTTATCATGAAGAACATGGTGCTACTGTGAAGCACAAGTGTGGACAAAGATAGTAACATTGCCCCTTCTCTCTTTTTCTCTCAATTTTTTATTTTGGGTTGTTTGGCCTCTCTTTTTTTGGTGGACTTCTTTGGCCTCTTTTATATATTTGGGCTTCAGTGGCCTCTTTTATTTTTGATAACCTCACATGGGACAATATTCTAATAATGATGATCATCACACTTTTATTTACTTACAACTCGATACTAGAACAAAGATATGACTCAATATGGATGCCTCAGTGTTGGTGCAACAAATCCTGGGTCTGCTGCCCAGACTGTTCACAGGCGCAAGAACAAGATTGAAGCACTAGCCCAAGTCAGAGTACAAGAAACCAGGAGATTCAGAGTACCAGCTCAGACCAGAGAAACCAAGGCCAAGCCAGAGAAGCAAGACATCACCAAGAGAAGGGCCTCCCTTGCCGGGCAGGCAAGCCCGGCAAGGGGCGAGGCCACCCCGGAAGTAGATGACAGAAACACCCCGGTAGGGCCTGCCGGGGGGCTCGCGGAGGCAAAACCACCTCACCAAGCACTCAAGCATGACCCACGTTGTTGATCAATGTGGTGTCAAGCCGCAAGTGATTAAGTGGCAGCCATTAGCCAGATGGCAGCCAGTTCCTACAAGGAGAACCAGCAGATGACACCCGTCCTGCAACGTGTCATGAAGAAGAGTGCGGAGCAGGCAAGAAAGCCCGGCAAGCCTTGCCAGGCAACCGGTGATGTGACACTAAGCGGTGCATTTAATGCACCCTGTCAGCCCGTGGAGTTAGGTATGGAAGCATTGGTTGCTATCATATTAGTGCATAATGACTACTTAGCCACTGTGGTCGGCCCTTCATCTATAAAAGGACGCCCATGGCAACCGTAGAGAGGGTTGGAAAATAGATGAACCCACACCACTGTATGCGCGGAGGCGCTGCTGCCCAAAGGCAACCCTTGTCGGGCGAGTGTACTACGCTCCACCACCACCATCCCATCATCAATCCACCAAAGCAGGAGTAGGGTTTTACACCTCGCGGCGGCCCGAACCTGGGTAAATTGCTCGTGTCTCCCCTGTGACACCCCGAGACCGATGCGCCACGTGTCTTCAAGTTATTCGATGTCGTTGCCATGTCATCTGCTTACGTGTTGCATTTTGCCCAGTCATCATGTGCATTGCATCTGCATAGTTTTCAAAACTTTCATCCATCCGTAGTTGCCCCGTCCGTAGTTGCCCCGTCCTCTCCATTCTCCGTTCTGAGCCCAGACACACTCACACGTGCCCGCGGCACCTCCAAGCATTTATTTTCTAAATGGCCAAAAAATGTTCTCGGAATGGGGTGAAACTTGGCGTGTGGTCTTATTATAGTGTAGGTAGACCGCATTCCAAATTTTGTCGCATTCGGAGTTCATTTGATAGCCCAACCGTCAAACTCATAGCGGCACCGTTGCCGGTATTTTCGTCAGATGTTTCAGTCTCCGAAACTACTGCCGAGCCGCACTTCATCTCAGTCCACAACCCTCTACACAGCCCACTAGGCCTGCCTAACCCCCTCTCGCAATCGGATTCGTCAGATGGCGATTGGAGGGTCCAGAAACACTCTAAAAACCCCAAACCTAGCCCCTCCCACATATATATGGACACTCCCTAGTCCAAATTAGGCAAACCCTAGCCCCTAGACCTTTCTCCCACCTCAAGCCGTCGGTTCCTCTTTGAAAATCGCACCACCAGCCACCTCCCTCCTCCTTCTCCTCATTTTTCGGCGGTGCCCAGCCACCAGACGCCACATGGCACGCAACCATTCGCCCCGCCGCCATCTGTGCTGGCTCCAGCCACTCAGCCGTCGCCAAGTGGCCTCACAACGTCCCCCAGCCCTCTCCCGCTGCCGCGGCCTGCCAGGCCCATTGGAGGGCCCGCCCGAGCCCATCTGGGCCCGAGCCGCAGCCCGCGCAGCGCCCATCCCCGCTGCCTCGCTCGCCCAGCGCCCGCCGTCGCTTCGTGTTCGCCCATCGTACTCGCCGCCGAGCTCTGCCCCGCGGCCGCAGCGCCCCGTCGCCGCTCGGGCCCGCCATCGCCGGATCGGGCTGGGAACTGCCTCTCCCTCGCCGTCCTCAATCTGTCGCCGCCGGCCATGCAGCTCGCATCTGCGGCCACCTCTAGCCCGGATCCGACGGGATCTGGCCGAGGCCCTCCCTCCGTCGCCGAGCCGCCTGCTCCGCCACCTCCCCTCATCAGATCCACCTCGCTTCCGGCCTCCCTCCTCGCCGGAGGGTTCGCCGCCGTCCGCTGTCGGCTACATGGACCGCCCCATCCCGGTGTCTCTTCGGTTCCCCGAACCAAACGGCCCGGCTGCCTCGAGTTGTCCCGCACCGAGTCGTCCCGGTTCCCCTTCAACCCTGGACGGCCCGGTCCTTCCAACCAAACACCACCCTGGTCGCACCGCTCCGTCCAGTTGCACGTCACCGTCCACTTTTCCACGTGGTATATTTTTTCTCCAAGTCCTCAGAAAATTGTTTCATGATGCATTCTTGTGAGTGGTGTAACTTTGTGCACGATGGTCCTATGATGATGTATTATATGTCAAAATGTTCGTCTCTGAATGCTCTAGATGATGGTGTGCTTTACATGCATGTTAGATTGCATCTTGCCATGTTAACCTCTATTGCAAAGGTGCTAAGTGTCGTTAAGTGCTGAAAACTGTTATAACCCGCTGATTTGTCTTTTTCATATCTTTTTGTGTGATTTTTGTTTGAGCATCATGTCAGCATGTTTTATAAGCATAATCGTGTCATATTTGCTGTGGTGCAATCCACTTTTCATGATATGCCTTACGGTGAGAGAAACAAGCTTGTTAAATGACCTACTTGTTGTTTGGTGATTTCTGAGACTTGTTGAAAATCTGAACTGTTATATTGTGATTCCATGTTTGCTTGATGCTACAGTCATATCCACGCATGTTTTGGGATGTCTAGTGACCATGACTTGAAGTCCATGTTATGCTCTATCCATACATGCCCTTTTTTGCAATTATAGGTTGATGTAGCTTGTATCTTTCTTGCTCTCAAATTTCTATATAATGTTTCTGTCAGCCTGTTATCAGTAAGTTCAGTTTTGCCATGGGAATAGCTAGTGCTCTATGCATCCTATGACCATGTTCTTGCCATGAGTAGCTGCATAAACATGTCTTCTTGTTGTTGGTTATATTCACATGTCATGATATGCTTTTAGATGAGTTGCACAAGCTTGCAAACATGCCCACTTGTCGTTGCTGCTGCCATGTTTAGTTTACTTCACTAAGTATGTGAAACTGTTATCATTTGCTATCTTGCCATAGTGATTTGAGCATGTTCTAGTGGTGTTTGGTAGTAGCTCAGTGATCATGTTTGTAGTACTTGACATGTACATGCTTGCCATGCCCTTTGATGCCATTAAATGTTCCTGTAGCATGTTGTTTTGATGATTGCAAAGTGCTCAGTTGTTGTTTTGTGACAGATTGTTGTTATATCATGTTTCGTGTGTATGTGTTAAACCGTTGCTCTGTTTTGAGTGTGTCCTATATGAAACTTGCTTGGTTTTGCATGTAGATGCATCATGTCAGGTTGCATACATGTTTTGTGTCACATCCCTAGTTAGCACTTGCATTAGGACCTAGCTAGAGTGTGCAACATGTCTACTTTCAAAGAAACTGGAAATGGGATTAACAGAAACCCCAGCACCCCTCTCCTAACAACTAGGGTTTGTTAAAATATTTTCCAATGTACCCAAAATGCCCTTCAAAAATGTTCATCATTTCTGCCTTGGTCTTAAACCTCTGCCAAAAATGGTGCACATTATTCTAGGACACTCAAGGGCTTTGGATTAAATCATATGGTATTTGTATTTGGGCATTTAAATACTTTAAAATATTTTAAATGCTCAAATAATCATGAACTATAATGTTTCCTACTGTTCATATTATATAAAGTGGGCATGACAAGTTTCATGAGTAATAAAAATGTTTTGGCATTTTTAATAATTGAACAAAGCTGCAAAAGAAATGAAACAGAAAAAGAAATAGGAAAAAGAAAGAAAGAGAAAGCACTTACCTTGGGCCCAGCACTGTTGGAGGCCAGGCCCAGCCCACCAGCCCTCCTCTGTCGCCTTCCTCCTCGCGCCAAAAGGACGCGCGCGTGGCCGCCGCGCGCCGGCACGCGTCCGGCCACCTCCACCCTGCTAGCCTGCCTCCCCGATGGCCTGGATGACTCCATGAATCGACACGCAGCTGCCCCGACCGCTCTCACTTCTCCCCCTCGTCTCCATCGCCCTCCCCTGGCTCTCTCCTCCTCCATCACCGAGCCGCCGTCGCCGCCGCTCGCCGTAGCCGCACTTAGAGCCACCCCCTCGCCCCGTGAGTGTGTCCAGAATATCCGCCGCGTCGTCCTCTTCCTCCTCGCTGAGCCACGAGCCGCCGGAAGCCCTGCAACGCCTCCACGCCATCGTCCCCTTCCTCGGATCGCCGGAGCACCTCGCCGTCGAATAAGAAGCTGCAGCGCGTCCCCGACCCCTCCGTCGAGCTCGTTAGCACCGCAGTGAGCCACTACGCCGTTCCCCTCTCTTCTCCGCCTCGTTTGCACCTTGTAGCCATCGCTCCGTTGATCACCGTAACTCACCGCCACCGTGCTCTCCGCCGGTGATGCTCCGGTGACCATTTGGTCACTGGCACCCGTCCATCACACTCACCGCAGCGCGTAGATGCGATAGGTACTACGCACGCAACGCCCAGGCCTCTGTAGCTGCTTCTCCACACACGCCCGACGCCGGTCGCCGCCGTCGAGCTTGTTGCCGTCGTCTCCGGCCACCCCAGGTCCGGCGACCACCACCATCCGACGCGCGATGGCAAGAGCTTTCCAACGCGCCTAGCCGCAGCTCGAGCCGTGCCCCGTAGACGATTTCCAAAGCACGCCGTCGTACTTGGCCTCGCCGGCGTCACTTCGCTGGCGGGTTTGACCTGTTTGACCAGGGGGTTGAGTACCCCTGGGTCACTGACGTGTGGGCCACCTTTTACTAATTAGTTAGTTTAATTAAGTTTCTGTTAGTTTAATTAGTTAATTAATTTAGTCACTGACCCGTGGGCCCAGGCCCCAATGACAGCTAATTAGTTTTAGTTTAACTCTAATTAACTTAGTTAATTAGTTGTGACACTGACATGCAGGGCCCACATGTCATGTTTGACTTGGACTAGCTCCTGTTGACTGACTGACGTCAGCATGATGTCATGCTGATGCAGAAAAGGTTTTTCTGGGATTTTTAGATTAAAAATAATTCAGGAAATTCCAGAAAATACCAGAAACTTCTAAAAATCATATAAAATCAACCATAGCTCAGATGGAAAAGATTTATATATGAAAAATGATCAGAAAAATCCAATCTTTCCAATGGCACCGGTTTCATGCATGTTTGAACAAGTTAACTTGTTGTATACATCAAAAACATGATAATGCACTTATTTAAATAATAGTTTGAACTCCAATTTGAATCTTTGATTCAAATAAGCTCAAACCCTTCTGGTTTTAGTTGCATTAGCCAACACACATGCATCTTGCCATGTCATGAGCATGCATCTTGCCATGTCATGAGCATGCATCATATTGCTGCATTTGTTTGTTAATGATTGTATCGTCGGTATTCTCTGTGTTAGGTCCTGCTCCCGAGGATACTGCTGCGTATCCAGTTGAAGAGCAGTACCCGACAACTACTTTGTCAGGCAAGCAATCATTGATCATTCCGATACAAACCCAATCTTCTCGCTCCTGCTCTCTTTTACTGCATTAAGGCAACAGCGTGTGAACTGCTACTTGTTGCGGTAGATGAACCCTATTCCCTTGCATGACCTGTCATTGCCACAGTAAATAGTTGAAACCCACTAGCATGTGTAGGAGTTGATTGAGCCATGTGATGTGTGATCCACCATGCTATTTGTTTATGTTGCCAGCTATGCTTAGAGTTGTGTCTGGTCTGGTTCATCTGGGTGATGGATCAGAGTGAAATGATCATACCGATAAAGAGAAGGAAGTGTGGAATACGCTTGGTAAAGGTATCGATGAAAGGCCATGTAGGAGTACATGGTGGGTAGTTTCATTGGAATCGTCCATAGGACCCGAGATCTATGTGTGTGACCCAAGTTACAGTTACTACCACACATTGGGCCCTGAAATATGACCCCGCTCGACTTATTGACTGCCTTTGTACTCTGTCCAGGAGTTGCAATTAGTTTCTGGTCTTTATAGTTTACTGGAGGTCGTGCACAGCGCTGACCCTCGGGGTGGGCTGTGATGCGACAGGTACGTGGCACGGTGTACCGATTGCCCGTTTGGTGACTCGGGAACCCTGTACACATCGTTTGGGGCCGTGAGCGACACCCCGACCGGATCTCCCCACGGATGGAACCCAAATAGGCGATAAACCTGGATGAGAGACTTGAGTGGTTGGTTAGGTCGTGGTCTACACCCACGTCGGCTTTCGCTTGAAGTCTGCCGAGCACATGTCGTGTGCAGACGCTAAGTGGTGAAAACATGTGTGAAGAAGTACACCCCTGCAGGGTTATCAATCTATTCGAATAGCCGTTGTTCGCGGTACGGACTACTTGGTTACTCTTACAGTTCATAGACAAGTTGATGGATACTACTAAAAGCCTCAAGATAAGTGTGAGTGCCGTGGATGGCCCCTCCGTAGGATGACGGAAGAGGATCCTCGGTAGTGTATTGATGTGGTGAGTAGAGGACTCGTGTTCGTAATAACATCTTGCAATCTGTTGAGAGTTGTAGTATAGGTTAGCCAAGGTCAAAGCTAGCATTCTGCTATGAACTCCACTACCCCCTTTGATAATGTTGCATGTATGATAGGTTCTGTGGTAAGACTTGCTGAGTACCTTTGTACTCATGTTTTCTTAATAACTGTTGCAGAGGAGAACCCTGCCCCTGCTGATGGGTTGTACGTAGACGTTGACGTCGACGAGTAGCTTGACACCCAGACGGAGATCTGGAGCTTGTGAACGGCCTTGTAGATAGTCAGGCTACACCAAGCCTGTTTTATTTTCTAAGTTGTCTGTACTCAGACATGTAGCTTCCGCTTGTGCTTGTATGACTGTATGACTTGAGTGTTGGGTCATGTGACCCCTACCTGTATGGATATGTTATGTATGGCTCTTGGAGCCTCTTAAATAAAGTACTTTGAGTCGTAGAGTTCTGTTGTGATGCAATGTTGTATTTGCACATATTGAGCATATTGCGTGTATGATTGAAATGCTTGGTATGTGTGGGATCCGACACCTAGTTGTTTTCCTTTGGTAGCCTACCTTACAGGGAAATGCCTCCTCGTGATTCCAATGAGCCTTGGTAGCTTGCTACTACTCGTAACACGTAGGCTGGCCGGCATGTGTCCTTCTTCGTTCCTGTGTCTGTCCCTTAGGGGAAATGTCACGCGTTGTTCCTTTAAGTCCATGTAGCTTGCTACGACTTGGGTTCATACGTTGATGACCGACACGTTCGTTGCTGGGTCATGGATGCCTGTCTCTGTAATTTAGTGCCACTTTTGGTTTATAACTAGCCATGTCGGCCCGGGTTCTCTGTCATATGGATGCTAGCAACACTGTCATATACGTGTGCCAAAATGCGCAAACGGTCCCGGGCCAGGTAAGGTGGCACCCGTCGGGTTACCGCGCGTGAGGCCGCAAAGTGATATGACGTGTTACAGCTAGATCGGTGTGACTTAGGATCGGGGTCCTGACAGCGTTGGCATCAGAGCTGGACTGCTTGTAGGTTTCTCAAGCCAAACTGGTCGATGTTGAGTCTAGAAAAATTCTTAGTTATATGTAGGGGAATTGATTGTGGAAGGGAATGTAAGGCTCTTTTTACTCCTTTACCTTATGCCCTTCTGATCTGAGTCAGTCTATTCTTTCTACGGGGATTTAGGACTAGGCCTCTTATCCTTACTAGGTTCACGTGTTACTAATCCGTAGACTCTTAGGATTGTTGGTTTCAAGCCTCAGTTCAGTTTCTATCCTTTAGTATGATGAATGTTGGACCGGAACCTTGATATGGATTGTTGAGTGGCTATGCTATCATTTGTATGATGTCTCAAATCTTTGTTTGAGCATTTACAGTTGTTATGCTGCCCGATTTCTTCCAGAAACACTAATGCCTTTGCATTATTTCGTGTTTCAGATGTCTGGCCGCATCCCTCACCAAGTGGTTCGTTTGACTCGGTGCATTAATGTGCCCGGTCACACGGCCATGCTAGTCCGTGTGCTAACTGAGACCGGTTATCGCTGGTATCCTGAATACACTGTGGAGGAACAGTATCGGGATTTCAATCAGAGTCAGTATTTCTGCACAGTCCGGATATACCCCTCATATCCTGGAGCTAACGATCCCATCCATTGGTCTTATGGACTCGGGATTACCATCGAGATGGCAGTGCAGGATGCCGCCTATTTGATGATGACCATTCTCCGTGCTAGGCATGCCTTGTTGCTGAACACTGAGTTCTGTTACATGCCAGCATCACTTCCCGGAGAGGAAGGCTACTACACTGGTGTGTATACTGATGCTGCTCATGAAGAGCCACTGCTTCAGACCACTGTTCAGATGTTGGAGGATAGGGACCGTGAGGTCCGTGCCCTCCGAATGGAGCTGTATAACACTCGAGCCGCCCACTGGACTACTTTGACACGGCTTGCACCTGTTGTGCACGCCGGATATCTGGACATGCGGGATTTGTACCCCGTGCGGACTCGTCTGCCTGATCGCATGGATTGGCTTGACGTTGGGGGTATTACACCTCCACGTGGGCATCGGTTACCACCAGCATCGGGACCGAGGCCACACCCATGTCCTTATGGTCCACAGCCTTCGAGTGCTCGCGAGTTCCAAGATCCGTCTATTCCACTTCCAGGCTACGGTGGTAATCTTTATGAGGATTACTACGCGAATGTCTGAGCTAGACCGTGGTTGTAGTAGTATTGTAGTAGTTGTATTCCCACAGTCCTGCGCGTCTTGTGGAATATGACTTAGTGTGTACTGAGTTCCGGAGGTGTAGTTAAATAATGTATAGGAGCTTGGAATGCCTCTGATGGGATGTATCGTATTTCACCGCAGTTGTACTTTAGCCTTGGCTTGTACTGAAGTATGTATGGTGTGTATGACCACTGGTGTATATATAGCAGTTTCTATATTACCATGTCGTACTGATGAACATCCTTGCATTCCGTGTCATCCATTACATTCTGCACTTCTATGTCAAATTTTTGCCATCCTTGTCTAAACCGTTGTTTTGTTTTCCTAGGATGGTCAACACTCGCAACACTCCTGCTGCTCAGGAGCAGGGTGAGGCTAGTGGGGCTAGAGATGGAAATCTGCCCCAGCCACCCTCTTTGGCGGAAGTTATGCTCGAGGCAGAACGGAACAAGAGAGAGACCAACCGTGTGCTGGAACGCATAGAGCAGAACACTGGGTTCCGTCAGAGGAATGACGTGGTGTCAATCCACGATTTTATCAAGATGTGTCCACCGAAGTTCCATCACTCCACTGAACCTCTGGATGCGGATGACTGGCTACGTAGTATCACCCACAAGCTACACTCTGCCCGTGTGGCCGAAGCTGACAAGGTTATCTACGCCACCTACCATCTTGAGGGCCCTGCCAGTCTTTGGTGGGAAAAATTTGAAGCTATGCGTCCTGCTGGCCAAGTCACTACCTGGGTTGAGTTCAGTGAGGCATTCCGTGAACATCACATTCCGGAAGGTCTCATGGATCGCAAGTGGGAGGAATTCTGCAACTTCACCCAGGGCCGTTTAACTATGGATGGCTATAGTTGCGAGTTTGGCAACTTGGCACGCTATGCACCTGAGGAAGTATCCACCGATGCCAAGAAGCAGGCGAGGTTCCGCAAGGGACTCAGCCCTGAACTCCGCGGAGATCTACGTCTGCACGAGTGCACTTCCTTCCAGAAGTTGGTAAACAAGGCTATCAGTGCTGAAACAGGCCAGACCGACTTCGAGGCCACACGCAAGCATACTCGAGACTTTGGTTCCTCATCCGGCTCTGGCTCTCACAAGCGCCGTGTGTGGGTTCCTAACACTGCTCTGCCACCCAAGTACACACCGAGGCCATCCTATGAGGCGCCTCGTCAAACTCAACAGCATGCACCTGCCAAGACCTATGGAGGACCACCTTCCAACTTTGCTCCACGCACTACCACTGTGACATGCTTCAAGTGTGGAGAACCGGGACACTACATGCATGATTGTCCTCAGAACCAACCAGGAAAACCCATTGGCCGTGGTAAGCCAACCGGCAAGGTGAATTATGTCAAGCCAATCCCCACTGCACGTGGTCATGTCAACTATGTCTCTGCTGAGGAAGCTTATGAGGATCCTAACGTCGTCCTTGGTATGCTTCTCGTCAACTGCCATCCGGCATCTGTTCTTTTCGATACTGGAGCATCACATTCGTTCATATCTGAGAGCTATGCTCGATTGCACAACATGACTTTTTGTGACATGCCTACTTCCATGGTTATTCAAACTCCTGGTTCAAAGTGGCAAACTTCTAGGGTAAGCCATGGAAATGAAATCCTTGTCGATAGACTTGTTTTCCTAGCATCTCTAATCGCTCTCAAGTCCTCGGACATAAACATCATTTTGGGTATGGATTGGAGGACAACTCATTACGCCAAGATTGATTGCTATACTAGGACCGTTCAACTTACACATCCATCCGGCAAGATAGTCAATGTCTTAGCCCGAATGGCTGAACGTCAGCTCTACTCTCTTAATGCCAGCCCTCTACCAGAACTCGAAGATATCCCGGTAGTCCGTGACTTCCCGGATGTTTTTCCAGAAGAACTGCCAGGAATTCCACCTGACAGAGATGTCGAGTTCGTGATAGATCTTATCGCTGGAACCACTACTGGAATCAGCTACTTTGCCGACTGCCAGCTCTTTGCCGTCTGCCAGCAGTCGGCAAAGAGGCTGTTTGCCGTCTGTCTTGTCAAAACAGACGGCAAAGAACCAGCTGATGGCAAAGAGGGTCTTTGCCATCTGCCAGCTCTTTGCCGACTGCTGGCAGTCGGCAAAGAGTTCTTTGCCATCTGCCAGCAGACGGCAAAGTCCAAAAGTGGGCCCCACGGGGTACTGCGTTGGCTAGGTCACACCGGCCACATCTTTGCCGACTGCTGGCAGTCGGCAAAGAATTCTTTGCCATCAGCCAGCAGACGGCAAAGAGGTAAGAGGGGGCCCACAGTGTCACGGCATGAGCGGGCTAACGGTTACCCTCTTTGCCGACTGCCAGCGGACGGCAAAGAATTCTTTGCCGACTGCCAGCAGACGGCAAAGATTCTTTGCCGTCTG